>OY982582.1:2187854-2598702 GCA_963859945.1 Euplagia quadripunctaria
AAGGTCTCCAAATTATTGACAGATCCAAAACACTTGTCATTGTAGTGACATGCAAATATTAAATATAAACCAAAATTAAATTTAAATTCGACAGCATACAATAACAACAATAACAATAATCTGAGAGAAAAAACTACATTTTAACGTCAACTTTTCAGATTTTAATTATTAGATCACTGTATCCATAGAAGTGCCATATTAGCTGAATATGTAGCACCACTACTAAATATTAAAAAAAAAGAGAAAAGAATCCAACCTTTCAAAAACTCGCAAGATAATAAAATTCAACACATGTATACAACCTTTTCTTACTATTTTTTAAGTCTATAAACAAAATCAATAAAGTTATCTCCCTGGATCGCCGGTTTACGATATTTCTGATAGCCTTTATTTAGATATCACCAATTTGCTCAGAGTATGTTATTCGTAGTCAACCCCTTTTTCGTCAATCTTTCAATTTGCGAAAACAAAAACATAAACAAAAATATTTCGTAATTAACTTTTTGTTTCAAAACTTAAGAGTGCTGAGTTTAATAACTCTAATCACATAAGAATTAACACCTTATCGAACTTTGAAGAAATAACATCTTCCAACTTTCTTCGTTAGGTTCTCAGTAATGGAATTTCACTGGTGATTTCTCTGTCTCGAATATCAAATGAAATGGGTGCCAATGTTGACGTCAGAGCTCGATATTAAATCGTTACTGATACGTTTGTAGCTAGTGATACTTACTTTGGGTGGAATAATTGTTTTAGTTTGTTGTTCTTGTTTCTTGTTTATCATAAAGGGATGTTAGTAAAGGTTGAAGTACTTGTAAATATTATCAGTGATTTTAATATTCGTATTATATTATCAGTACACAATCATGTACAAATTTTATAATTTTATCAATTTTCAACACGTTATCATTTTCAATATATAATATATGCAATTATAATTATCTATTTAGGTACACAGGAAAAGCTATTACATATCTCTGAATCAGGCAATTCAGAGGTATGTGATGGAACGCAAAAGTTTAAAAGTTAGTATTTATGCAATTATTTATATAATCCTTGAAATTACAGCTATTTTATATTAATTTTAAGGTAATAGTTTTTGATAAAAATTTTGCTAATGATCATTCTGCACAGTGAAATTCAGATTACCAATAATACAGCTACTACGCGTTAAATAAAATTCTTCGCTTTTATAGCGTATCTTTTTCTGGACTCGAACCGTTCGCAGCTGTCCCACTTGGCACCGGTTTTTACTCTGCGTCTCGTCCTTGCTTGGAGAGTAACTTTCTATTATTACCATTTTTACTAGTTTCTTATGTATTCCAGTTCCACAATTCGATAGTTCATGATGATCTTAGCAATAGATAATTAATTGGAAATCAATAAATTAATATTAAATACATTCACTAGAAGAGTAACTAAATATGAACACCAAATTAACAAATTGGCAGATGTAGGTTCTCATCACAGGGATTTCCTATCTAGGGCTTACCTGAGGCTTTGAGTCTAGCCGTAAGACCTGGTGACATTACACTGTGTGGTTTTAGTCGGTTTGAGTCCGACATACATCCTTGCCGTTTGGCCCCGGTGAGGTGACGACCCCTGGGAGTTTCAACATACAAAAAAAGCATCTAGGTTCCCTCTTTTTATGGTAGAACTATACTAACTTTTAAACTCTTGCATTCCATGATATATTGCCTGACGTTTCGGTACCAAGTTGCACTGGCCATGGTCATAGGCTGACTGGCTGAGTGGTGTACGACTTAAGTAGTCAAGGTCGTGAGGTAGAAGATTCTTAATCCACCCGCACGTTTTCAATACTTTTAATATTTTTGTTTCGTTATGTACCGTCACATACTATGGTATGTGACACTTAGTATGCTAAGTGTCAATATTTTGTAAGCAAACCGATGTGTCCTTATTTTGGTATTTATTCAATTGAGCATAAAAGCGAGGTCGCATCTTTTTTTGACCCAACAAAGCTATTTAAGAACCCAACAAAAAAGTAACTGAATCTTAGCATTATAAATTCGAAAGTTTGGATTTACGAATGTTTGTTACTCAATCACGCCAAAACGGCTGATCGGATCCGGGTGAAATTTAGCAGAGATAGATTTTAGTCTGGAATAGTACATATTATACTTTTTATCCTAAAAAAAATTAAGGTTTCCGATCAAAATTTCAACGCAAACGAAGTCGCGAGCAACAGCTAGAAAAATATAACAGTACCAGTTGAATCGTTTCAACCTTATGGAAATCTTCAAGTCAAGTGTGTACTTTTACATGATTACACTTCATAAGTTTCTATACCTATTCTATTTTGTATGTAAAATACAATATATTTACAAAATATATTATGCACATCCCATGTGTAAGGAAGTGATACATTTAATATGTTAAACTTTCACGTACTACGTCATAAGACATCGTGGTTGCGGAACTGGTCCAATGTTATTAGTGACAAAGCGGTTGACATTTGATGTAAGAGACTACGTTAATGTTCCGCGGTCCAGTTTCATGTCTGCTTAAGATGATAATGATGATATTGTTGAGGATAATGATGAAATTGTTGAGGACAATGATGATACTGTTGTCTCGTTTAGTATAGATAAATACATACATACCCATATGACTGTATCCCCGTAGGGGAAGGCAGAAGCGTATTAAACGCCCACATTTTGCCCACTATAATTGGGACCCACTCACGTAATAGGCGGCAAGTCCACTGACGCCAACATGACTACCGCCGCTCATGGGTACCAAGAGTCACAAGTGCGTTGCCGCCCTTTAAGGTGGGAGTAGGGGAAGAGTGGAAGAGGGTGAGAGGGGAGGAAGGGTTAGGGCCTCCGATAACCTCACTCACTCAGCGAAAAGCAATGCAACCATTGCTTCACTGCCCGTTTTCTGTGAGGCCGTGGTATCACTGCCATGATAATCTTTGGGTAAAATGTCGTTAATCTTTTGCGGAAATATGATTCATCGTAATGGCCCTAAAATTTCAAGCGGCAGCGGCAGTTTATTTCAAGAGATTCATAAAATATTTGAAGATAATAGAAATTGTGATTTTGGAATGGCAAAATCCTTAACCATCATTATAATTGGACTTTATGTATATTCAATTACGTCAAAAATACTTTTGTCAGCATTATACATAAAATTATTAGGGGTAAGCAGACTCATCGTGATTATAAGATTTTGTAAAAACGAATAATTAAAGTAAGTATAACTTACAAGTAATTTGTTAATTAACTACTTCAAAATTTTAATATTATTTGTTTGCTTACTTAAGGTAAAACAAATTTAATGCTTATCGGACTTAAAATTCATAATAACCAAAGGAGTCGTAGCTTTCTTAAAAGTAAATTTTAAAGCGAAACTCTCTACTGGCACCACACCCTATGTTTATTCAACATCCATTTATAACTAGTAGGTACGCGACCTTGAATAAACTATGGCTTAACTTTGACGATTACGACCAAATTGTTTCAAACATAACTTTGAAGAGTCAGATTGAACTAATGGGTGCCTGGAAGATAATATATATATTGGGATAGTTTGTTAAATAAACTTAGGTAAGCATAACTATTTGATGATTGTGTTAAGCGAAGGCATCTCAAGAATCGTTATTGATATTGTTACGGAAACCTAAATTGACACGCAGGTGCCATCTGTTAATCTGTTAACGAGTAGTGGAACTAATTTATTACAATGTTCTACTAAGTTCTAGGAGGTCCAAAAGCAGTCGAGTCAGATAGATGTTTCAGGAAAGTTCACGAACTTTCTATGAGATGTTTTTTGAACTATATAAGAAAGTTTCATTGCGGTATAGACTTTTAGTTCGAGTTTAGCGATACTACGAGTATAACAAGTGCGAAAAATAGCGAATAGTACAAGTGAATATTAGTGAGAATTACTGTAACTGTGACTTGTATTAATTGCGATTATGTTAAATAAATTGTGTCTATTTTATTACAATTAGTAGATATTCTAATCTCGAACACCTGCTCGTGACAATATAATTAATTCAATGTGTACGGTTTTTCCCTATATATGGCAATTCCTTGAGGTTCATCCTCGTCTGTTGTCATGTTTATAAACCGAGGGTGAGTGATGGGTTGTGCCCTCCTCAATTACTATTTATTTTATTACTGACTGGAAAACGCAGCAAAAGACTTAGCCCCTTCTAGTACAAATGACATTGCGTTTTAGTAGAAAAGTGGACAATTTAGTGAAGCATTTGACTGACCTAATAAAGATGAATATTGTACAGAGTCATATAAAAGGTTGATTAAGTAGGAATTCGTGACTATCTAAATGTAAGATCTTCCTGAAGATAAATTCTGATGACGAAAACTAGCTTTCGCTTGCGGCTTCGTTCGCGTTAAAGTTTTTTTTTTTCTGGACGAAAGGTGCTATGTGCTATGTCCATTTCTGCACCCCTTACAACGCGTGCGAATTTCATGATGATCGGTTACGTAGTTAAGGCGTGAAAACGTAAGAGACAGACAAACAGACATATAGTTGTTCGCATTCATAATACTAGCTATTTCCCGCGACTTCGTTCGCTTGCAAATTTTATTGAGGGGAACTGATCATTTTACCGGGATAAAAAGTAGCGTTTGTGCTATTCCAGACTGCAAACTATATCTGTGCCAAATTTCATCTAGATCCGTTTAGCCGTTTTTGCAAGGGTGACAAATAGGTCGCCTTTATAATATTAGTAAGACTAGCAACCCGCCCCGGCTTCGCACGGGTAGAAATTATACACCTAAACCTTCCTCATGAATCACTCTGTCTATTAGTGAAAACCGCATGAAAATCCGTTCAGTAGTTTTTCAGTTTATCGCGAACAGACAGACAGACAGACGCGGCGGGGACTTTGTTTTATAATATGAAGTGATAGTGATTGGTATACTTATATTTACGAAATTGTCAAAAATATCTAGGCACCGTTATTTATTATCCCAGTTGTTAAACTAAAAAAGCCACTTATTTTTATAAAACGCAATTACCATCTCGGCTGATTAATGATCGTATGTTGATAGCAAATAGAAATCTTAAATCACATAAGGACAAAAAGAACGTTAACTTAAAAGTAAGTGAAAGTTTTTGAGAGACTCGTTGAGAAATGCTCAGGTGACTCATATCGGTGTAGATGAAATAAAAGTAATATCTGAAATTTTTATTAAATTTAAAGAATTATGTACCGATAATTTTTCTAATTTATTATATTATGAATGTATTATAATAAAGTATTAACTAGCAACCCGCCCCGGCTTCGCACGGCTAGCAAAGACATCTTAAACAATCATTAACATATTTCAACCAATTTACATAAAACCTTAACAAATTATTATATACATAAACCTTAATCATGAATCGCTCTATCTATTGGTGAAAACCGCTTGAAAATCCGTTTGGTAGTTTTTGAGTTTATCGCGAACAGACAGACAGACGCGACGGGGGACTTTGTTTTATAATATGAATTATTAGCCGTACATTATAGGTATATAAAAAAATAATGTACCATGTAAAATCTTTGACATTACACATTCCACCTACTTTTATGATAATTCTTTAAAAAAAACCGACTTCAACAAAAAAAACTATTCCATAAAAGACTTATATATGGTTTTCTCATGGATGCCATTGTCAGAACTGGACCAAATTGAAATTTAAAGAAAGAATCATCAAAATCGGTTCACTCAGTCGAAAGTTCTGAGGTAACAAACATAAAAAAAAACATGCAGTCGAATTGAGAACCTCCTCCTTATTTGAAGTCGGTTAAAAAAGCAAAAATACCTGGAAATTCAAACGGTCATAAAGTTATGACCGTTTGAATTTCCAGGTATATTCAAGAATTTTTGAAAAATTCATATTGTAACTGCATGCTAGAGTCATGCCCTTTCAGTGATTTAAGTAAGTGTTTTATTTTCAAATACACCCTGTAGATGAAACAGTTCAGTACCTACCTTTTCTCCTCTGTCAACCGTCTTTTTTTGTTAAGTGTTAACTAACTTGGTCGGATAGTTACAATAATGTTACAGTAACGACCAGGAAGCGAACAATAATTCATTCGAATGAGCTGCGCATAAACATATATTTTTAATTGTTAATAATAATTTTTATGCCGTAAATAATTACATACATAATTAGCGTTGGCGTTTGTTGTAGCTATTTACTGTCTAAAAATAAATACAATAGAAAGTTAACGACCGGTGTTGTCAGACGCGACAATCTTTAACATGAAGTTTGAGGAAAGTCTTTGATAACAATTATAATGCCACTTAGTTAATTTAATAAAGATGTAGCATTATAATTGTTATTTTCAAGTATTATATTGTTAACTTCCTAGTATTTGGCACAATAACGTTTTAATTGTTTACATAATATAAAGATTTTTAGGAGCTTTTAAAAGCAATTGTAACGTCATATTGAATATTTTAATATACTGGAAATAAAAACAAAAATATCATATAAAACTGTAAATAAACTGTAGTTTTTTTAAGCTCATACAGTTATTTGCATGATACCTATGCATAAAAATCAATTTTTAAAATTTTTGTCTGTCTGTCTGTTTGGTCCGGTTAATCTCCGGAACGGGGGGACCGACTTCCACGAAACTTTCACTTGTAGATAGCTGGTGTTTTAAGGAGTAACTTAGGCTACTTTTATTTCGGAAAAAGAATTAGGGTTAAGCGCAAAATACATAAATATGTACACGCGAGGGAAGCCGCGCGGGAACTGCTAGTTTTATCATATTTATAGAACGATACGGACGACAGATATTAACAAGGTACGATATAATTTATTGAAAGGACGCTTCGATCAAAAAGTTGAACAATTTCAAAGTCTAAATATATAAACAATTCGAACAATCGATAAAAAAAAAATCAAAACCTTCAATTACATTTCAATCACATCGAAGTCACCACTGCCGGTTATACAACGGTTCAACCTCTAGATTTAATAAAAGGAAACATTATGAAGTCATACGTACGGATTATTTATACTATAGTACTACATTTATATATAGTACTACAACAGCCCTAGTCCATATTACGGAGGATATCAGGTCGGGCATGGAAGAAGGAAAGCTGACGGTCCTTGCTTTACTAGATTTTAGTAATGCTTTCAACACCGTGGACTTTGATGTCTTGCTAGGTACATTGTGCTCTCTTAACATATCTCCATCAGCAGTTGATTGGTTTCATAGTTACCTGTATGGGTCGCCAGCAGCGTGCTTGTATTGAAAATGTTTACTCCTCTTGGTGTGCTACATCTGCGGGCGTACCTCAGGGCGGCGTGCTATCCCCATTACTTTTCGCAGTCTTTATTAACTCCATTACAAATAGATTACTTTCTTCCTACCATCTTTATGCAGATGATCTCCAAATTTACTCTAGAGCTGCTCCGGATAATATATCAGAAGCAGTTGATGTTATTAATAGGGATTTAACGCAAATATGTACCTGGAGTAGGGACTATGGGCTTAGTGTAAATCCATCAAAAACGCAAGTCATTGTAGTGGGCAGTCCTAGGCTGAACTGCAAAATAAACTGGTAACAAATGCCAACTATTTACTGCAACGGTTCACTTATTGCATACAATGACATGGTTAAAAACTTGGGTATATATCTGGACAGGTGCTTATCCTGGGGCCCTCAAATAGAAAAAGTTAGCCGTAAACTTTTTGCAACAGCGGGATCTCTGCGAAGGCTCCGGAACTTCCTACCCACCAACACGAAAATTGCGCTCGCACAATCTCTTCTGCTTCCTATCCTTGACTATGGTGATGTCAGCTATTTAGATCTCACCGAAGACCAACTGAACAAACTTGAGCGGCTCCAAAACGTCTGCATTCGATTCATATTTGGATTACGCAAATATGATCACGTCTCAGAGTATCGTTCTAAGCTCAAGTGGCTAATACAAGAAACTCGGCTCCGTCTTACGAATTTTCGATCAGGTCACGTGTCTTGACGCGAGTTTAACATTTTTTACCCATCCCAAAAAGTGCACAACGCCGCTAAAGAAGTTTTCACTTCAAAAACATTCCACTCAATCGAACCATCTTCCACTCAATCGAATTGACTTGTAATGTTATAAGCTCTGTCATCAATAAGACTGTCCCACGCATGAACAAACCCTTCGACTGAGCACATGTCTACGTGTTCTATTATATCGAAAATATTACGTCCTTCAAAGCCCGTAACTTACAAACAGCAATCGCGCTCTTGCTGTGTCCACGTAACACGTAAACTGTTCTGATAATATTAAATGTATTTTATTTTTATACTTTTTTGGAGTAGATGTTGGCTTTAGGGTTAACTGAGTGTCATTCACAGTACATTTCACTAAAAACAAATCTTGGGTCTCATGATACGCTAATGAGTATCATAAATAATTTTACCATTACTGATAATTTACAAATAGTAAAATTATTTTCTCTTTTTATTAATCGACTTCAAAAAGGAGGTTCTATATTCGATCTGTATGTATGTATGTTTGTGATTTTCTTAAAAAGTAATAGACCAATTTCATTATTGTTACACGAACGTTATCTACATAATTATTTTCCGGAAGTCTTTTGTATTTTTAAGTGAATTTTTTCACAATCATTTCGTTTAAGTCAGCTTTTCTTTTTGTTATTTTTTACATTTTAAACATAAAATCTTCGCAATAAAACTATTTTTTTATATAAAAAACATAAATATTATAACGAGAACGATAAACTTAATATTTATGTTTTAATTTATATTCCGGACGCCTGTTGACTAGCCTGTTGGTCTGGTGGTTAGTGATCCTGACTGCTGAGCCAGAGATCGTGGGTTCGATTCCCACCCAGGACAAATAATTATATGATGAGCATGATCATTTGTTCTGTGCCTGGATCTAATTTATCTATATGTATGTATTTAGAAATATATAAGTATGTTTATCAGCATTCTAATTACCATAGTACAGGCTCTGCCTAGTTTGGGATCAGACGGCCGTGTATGAGATGTGTGGAGTTATTATTATTAGTATTACAAAAAGATCTCAAAGTTATGGAACCTTATTAATAAGTACCAAACACCAAATCATTGTTTTGTTAGGTATATTATAAAAATCCACGACAAGGAACTTTACAATAAATCTCAACGTCACTTTTTATTTTATTTTACACAAAAGCAATTGAAATATCTAAAAGTATATTTTTTCTCATAACCCTTAGACTATAGTCACAACACATTATTTTTATAAATAGCGCTATTTGTAAAAATAATGTATTTTTTATATCCAAACTAGCTGCGCCCCGTGGTTTCAGATGCCTTAGGAATATCTTGATAAAAAGTAGCCTATGTGTCAATTTTTTATGGTATATGGGGCAAACGAGCAGACGGGTCACCTGATGGTACATGACTACAGCCGCCCATGGGTACCTGTAACTCGAGAGTCACAAGTGCGTTGCCGCCCTTTAAGGTGGGAGTAGGAGAAGAGGGGAGAGGGGAAGGACGGGAATAGGGGAGGGAAGAGTTAGGGCCTCCGGTAACCTCACTCACGCGACGAAATGCAATGCAGGCATTGCTTCACTGCCGGTTTTCTGTGAGGCCGTGGTATCGAGCGGAGTCGAGCCGGCCCATACGTGCATGACCCGAAGCATGGCTTACCAAGTAGAATCAGGAATATCTATTATGTGAGTGAGCTGACAAGTTTAGTCTTTTTATTTAACTGGTCAAAATATCATTTTGTTCCGTCAACACCATACGCAGAATTAGTCTTTGATGTTTTAGAGTAGCCAACAGCGAGAGCAGAATGAATAAACTTTTCTCCTGTGAAGGTATCTTGAAGGTTTAGTATACTTCAATAAATTGCATCGTCAAGACCAAATAATACAGTTATTTCACTCTGGAGCTCAAATTTGAAATCATTTAAAATTAAATCTTTTCATTACTGACCATTGTTTAAGGAAAAGAACCCAATCCACATTGGGTTAATTTTTGA
Organism: Euplagia quadripunctaria; assembly: GCA_963859945.1. Classification (NCBI taxonomy): domain Eukaryota; kingdom Metazoa; phylum Arthropoda; class Insecta; order Lepidoptera; family Erebidae; genus Euplagia; species Euplagia quadripunctaria. The sequence continues at coordinate 2,197,842 of OY982582.1, forward strand.
AAGTGTTTTATAGTTTATTTGTGTAAGTTTAGATATGAAGTAAAAACGCTAAAGAAAACGTGATAATAAAAATAAATATAAAATAAAATTTCTAGTCACTTTGACACGCCTGTTAATAATGTTATCTTCGCTGTCTTTGCGGAAATATGGCTGTACTTTCTTAAATTGATTATAGATCTTTCCGAATGCAGTCTATCATAGATTTCATGATGGGTTGTCGTAACTTTGAGCGTAAGTTACTTTAAATAAGTCAACCAAAACTATTTTAGGTTTTCGAAGTTTTAATAAATATTCAAAGATTAAATAGAATATTACTAAAATTAAAATATTTCAATACTAACGTAATTCAAGATAGATCGTCTTCGATAACAATGTCCAATTTAGATTTTTCCGTTTTGAATTTGAATAATTTAATAAATTGGAATCTTAATTAATGAAATTTATGTATATTTAATTATGACTATAGAGGTCAAAAGCTTACACAGCTACACACAAAAGACATACAAAAAAATTAATTTCTAAAATGCACTTGCCTCTATATGTCAATCAGGTGAGCAGGTGAAAAAATTTTGCTAGTCATGCAAGCTTGCTGAATATACACAATCATGTTAGTAAAAAAATTGCTATATCATTAGTTGCTCATTGACATAGAAAATACACTTTTTATTTACAGATTTAATATATATAGATGTAGGACGGGTAGAGAAAACTATCTTAACTGGTACTCATGATAGGAGTTTTAATTAATTTTGAATTAAAATTTTCTTAATTTTTTATTTGATTTCATTACGTCTGTTCTTCTTTTTCAAGTACATAAAGACTAGTACCTGGGAGACTATAGCCTTCCTCGATATATGGGCTATCCAACAATAAAAGAATTGTTCAATTCGAACCAGAAGTTCCTGAAATTATCGCGTTCAACCAAACAAAGAAACTTCAGCTTTATAATATTGTTGTAGGTATGTATATTAAGTCCCAATGGACTGGATCTTTACAAAAACCAACCTTTTTCAACAAAAAAATAAAATTTCAAATGAGATGTACAAAAAGACCGCAGCTTAGAGCAATCTTCATACACGCCGAAATTAAAACATTCTCCTTGAAATTGTTAAGTTGTTAAAGGGTCGAAAACAATTCCATTATTACTATTTGGCCATTACATTGTCTGCAAATATTCATTTATACAAACGTTTTATATCACACGTACAATAGTAAGATGATACTATGAAAATAACAATGACAAAGGATAAGTAAAAATATAGATAGCATGCCAATAATGATGTTGCAATTTACCTGTTGGTCTAGTGGTTAGTGACCCTGACTGCTAAGCCAGAGGTCGTGGGTTCGATTCCCACCCAGGACAAATAATTGTGCGATGAGCACGATCATTTGTACTATGCCTGGGTGTAATTTTTCTATAATATGTATGTATTTAGAAATATATAAGTATGTTTATCAGCAGTCTGGTTACCATATTCTGTACTATGGTAACCAGACTGCCGTGTGTGAGATGTGTGAGGTATAAAAAAAAATACAAAAAGTGGATAACTTATTTATTTGTGAAAAAGGACTAAGCATTACAAAATTTTTAGAGAGCAAAAATCATGAATGATACTTTTTTAAAAGCATCGTGGTATCATTTTACACATTTCACAAAGCGCCAACTTTTTAATCCAGACTCGAATTTAACGTTTTCACAATTCATACAATACCAGGGGATACCATTTCATTATTAGAATAACATTTTCATTACTTACAAAGAAAGTTAACTATAAAGGGTCTACAAACACAAAGCAGAAGTAGGAACATAAACTTATTGCAATTTCCTCTGTCCAGTAATCGTAGATACTATAACTTGAATATTTGTAAACCTCCACAATGTTGTTTTACTTAGATTCGTTCTCTTTCAATATAAATTATTTTGTATTCCAATAACGTTTCATTTCTGAGAAAATTCCATTGTTTACTGGAATCTCTAGTGAGAAATCACCAAATTCCTGTTTATCTGAATAGTCTAGACATATTACTTTCGTTTCAGGTTTGAGTATACGTATTTCTATTTACAAGAGACCGCCAGTGGTCGAATTTCGAACATAATTCAATAAATTTTTAAATTTATCAAGCTATTCTTTTCCAGTATAAGTTGATCTGCCATTATATAGACTTTTCATCCACACAGGTCAACATATATACTGGACCCTGTAGGATTCTGTAACTAATTTCATAAGATTTTTAAATTTACACCTCATTTAAGCTTTCGCGAATTTTGATACATATAAACTTTTAGCATTCTAAATTCACATGTATCAAGTCGGTTTCAGCACGTCAAGTGCATTGTGTTGGCCGTAGTTTATCTTCTTTTATACAAATAAGTTGTTGGACAATTACCCGACCAAACTGAGAGTATTTGTTTACCTACCGGTAACCATAAAAGCTCCCGGTATAGTTACACCATTCATGTCACTGGTACTTAGCCCACGATATCCCTCTTCCTGGAACTGTCTCAACCGAGCTCAAAAACGGATAAACAGCATTACATTTCTTGTTTTCCCAAGTTTGATTCAAGTAGAAAATTTATTGTGATTTATCTGCCATCATCATCATTTGTAAAGTAATGCAAGCATTGCTTCACTGCCGGTTTTCTGAGAGGCTGTGGTAGTACTCCGGTCGAGTCGGCTAATACGTGCTGAAGCATGGCTCTCCCACGATAATTGCATGGTAGCAATGAGCTGTACTTCCTAAGGAAAAATGTTTGTTTACCTTACAATACATACATATACTCACGTCTATGCGTAGACAGAGGTGTATTACGTTCCCAAATTTTCCCAACTGTAATTTGGTCCCACTCACGTAATAAGGGCCAAGCCTATTATCGTCACCCGGCAAATGGGAAAATTGGGAGTATATTCTAAGGGAAAGCAATGGGAAAATTGGGATATTGCTTATACAGATGGATTGGCGAGTGTAAGCTGTAGCTCCAGCAGGTCACGGTCGTATTCCTGTAGCCAGAATTGCCTGCTGCCGGAAAGTTCGAGACGTCTAACACTTTGTTTAACATCATCAGCTAGAGTACCTTACTCTAGCTGATGGTTCAAAAGCATTGTAAGGAACCTTGGGTATCGAGGCCTGACCTTTTTCAAAAGTGCCTCAAACATCACTACTATGAAAGAAGAACACGCACCTTACCTCTACCTAGATAAAGAACACTCCATCACACTAAATAATCAAATTTTGTTTGAATATTAAAACCTGTAAAACGTAAACTCTTCATAAATTTCAACCGGTCACCCATTAAAAAAAAAAAAAAATTAATCACACGTTACCTGCTTTAAATAAATGTCCCACTCCGCCTCGATTGCAGATAATACATATAGAACTACTTTTTAACTTGTGCCCACTTAAGTGCAACGAACATTGCCTGCTAAGAGTTCCTCAGTGAAAGTAACTCGAGTTTGACGCATGCGTCGGCGTGCGCCGGTCTCGTCACGAAACGATTTTTTATTTAGATATGCATTGTACTTTCGCGTTTACATAATGATGATTTTCATACCGGTAAACACTTGTTAACGGTTCGATTAATGCGATTGAGGTAATCGAGAAACCAAACGATTTGTTTACAATGTGGTACAGAACAATTGTCTATATGTAACAGTGGGAGAGCCATGCTTCGGCACGTATGGGCCGGCTCGACCGGACTGATTCCACGGCCTCACAGAAAACCGCCAGTGAAGCAATGGTTACACTGCTTTTCGCCGAGTGAGTGAGGTTACCGGAGGCCCTAACCCTTCCCTCTTCCCTCCTCTCCCCCTCTTCACCCCTTCCTCTACTTCCACCTCAAAGGCCGGCAACGCACTTGTGAGTCTTGAGTTGCAGGTGCCCATGGGCGGCGGTAATCATTTACCATCAGGTGACCCGTCTGCTCGTCTATCCCCTACAACATAAAAAAATTGTACCATCTTAATTTTATTTTAATTCCCGACTTAGTGTTCGAAGTAGGTACGTGTAAGAATGTAACATAACGCATTATACCGGTGTCACTATATGTATAAGTTAAGTCTAGAAAGAAAACCTGTTATACTATTTATAATAAATCAAGGCGTTATTATTTTCTTTTTTTTTTATTGAGAAATGGCAAAGGCGTTAGTCTTCTAACTCACCCGTTGGAAGACAAACACCTGTGCCATTTAATTTAGAAGAAAGAAGCAAGAAAGACAAGTCATTTATTTGGGCACGACTAGACAATCTTAAATATAACAATGGAAGGAAAAAAAAAAGACAAAATAAAAAAACATAGCATAAAAAACTTACAATAACATTAAGAGAGGATGTCTCGCGACGGCATTGAAAGGGGATCCAGTTCAGCAATGCCTGGTACGGATAGGTATGTAGGTTTTCAACTGAATCCCAATGACGTACAGGAACGTGACCGGGACCAATATATTTACTATTTAAATTACATTTTAAATATTTATAAGTAATTTTAAATACTTATGCATATTTATATTCAGTTATAAATATGCATATTATAATACGGAGATAAACATTTTTAAAAATTATTCCCTACTTAGTGCTCGAAATGAGCAAGTATAAGAATATAACAAAACGCATCATGCAAAGTGTAACAAGACGCATAAATTAAGCCCAAAAAGAAACCATGCCACACTTTTTATAGTCTTCGCACGTCTTCCTAAGTAAACGTGACTATTAGAAATTAACTATCATTTGCTTTATCTGTGACGGAAAACAACATGAGGAAACCTGCATACTTGGGAGTTCTCCATAATGTTATTTATTTTTATTTATTATACACTAAAGCTTAACCCAAACCTGAGTTTTCTTCCAGCATACCTTGGGTCTGAATACGGGATAGTGGAGACATGTTAGAGGCACAGTCATGTGTACGTTAAAATAATAAGAAATAAACAATTCATTTAAATACTTTGTATGGCTTCGTTCGATCGCCCCTACGCCGCGCCGTAAAAATCTGTGTGATTAACAAATACTTGTCATTGTGTACTTGTGTTGTTGTAGAGTCTAGATCTTATTTGTGTCCGTTGTTTAAATATAATAATAATAACTTGAGACACCTCACAGACGGCCGTCTGATCCCAAACTAGGCAGAGCCTGTACTATGGTAACCAGACTGCTGATAAACATAGTTATATATTATGATAAATTAGGTACATCCAGACTCGTGATACAGGAATATTCCTAATGCGGGAGTTGTTTTTATTTAAAAAATTACAGTCTTAGTACCAAGAAAATATTCGTAATTCTACATTTTTAAGATACATATTAATAAAACATACATAACATTAATATAAGACAACTAATAATACTTTCATTATTTAGTTCTCGTTAAGATAAGGTTAGCAGACACTTGCATTATAAGAATAAGAAAAAACACATCTCTATTGCCAACTCAATTTGAGTCATAGCAGGTGCTGGTCGCTGGTAGGAGGAATAGTAAACTATATTCTAAAATACTTTAATAGTAAATTAATTTGTTGTTGTAATAGTGAATAATTTAATTTTTTTATTTCCAGGTAAGTATCAGTCAACGCAGAAGGAGGATTGATTGGGGGTTTATTTGGTAAACAACCTTTGATAACAGTATAATATAAGTGCAATAAAAGTGTTTGTCAACATGTAAATTTAAATTAAACAAATCTTTTACACTTTATCAAAGGTATAGCAAACAAAGCCACTAATGTAGTTCAATTGAAGCAGTCTCAATTCCTGTGTAAGTATTATTGCGAACTACTTTCAGAATAATAAGCAGTTAAATTTGCTTTTAATGACAGCTCCCACATTAGGAACAATCCTTTGTTGCGGGAAGCTTCACAAACATTTAAACAACGGACACAAACAATCCCCAGACTCGGGACACAAGTATTTGTGGATCACACACATATAACACTCGGCACGGTATAGTGGCGAGGCAACCACTTAAAACATAGTGCCTCCCGTGTAGTCTATAGTAAATCCTTAAAACACTCGATACAATAAGACGATGTCGTATTGACAATAATATTAGATGATATACTATGTACATGACCATTACAGATAGCCTTTGTGAATAGTTTATATTATTGAACACAGTCAACTGTGCTAACACCAGAGAACCACACACGTCTGTAAACACTATCTACTTCTGAGTTTGCAACCTAGAATATCCCTATTGAACAAATACTCAATTCAAAATATATCTTTATCTATCTAAGTTTCAACCGAGCTGAGTACAAAGCTAAAATCGTTAGACCGGACTTAGGTAAATATCTATTCAAAACCGATTGTTCAGAAGTTCTTGGTTGAATAAATACAAGTTGAGCAAGCTTTGTCATGCAAACTTGGAATTAATTAAGTTGCTTCGTTAGCGATTCTAAAAGGTTGTAAAAGACTGACTGCTAACGACTGATTAAAAGCTTGTGAAAATGTAGACGTGGAGAGTATAAGTCTAGTATTCTCGTTAGACGATTCTCGACGATTCGAGTTGGAAGCGGATGACCGGTGGAAAAAAGGGTATGAAAAATTTGAGTTGCTTGTACAACATTACTTGAAAATGTGGTATGCAATCTTTTCATGCCTTCCAAGCTAAATCCAAAAGTACATCATATTAGCCATACCTACTCCTATACAGTTGTGAAGCATTGGTTGTCTGTGATGAAAATATTCTGAGCTTTACGTCACCGTGATGAAGATACCCAGGTGAATATTTGGCCCTACACAGAAGCTAGTTCACATCGAGTATTCGTGATGTGTCACATAAGCTACAGGAACATCGTTTTCATTGAAAAGGTCATGTGATGCCCAGTCCGATACTGGTTGGAGCGTTGGACTTCGAGCACGGCCTAAAAGGCATAAGTTAGATCGGATCGTTTCTATTTGAGGCGCAGTCTAGCTAACCCCGGTAGGGTGATATGATGATGGGATTTCAAGATGGGATAAAGTGGAAAACACTATGTAGATGGAACCTGGAAATGGGGTAATGGGATACAATAGAGAGAATAACACAAAGAAGTAGACACAAACAAAAGAAGATATGGCAAGCCTACACAAGTTATTAACCCTTTTTGACAAACTTAAAAAAGAAGAGACCTCAAGTCAACTTTTTTTGGTAATGAAAAATTATTCATAATTATGTTAATTATCCAATGTGAAGAACATTCTTCTTCTCTAATAATTAAGGTTTATATACTGGATAGTATTTATGATGATGATGATGTTTAACTTCACCGTTAAGTTCAAGCCGGTCATGGCTGACAAGAACTATGTCACACCAACTTCTGGCAGACCGTGACGCCTCTAAATATATGTGTGCACAAGTAATAAGCAGTCTGTTGTCGCCGGCCATAAAACTACCGTTCACTTCCAATGAATACTGCCAGGTCATGTGGACCTATTATTTTTTCTTGATTTCACATTATATCTTGAATTATGATCCACACAGATGATCCACACTATGTTTTAATTTTATATCATCATCTGCATACCCTTGTCCCAATTTTATTTGGGGTCGGTGCAATAATTTTTATTCTTCCATTCTTCTAGCCATATCTTCTTTCATACAGTCCATCCATCTTTTCTTTGGTCGTCCTCTTCTCTGTTTTTAATTTTATATAATATTTAATATTAATTTGTTATTTCATCATGCACTGTGTTATAACGAGCAACAGACAAAGCTTTATCCAGTATGTGTGCACTTGACTGCATTCGACCACTATCCTCTCTGATATTAAATCTAGTGCTGTCCACGATGCTTGTTGTCGATGTCCTCCTCGATGCTCGGTGTTTAGTGATTTGTACATTGTCGCCGCTATTTTAAAAGGATTAATAATAATAAACTAGGACGTCTACACAGGGTTAACAAACCGGAACAAACAAACCACATATTTACATTGGGCATCAATCGAACCCGGGTTACTGACATTTTAGACAAATGCTCAGTCACCGCGTAGTATAGGTCGTCAAATGGTTAAGATTTTTTTCCCTTGAGAATGATTTGGAGACTGCGAATCCATGACTTTCTTGTAAGATTCTTCTCACGAAGCTTGAATGAAGAATGTGCCTTCTTTCCCTTAAAAGCCGTAACTAGATTCTTGTGTCTTGATGTTGTCTAGGTAAAGTCATTCCATTTATTTATTTGTGCAAATTAAAATGTTCCTGATTCTGATTTTATAAACTTATTTGACTCAATTTGTAATCAAGTGTCCCTAATATACGTTAGACTATAAAAGTATACATCTACTAGTCTGACAGAAACATTGAAAAGCTTACAACCGGTTTAAATGGCGATGTTGGCGATTTAAAGATTAAATAAGGAGTTGCTATAATTCAGAATTTTAATCAAGCTACTACTAATGCTTAAATAAAACTAGAGATGGAAATGAAGCTATTTGTTGAGAATGAGAATAAATTAATTTTTGAAATTATTATTTTATGAAACTGTTACACTTAAATTTTTTGTGTTAAAAGTAGACGGTAATGACATTTCCTATTACAAACTTTTTAAGGAACGCTACAACAAACTCAAGATCTAAGTCTACTGAATCGAAATATTCAAGTGTCATGTAGGCATCCTAAGTGGTCTTTATATGAAAATACCATTCAAGTTTTGCACAGACCTGTCACGTCATTCAGTAGACTACATAAGTCAGTGACCACGGAACTCAACCATATCTTAGGAAGCTCCACGACTCCAATCCTTCCGGCACCGCAGTCAGACATTGGGATAGGAGAATAAAAACACTCAAAACTGCCTACACTGTTGTGAAACCTTCGCCTGAAATTACTATTCTACGTTACAGTACACGTACCTATCGTCGGGTATCGAATCGGCGACTTCGGACGTGGTAGTCTGATGTTCTAACGCCGTGCCATATATTTCATCATAAATAAATAAATAAAAATTGGTTGTCTGTAAAGTCGGTTTACGGACGATAAGTTTACATGATAACGTCATAAGAAAACAGTGGAAGAGAGATAGATGCGTCACAAGCCGAACGCTTAGGCCGATCGTGCTTCTCTATCGCTTGTTCCGCACTCTCGCTTGCACGCTCTGCTCAGGCGGAACGTGACAATGAGTCATGCTTTTTCGTGCGTGCAGCCGGCGTTCATCGTTTTACAAGACGTTAATCTTTCGTTATCAGAATTGATCGATTCGAATCGTTAATCAAACAGCTAAAACTCTTCCACTGGTACGTTACGCTATAGACTTTCTGATTTGTGTTTGAGCCATTTTGCGGTCCCGTATTTGTTTTATTTGGAATTTGTACTTTGATTGGAAACAAAATTTAGAAACAGTAATTTGTTAATTATTTTTAGTTACTTAAATCTCGCCTACATTCAAAATGTCTCTCTTTAAAAAGCCTAATTTAAAAAAAAAGCAATACACCAATAAATCTACGTTTAATCATCAACTGTGTCGGTATTTCAAAGACATTAAACAACGATTTTCTTAGTTAACTTTCGCAGCGTTCAAGATAATCGCTTACAATACACGTGTATTGTCATTTACATAGATGATGTGAAAAGATGATGCTATGTTAAAATACCGTGACGTATATCATCACTGGTGGTTAATTTTAATTTAGAAAATTAACTACTCGTTATTGTTATTATTTGATTTCTACTAAAGATATACTAAACTTCCTACTGACTCCTTACAGCATGAAACATACAAAAGAAAATGAACCACATTTTTGAACCGACTTCTGAAAACCAAGGTTTTCAAGGTTAATAATTAATAAAGCAGTTAAATGACTGTGACTGACAGTAAGGACTGAGATGAAAGCTTTATTTAAATTGACTGAATTGATGTCTTTTTCTTTATTATCATAAACATAAGGATAAAAAAGGCATAGCAAACATAGAAAATACTTATAATGTGTTTATCTAACAAAACTGACTTTTTGTGAAATAAATAAAAAATATTTTTTCATCAACTTTTATCCGAACGGATAAAAATAATAAGCCGTATTTGAAATACGAAATACTGAAATCTGACTTTATTTAATTATGTATTAACACGGGAATTAACGCGATCAAGAAATAGGTATTACACCTCTGAATTGCCTGACGTTTCGACCAGGTTGCAGTGGCCGTGGTCACAGGCTGACTATTTCGTGATCGCTTTAATTCCTGTGTAACTACATAATTATATCACGGAACGCGAAAGTTTAGAAGTTAGTCTAACTTTATGGTTGTAGAATTGTAATTCGTTGAGCTTTATTTCATAGTTTAAATAAATAAATAAAGACTGTAAATCTCAATAGCGTGATTTAGAATCACTTACTTCACTTTCATTCTCTAGATGGCGTTAGGTGTATTTCAGCTTGTTATTCTACCGCTACTTGTATGCACACTGCAACGTGTCGAATGTTTTAAATTCGTGTAACAGTACGGACTATTGCGTTTAACTTACACGTTTCCACTTTCACCCACCAAATTGATCTACTCGTATCGCGATTCATTCCGCATATTACCTAATCTATGTTGATTGTTATTCATGAAACGTTTATTCAATGGAAGAAAGGAAGTGAGTATAGTTATAGCATAGGTACTACTCACGGATCAATCTATTAATGTGGTTATGGAATGATTTAGGCGGCCCGTTTAAAGATGGGTCACGTTAGGTCCCCGTAATGCTGGGTTCGGATGTCTTAATAAAAACTGTTCTCCGATCCCTCCTATTTTAGGCGCAGTATGGCACACCGTGTGGTTTTAGTCGGTTAGATTCCTACACAAAACCCCGGTAGGGCGTCGCCCGAGGGGGTTTCCATATGAAGAAAAAGAAGGTCCCCGTAATGCTAGTTAGGCTATGTTTTTTCTTACCTTTCCTACCCGACTGACAAATAAAGACACCGCCTGCTGATGGTAACTGATTATCGGTACCTATAAACACTCGTTGGATATCTCATGACTCAGTGACAACCTCTAAGTCGCGGTAGTAGTGCATCCGACTGCCAAGCCGGGGGTCGCAGATTTGATTTCCGCTCAGTGCGAATATTTGTATGCATGAATTAGCATTGCTGTGTTTTTTGTATATATTGCCCTAACTTCACGTAGCGCGAGAAGTTATGAAGAGGGATGTCGCTAAATTGAGGAGTATTGTATATAATTTACAATTGAAAAGGCTGTGAAGCAATATTAATTATATTGATACCTGATCATTTCAACACTACATAAATAAAATCACTTTATATTAGCTTCATCGAGGTATCGCCGCTTGATAGATAGTCCGCTGTGACTGCTGGCTGCGGCGAGAGTCTTCTATCCTAATTCCAAACTATGCAAAATCAATCGATATTATTTGAACTATGTGCTACCAGCCAGGACCTCTCTGCCTTGAAGGAGGTACCGCTCTGCGTTGAAGGAGGTCGAATGCTACAATATGTATGTATTTACAAAAAAAATATTGTCTATATGTATGTCCATACCTGTGTTCTAGAAACCATAGAACAAGCTCTGTTATCGGTTTACATAGCAATGTGTAAAATGTAAAAAAAAACATCCGGCCGCCATCGTAACTAGGTTTTGTAATCGTTGCGTTACAGGAAAACTTTTCTTTATACGCAACTGGTTGCAATGGAAGAACTGCTTCTTTGTGCGGAACTAAATGCCATGGTTCTAAGTTTCACAACCAGTAGCGACAGAAGACTTCATTTTCTTCGTACGCAACTTTCTTCATTATCAGTTTGTACACACAAACCGTTTGAATAAACATAATTATTATTGAATATTTGAGAAAACCAAATGAATTTACATTTTTCTAAGATTTTTCTTTATCCACATCTAATTGCAGCAAAGTTCTTCTATGTCAGTCATTGTGGATAATAATGTTTTTTCTCTAACGCATCTGGTAACGAAACCTAGTTGTGATGGCATCCAGAGCGAAAGAAATACTCTCTTACAAAAACACTACACCATTCTATATCAGTGCTGACTTCTTTTTAGCATTTTTCTTGTGCAACTTCTATTTGAGGAAAAATTGAAAGTGAAATCGTTATCTTAAAGAGTCCGACCGTCGAACAAAAAGAAAAAAACACTAATAGTTAAATCTTTTGAAACCTGTGTACCTGTAAACCTGGCTTAATAATAAAAATTTTCAAAAACCTTTTTTTTTATATTAAAATGTAGAATAATGTAGTAATAAACACTTTCAAATACCAGCGTAGTGTAACTATGACAAGTTTAAGTGCCGTACACAGTACACATGCGACTGTATATAAACACACACGCACATGCAAACGGTGTGATAAATTTGTACACTTTTAAGACGTGGTGTCTTAAAAGTGTACTGCTAATGTTGACGGGAATTAACGCGATTACTTATTTAATTGGCGTTTCAGTCACTCTGTGACCACGGTCAGTGCAATCTGGTCGAAACATCAGTCAAATCAAAGGTATGTAACGCTTATTAATTACGTCATCATATTAATTCCAGTCACCATAATTATATTATCATGGAACGCAAAAGTTTAAAAGTTCGTATAATCATTTTCTTTTTAATAAAAAATCATAAAGATGAAAAATAGATACCCAGTAATACATTACATTACCCAAATTTAAAAATTCACAGATTATGGTATTGATATAAGAAAATGCAGCCTCAGATTTTCAAACGTCCATTCCCTAAAACCAGGTTTACTTTTAAGCGACGTATAAAAAACCTAAAAAATTACATGAAATATAATATTTTATATTCACATTTCTTTACTAAAATGTCAAACGCAAATTATGTTTTAACTCAACTTAAGATACTTATGAAGCTACTAATGTGCAAAGCCTTCATTAATTTTATTATACTAATGCGCTTTGATCCCAATAACTTAGTAATTTCAAACCGTGTGAGAGTCCTTTATTAGACTCACCTTCTGTTTTAATATGTACAATTTATTTAAACATACGCTCAGTAATATATAATTATGTTACCGGGAATCTGTAAAATTTTATACAATACCTAAGCAATGTATGAAATATTTTAAATATTATTGTCCATTACATACTTTACCTAGATAATGTATATAATTCCCAGGGGTTGTATAGAGTACCTGCTGATCCACCGGCAATGTGTAAAATAAATAGAATTTGGTCAGTATTTATCAATGTTATGCATAGTTAAAAGAAGTAGAGTAAATAGAAAATATAGTCACGTGATTTGAAGCCGCCAACATACATTACCTTAGTAAAACAGTAACAGGAATTGTAAAATGTAATTACCATCACCATTGTGTTATTCAAAGATGCTTATGCGTTAAAAATAACATTTTATGTACATCAAAATATCGCACGTCTCCCCCTTCTCTGCTCTCGTCTTTTACACACATTACCGTCTACGTATTCGTTATTGTATAGAATACCTAGGCAAAGTAAGTAAATAATATTTCATGCATTACGTTTTAGATATTCTATGCATTGCCTAGGTATTGTAATACCGATGAGAATACCGGATGAATACAGATTGCCGGTAACATTAACGATTGTATTTATAACTAGCAGCGCCCCGCAGTTTCACCCGCGTAAGTCCCGATCCCGTGGGAATATCTGGATAAAAATTAGACTATGCGTTAATCCAGGTCTCTAGCTATCTACAAACCAAGTTTCGTCGCAATCGGTTCAGTGGTTTTTGCGTGAAAGAGTAACAAACATCCATCCATCCATCCATCCATACATCCAAACTTTCACATGTATAATATTAGTGGGATAAGCAGGTAATATGAAAATGTATTCGGTAAATTATTCGCTAATCCGTGGAAATTAATTCCTATCTCTACAAATGTAGGTCCACTTATTCAAAATTATTAGATTTTTATCGTAACAATTACTTTTGTAATTCACTAGCCATTTTATTGCAGTATCTTACACATTCACCGGAAACTTTCACTAGTTATTACGTTTCAGTAGAATAACTGCCTCAGACGCAAAAAAAAAACGATGAAAAACAACTGTTTATTGTATATGTAACTGGCCGTTATCTGTAGTTTCACAAGCGTTTATGGTCACTGCTCGGCTCCTGAGCCTCTTGTTAAATATCTTCTATAAGATTTGGGCTTTTAAAGGCAAGATTTTTTCAAATCTGACTGGTAGTTTTAGAACAAGAAAAACTTCTTTATTGTATTAGAAGCTATACTAGCTACCCGCCCCGGCTGCCAACATCTTCAACAATCATCGTCATATTCCAGCCATTTTCGGCCAAAACCGTAAGAAAATCCGTTCGGTAGCTATAGATTTTATCGTATTCAGACAGGCAGACAGGAAGACATATAATTTGTAGTGATGTAGATTATGTATAGTAATTACACAAAAATAAAAAATTGATTATCAATATGATCATTATTATCGTTTAAAAAACTTTTTAACAAAAAATTAAACCGACGAAAAAGAACTAAAAAACAAGAAATTAACCTTTTAAGGCTTGAGTATTGAGCTTATTTACATAAATTATATATTTTATATAAACTAATTTTGAGTCGGTGCCTAACTTATGTGAGCTTTACTGTCGTGCGCCATGTGAGCCAATAGGTTTATACGCTTTGTAAGCCGAGCGGAGTCGAGTCCGGTTGCTTGTATTTTATAAAATCTATTTGGTCATAGAAAAGATCATCATCTAAATAATACTTACCAGCCTAATACAAATATATATTTACATTCGTCGGGTGTAGAACCCGCGACCCCTAAGTTTATTTTAATATGTTGATTTGTTTGTTTTTTTATCCAAGAGTAGACTATAATGAGGATACAGATGACAGCCCGCGTTTAACTGGATACATATCAGTTTAGAGTAGGTACAAAAGAAACTTACACACTTACATCACTGAAATTAAACCGTCTAACAGATATAGGTAATGTTTCTCTCAAACACGGAACACGGTCATAAATTTCATATCACTGTCGTAGTTTGATGAATACATGCAAACAATCATACAGTAAAAAATACTTCTGACTTGAAAATTCCTTCAACGATAAGAAAAGAGCTACAGCTACAGACTTTCTTGAATTATATATAAGAACTCTCTCAATCAAGTCACCATTCAAACAAAAAAAGACCTTACTCAAATCGGTTTATCCACTTGGGAGCTATGATGCCACAAACAGGCACACAAATACACATATACACAGATACACACGTTAAACTTATAACTTCCCTCGTGTTTACGTCGGGGATTAAAAAGATTCATAATGTAAGAATAATTTCGGCAACGGATTGAGGAAAAAGTAATTCAAAGAATGAATACTTCAGGAGTGTGTAATTGTTTGTCTGTTTGCCTTTCCTCATCAGAGTAATATCCAAAATGTTTTATCATGTTAAACATTATTTTTGTTTCGTATTTTTTATTATTATTATTAAGATTACTTTGCTAGTCATACGTATATCCGTTAACTCCGGTGTGTTTGACATACGTCGAAACTTGATATTTTATTTATTCATTTTCGTGAAAATGGATGGACTGGGTGAAAGAAGATATGGCTAGCAAAAAGGACGAATCAGCCATAGCTACAAAATATTATCTTTGCGTTGGTAACGTAATTTAACCAAATTTAAAATGGACGATTTTTAATTCATCAGAGTATTTTTTTTTATTTTGTATTTTTATATTACGTGCATCGGTGGCAAACAAGCATACGGCCAGCCTAGTGGTCAGCGGTTAACGTAGCCTATGGGCGCTTGTACATCCAGAGGATTTACATGCGCGTTGCCGACCCTTTAAAAAACTATACATACGCTTATCTAAGCAGGTTTATTCGAAGTCAGTATTCTGAAAGATAATGCCAGCATTATGCGAGCGATATTGGCGAACCGATTTTATAAGCCACCCCGCCGCCCTGGCTTCGCATGGGTATAAATTCAGTACCTAAACCTTCCTCATGAATCTGCCTATTAGTGAAAACTGCATGAAAATCCGTTCAGTAGTTTCTAAGTTTATAGCGAACAGACAGACGCAGCGGCGGACTTTGTTTTATAATATGTAGTGATTACCGCGCTTTAATAATACATTTTTTTCCTACCTATGACAGAGTTTTAGTTTTATCAATAATCTAAAGAATTACGGTTGAGTTTTGACTTCTGAGCGACCACCAGTTATTCGAATTTGTCACCATTAATACCGTTTTAAACACAGTATTAAAAACATTATTGACAAACTCGCAGTATCAATTTTAAGCTTTATATCAACATTTAACGAAGTCTATTATAACATTGTTGCAGATTTAAATCAGACGTAGACACATAATCCTCTTGTCAAACGCCAGGCTCTCAGAAAGCTTTGTAAACTAAACCGCTCAAAAGTGATTATTCAGAGTTGTGTACTTAGACGATAGATGGAACTAAAATACATGTTTAAACAATGAGATCGATGTTACAAATGAAATGAAAGTGCGTGAAATGTTTTAAAGGTGCTCTTTAAAACATTTGATGCATCGCAGATGTTCACGCAAGTAATATAAAAAAAATGTCAGGCGTAGGACTGCACGTCAGAAGTGAACATTTAACTGACACATCTGTCATCTGAGCGTGACAGTCACGCGAGTTCAATGCTTTTTCCCCGTACCAAAAGTGTCCAACGTGCCAAAAGAAGTTTTCACTTCAATAGTTTTCACTTCAAAAACCGGAGAAGTGCGAGTCTGAGTCGCACACCGAGGGTTCCCTCGGTTGTGTAGTTAATGTAAGTAAACTAACTTGTATGTAGTTAGTTCAACCATCTCGGGACGAACATCGACGCTTGAAAATTTTTGCCCATTTTTTTTCCGAAAGAAACTTTGCAGTTACAGAAATACTCACCCTTACATCGATGTAGATTACAATTTTAACAAGCGCAAAATATGAGTTTGTAATCGCAAGAAAAAAAATCTGAAATAACAACAAATTAATAATTTTCGTTCGCTGAGACCTTGCTTCTTGCCAAATTTCATGATTCTAGGTCTATGGAAAGTACTCTATAGCATTATTCGATAATTTGTTTGACATCAGTTTTCGCAGCAAACTGCTCGTCTTTTAAGGAAGCAGTCTGTGTTACACGATATCTTTGGCAATTCTGAACAGAATGTAAGTATTTTTTTTTCGAATATCTTTTAAATCTTTTATCCAAAACAAAAATGTTAAACTTCTTCTATCTCGTCACATCTTCGTGCACATCAAACAAATAAATGAAATTGAAGTGTATGTTTGTAATGTCAAAATTACAGTTTTTTTAAGCTCATACAATTATTTGCACAATACCTAGGTCTAAAAATCAGTTTTTAAAATGTTTTTCTCTCTGTTCGTTCCGGCTAATCTCCGGAACTGGTGGACCGATTTACACGGGATTGGCAGATAACTGGTCTTATAAGGAGTAACTTAGGCTACTTTTATTTTGGAAAAAGAATTAGGTTTCCGCGCAAAATATATAAATATGTAATTGTACACGCGATCGAAACCGCGCGGGAACTTTTATTAATACTATTATAATTTTATTAATACTATTATTATTATTATATTAAGATAACTTATATCTTTCCTTTAACGACTTAAAAGTAAAGAGACGTTTGATCATCATTTCATATTACGTACATTACAAAAGAAAAGGTATCTCTGTTCATGTGATATATTACGGAGCATATTCCACCATACATTAGACCCACATTAACAGCCAACCCGAAAGAACACTAATTAAAAACTTTCCGTGCACCTGTGAACAAAACTTTGTACACAGAACTCGTAGTTCAAAGTCAAATAAAAGAGCGACGAGCCATTTTGAGGACGCATTTCCCATGGAGGCCGAGATTTAATCTGATAGAGACCGACCTATACCATTTACATAACATTTACCTTCTATTCCAAGACCGAATTTGCATGATTCCGGGTTTTGTTTACCCCTGCAGCCTTAAGATGGTATCAGAAAGCTATGCAATATATTTTTTGTTCGAATTTTAGAGCCAGAAGAGATGTGTTTTGAATCTTTATTTGGAGTAAAGCAGATAAATGGTTTATGTAACACTAGCAGCGCCCCGCAGTTTCACCCGCGTAAGTCCCGATCCCGTGGGAGTATCGGGACAAAAAGTAGCCTATGCGTTAATCCAGGTCTCCAGCTATCTACATACCAAGTTTTACCGCAATCAGTTCAGTGGTTTTCGCGTGAAAGAGTAACAAACATCCATCCCTCCATCCATCCATCTATCCATCCATCCAAACTTTCACATTTATAATATTAGTGGGATTATTACGATGATGGTCGTGGTGTTGATGTGTAAGAAGAGTGATTGATAGACGACAAAAAAACTGAAAGATAATTTATTAAAAACTGAGCTATCTAGTTTAACAAGATGACTTTATAATGGCTTCATAGAAGTGGCCCCGCAACTTGACTGCCGTCCACTCTGACTGCTAGCTGCGGCAATTCTTCCTTCTGTTCCTTTTGTAAAGAATTTAAATAATTCAGAGATGATAAAAGATTTAAATATTATATTACCAGCCAGTCTTGCTCTACACCTGAAATAGGTTCGGGCGTCACAATGTATCTGATACGTCTAAACCCAATGATCGAAGTTATCCATGATTGAAATCATAAATTATGAATTTAAGAGAGTTCATATTTTCTGTCGTGGGCTTGGTTAAGTTTGCAGTTATTTAAGATCTTTTTTCTTTGGTCTTGGACAGTTATAACATGTATTTTTTTGTTTGCTCTGTTAGCAATAGATATCTGTGTTCGAACCATGGCATTCGTCTTTGTCTATTTCATAAAACCTTGTAGGTTGCATTGTATTCACCGATGTTGCAAATACCGGTAAACCAGGATTAATTCATACCAGGTGATAGGGTCTTTAATATGTTTATATATTTAAGTCATCATTACACATTGCTATCTAGGCCTAAAAATAAGCAAAACTTGTACTACGGCTTGTGGAACGCAGATAAACGTGCATTGACTTTTTTTATTGAGTAATGAAATTGGTATTTGTCTTCCAACTCACCTCATCATACACATCAATTTAAATAGAGATATTCATGCTTACAAATATTTGCACTGACCGAGAATTGAATCCGTGACCCCAGGACCATCGCAGTCGAATGCACGGCGACCGCGCCACAGAGGTCGTCGTTTTCTAGTTCGACGATTTTCGAACAAAAAATGTCTTCATGTATTAGCTAAACTATCCTCTTTACAACTTATTTCTTTATAAGATGAGATATAAACCCAACTTTTCTAAAAGTTTGAGAAAGTTTGCTAATCATGTTTTATTTATGAATAAACTTATGACCAAAAAGAAACTTTACTTTTTTTACTTTTGCCCGATTTCTGAGACGAAATTTCGATCATAAGTAGTAATGAGACCTAAACTTTTATTACACATTAAAACCGAAAAAACGAAATTGTGGGAATTAGGATTTCGGTCGGGAAAATTCTTTGATGCTTTAGCTATCGAGTGGTGTAATACCAACACCAAACTGTATCCCTCGATTTTGTTGTCATTCAGTTTTTGAATTGCCTCCCACTATGGAAGTAATTTTAAAGACGTATTCACGTCAAAATAATTTTGTTCTAATTCCATTTGTCGTGAAGCGAAAGTATTATTGAAAAGTGAAATTTGTTAATTAAAACTAGTAATGTCATGTTACGAAAAACTCATGGACTGTTGGTTTTTATTTACCTAAATAAATTGGTACGAATTTTTTATAAAGCATATACGCTTCGAATCAGGCACAACATAAAAAAACGATACAAGACGAGGGTAATTTTTATGCCTGTCATCTGTCAGTCGATAAAATAAGTTGACAGCTGTCAAATTATTTAAAGAAACCAATGCAAAATTGATTCGTTATATATAATCGATTGAAAAGCACTTGTTATGCGATTTTCATTTAGGCATGCGTTTAATCGATTATTTAGTTTCATAATATAATGTAACTTTTTTTACTTTCTATTATTGCAAATGTTACCAAATTTTTAACACGCTTTTATTACCTTCACTTGTAACTAACTATGTTTCTATACATAGTTAGTGTGTACAAAGTTTTATGTCGATACGACAATTGGACATAAAACTTTGTGTGTATATATAGTCGGGAGAACAATAATATAATTTGGCATGATGGAGTCTTTTACTAAACTATAGTTATGTAGTTTCTCTGAACAAATTCTTTTTTTTTAATTTACATTTCTAATTGAGTACCTAAACCCTGAGTCTTAAAGATTCTACCTCCTTTAGCATTTTTAAGACATTAATCCAGTTGATAGTAACATGTCGATCAGGTCTAACTCTTAGGACTAAATTGTATTTAAATTAGTTAAATCGTCTCTGGAAATTAAGGTAGAAGTAGCGAAATACCCGTTTTAAGCGATTACAATGATTTTATAAAATTAGTTAATGAAGTTACTCGGTATGATCCTTCCCAAAGAATTGCAAGTTTTATATTTAAAGATAAGAAAGAAGAGAAGAACCAACTTAACACAGGATACAAGGCATGGTGGCTGGTTATAAAAACTTCTTGTTGACCTTATTATCCTTTAAACCCAAGAGAGAAATCAAGAATATCTTGATAAGACCTGCTCTTCTGTGCAAACCGGAGACGGATTGATAAAGGAAGTCTTCATGTAGCTGTGATGCGAAGTGTATTGTGTGACCAGAATATATAGGACGAGTAACGAGTGTATCAGAGAAAGTTCAAATGATGTCCCAGTAACAGAAAGTTTAGAAGCGCGCGTTTATGATAATATAGACATGTGATGAGAACAAATGAAGAAATCTTGGAAAGAAGATACTAAATATAGATGCAGAAAGCGTTAAGCTTAGAGGGAAACCCAAGACATGTTATCTTTCACACTTTCCATTAGTGTCCATCTAAGATGGATTGACAGTATATGATCAATGGACAACGTAAAAAAATTACGTAATTTGAAAGGGAGTTAAATGAGAGATAAACATGTCGCGGGTTATAGATACACGTATGTCTGGAAGCAAAATACGTATTCCACCGACTCCATAATATTATTGTAAGAAGAGCTATGGGTAAAGAACTCGTAACCTTTCCAAAAAATTTAAAGGGAATGCATAAGGCTTGTAGACATTTATGGTATTTTTAATTTTAGCTGACAACCTATAATTATTTTTTAAGGATGCGTTCCAGTATTCCTTACTAGATTATTATAGCCGTAAAAGTAATATAGTTGCCATGAAAGCGGCTATAAAATATATGTTAGGTAGAAAAGAACAGTGGTATCGTATATATTCTCACGCTCATTCACTGATATCCAAGATAATGTATGCAAGTATGTTAATGAAAGATTCAGAGTTTGTATTCCGTGCGGCACTCTGAATTCTGAATTCTACACCCTACTGGTTCTGAGTTTTAAGAATAAAAATAATTTAGAAATTGTCCTAAAACTATGTTTTACTGAAAACAGAAACATTTCTAATTCATGTTTATTTTTATATTGATTCATAAATTTCTGCTTGAGTTAATTTTCCACCAGTTAGAGTCAAATAACGATATTACGAATACACAAAGTGTAATTAATTAAAGAAATATTTTCATTCGTGTCGGTTCACACTTGACGAAACGGTAACTCAGCTGTCTTAATTACGAGATGAAATTGAATGAAAACCTGCTGTCTTCATTGATGCTAATTTTAAATTATTAAGTATAATATAGTAAGTTTATGAAGGTCGAAGAGTGTCAGTATACTGACCAGCCAGAACAGATCTTTGGCGCAGTTGTTCAAGAAGACCAGATTCTATCTGAACTGGGAAGCGAGTTGGATAAAAAGAAGATTTGAATATTAAGAAAAGAATGAAAACATTTAGTTTGTTTTATACATGCATCGAATTCCTTAATTAATATGAACTTCCGAGGATCTGATCTGGTCAAATTGCAACGAGCGTGGTTACGAGTGAACTTATATGATTTTTTTAACGTCCTATTACTTTTAATCAATTTTAATATGTCCTCATTTTTTTAAGTCTCTGTCATGACATACTTTGCTTACCATCCGACGAGCTTATATTTTGCGTCTTAAATGCGTATTTCAATGTATTTAAAAAAGAAAAACAAATCAACGAAGATAAACGCTACAAAAAAACCATTTATTATTAATAAACTAAAGGAGCGGTTCTCTTGGAATATAACCTAATATATTATAAAAAAACATGGTTGTTGAATCATAACATTTTTCTTAAATACATATAATGGATTATAAACGATGTACGTATCGTTTAACATGAACAAAAATTAGAAGACGAATAATTATTCAAAAAAGAAAAACAAATCAACGAAGATAAACGCTACAAAAAAAAACATTTATTATTAATAAACTAAAGGAGCGGTTCTTTTGGAATATAACCTAATATATTTAAAAAAAACATGGTTGTTGAATAATAACATCGTTCTTAAATACATTTAATGGACTATAAACGATGTACGTATCGTTTAACATGAACAAAAATTAGAAGACGTATGTGCAATTCGGTTGAATAATTATTCAACCGAATTGCACATACGTCTTCTGTTTCAAGTTATCTAAAGTATTTATATATGAAACTATAAATGTGAATATAATAGTATATGACATTTACTTACTCTACTCTACTACTTTACTTATTTTCATATAAATTATCACAGGTTTTGTCACAGCTGAAACCACTAAAAACATTGGGGACATGGAAGCTGATATTTTTGTACTTCGCTCACCAATTTAACGAATTTTTCACTGAAGCACAATTAAAACACACTGGCGGTTTAATTTATAAATGGAAATGTGTCACCAAATATGAGCCACACTTTACATTTATTAAATACATTTTCTGTTTATAGGGACGAAAATATTTCAAGAGGATATTGAAATTGTTTCTTTTAGAAGATGTAATTATATAATATGATTCTCTTTATTCATCTTCTACCATATAAATTACATTTTTAAATATGTACATAAAAATATATATTTAAAAAATATAAAAAATAGTACACCACCGACATCGGGTACAGGTAAGTATATAATATGATTATTATTATGATATTATTTGTGTTCAAAGTTATGTTTATTTTAAGAAGGGCTTTCAAATTTGATAAAAGGAAATCGCACAAAGCTCTTTATGTTATTAAGATTGGTTTTGAATATTTCTAGGGATAATTTGAAAGTAGGTTTCATTCAGTTAAGTACATGTACCCATATTACCCGTGAAAACTTATATCATTCGAAGATAACATTAGAAATATAGTATTAAGTATTTAATATCTTAACATAACCTTATATTAGTACACCACAGACTACCCTCAATTATATTTGACAATATCTGTACAAAGGTTGTCTGGAAGAAATCACCGTGTGTGAGAAGACCGCCGATTGTTATACCTTAACATTTGTAACTTGTTTTCCACTATTTACTATTCAAAGGGGTGTACAATAAAGATAAATAAATAAAAATAACTAAATAAATAAAATTATTAAAAAAAATCAATCAATTAATAAAATTAATTAATGTTTGTTAGCAAGTTTTTGTTGCTCAGATATTCTGATATTCCTTTGTTCTCCGTATTTTTTGTTTATACTTTTATCGCTAGGGTGGCAAACAAGTATACGGCCTACGTCCATAGTCATGATAACTGTAATCCATCAGGGTTTGCAGCTACCACAGCCATTGAACGTTTTCAATATTAAAAGTGTCATTCATAGCTTTGGCAATTTCAGAACGTGTTTCTGATACAGAGGTACACAACATGTTAGAACTTAATTTTTTTTTAATATTTGTCTGTTTATGGTAAGGTATTAAGAGAACAGAAGAACAGTAAAGAAAAGAAGCTATTCCTTTGTATTTAAATGTGTATTTGGTTGACGGCCGACTAGCCCGGCAGGTTTCTGTTACGTTTATCTTAAGCTTTCAAATTTGATAAAAGGAAATCCCACAAAGATCTTTATATTATTAGGATTGCTTTTGAATAGGGTTTATCCTTACTAATATTATAAATGCGAAAGTAACTCTGTCTGTCGCCCTTTCACGCCAAAACTACTGAACCAATTTAACTCAAATTTTGGTACACAGATAGTCTAGAGTACTTTTTAATGCGAGAAAAGGGGTGTAAGGGGTTGAAAGGTGGGGATGAAAAGTTGAATGGAAGTATCGTCATATTTAGAGCTAGAAGCTTTAAACTTTTTTAGGCTGTTGATTCTATATACTCGTATATACACTATTCCACGCGGACAAAGTCGCGGGCACTGCTAGTATTTCATATTGCACCGACTCCAAATAAAATTGGGACAAGGGTAGGCAGATGATGATAATGATTTGGTTGAAGGCCGACTAGCCCGACAGGTTTCTGTTATTGAACGAAATTAAACGACACGACCCGTACTACAAGTACGGGTCGTGTTGTTTTTCTAAAACCTTTCTAAAATACACACGTAAATGCAACAATATACATATCCACCTATCTTCATTCCTATGAATCCGATTCACGACAGCTATTCTTTTAGTAACCATCTTATTCTTATTAAATGTTCTTTTTTTGGAAGATTATTCTAGTTAATTTAAACATTAACTTTATAAAATTTCTTTTTCGAAAAAAGCAACGTCAGAGACAACTTAACTGATAAATGCTTCGTCATCTTTAAAACTTAGTTCCTCGTTTCATTCAACTTTCCTACTTATTTAAAACTTCGGCTTCTGATAGTGGCATCGTTTCATTAATCGTAAGCTAAGTGGACTGGCTAGTTTTAACGCAAGCCACGGTTAACGAACATCAACTTGTCTGAAAACTAATTGGACAAAAATAAAATTAAAACAGCGATTCATCCTATTTATTAACCTAAAAAAACATCTTTAATTAACACTTTTGATAGTTTTCGGCAAGTTGAAGTATTAAGCAAATTACTTATTAAAAAAAACACGCTTTTCTCAAAGTAGATTACTGCTCAAATTATACTGAGGAAAAGCAACAAAGCAGCTGGATGTACGATAGCAATCTGTGGAAAAAATTGTCGCCTGCGGAATTTCCGGACCGATACGATCTTCAAACCAAAAAAAGAGCGTCCTCCCATCTCAAAGGCCGGCAAAACAGGCGGCGGTAGTCCTTTACCATCAGGTGACCCGTATGATCGTTTGATCATTTAAAAAAAAATGCCTCTATAGATAGAGTCTGTACGGAAAGAGAACTGTCGTAGGATTTGAGGTCGCAGCAGTGCTAAATTACCTTTTTACACTGTTACGTCATTATTATTTACTGTATTGTTTACTGTCGAACTATAATGACGTAACAGTGTTGTCAACATAACAAAAAAGGTAATTTAGCACTGCTGAGAACTCAAATCTTACGACGGTTCTTTTTCCGCACAGCTTCTATATACTGTTAGCTTCGCTCGTGGTTAAGTTATTTTTCTATCCCCTCGGCAACACTGCGCTTTTTCTAGATAATAGGTGTCCTATGTCCTTATCAGTATCCCTGAGAAAGTGTATGCAAAATTTCATGTTGATCGGTTGAGCAGCTAAGGTGTGAAAGCATAATAAACAAACCTACATTAATTTATAATATTAGTTAGAATAGGGATGTTCACAAATTTTCGGACCTACTTTTATTTTATACCTAGCCCCTTATTTAACACAAAACATAGTATTCTATTTAAAAAAAAACTTAAATGAAGAGAAAAAAAAAAAAAAAAAAATGTTATTTAAAACTCCCGCTAAAACACTCGCATCTGGCACATACGTTTGATTACGTCACTAATCGATAAACTGAAACCAACTGACAGCTGTCAGCTTGTTTATCGGTTAATAACTTGATGGATCTAGTCGGCGTTTCCAGTCACGTGATAATAGTTACTTCTTAAGGCTTCTTTGATAATTTTTTTTTAATTTGTTATACCTAGTTGTTTAAATTTAAAAAATATGTTTTTAGGTTTTTAAACATCACAATTATAGATTTAGTTACAACGTAACATTGTGATTACTGTCAACATTCCCATTCTTGCTAAAAATTCTAAAACAGCGGTTTTTCGTAAGTAACATTTAACAGACAGCATTTATCTGAAATGTTTAAGCAAGGCCTTAGTAACCTAACTGTATTAAGCGAAGTAAATCCTACTAATTTTATAAACGTGAAAGTTTGTGAGGATGTATGGACGTGTGTATGTATAGATATTTGTTACTCTTTCACGCCAAAACTACTGAACCGATTGCGATAAAAGTTGGTATGTAGATAGCTGGAGACCTGGATTAACATATAGGCTACTTTTTATCCCGATATTTCCGCGGGATCGGGACTTTAGCGGGTGAAACCGCGGGGCACTGCTAGTTCTGAATATATTAATTAGATGTGTACAGAAAAGAATCAGATATCGTTAAATGTAGACTTAATAACGTAACTGATTTAAGTTTGGTAAGATTCACCCTGTAGTAACTATAAACTATAAATAGGGTTCCGTGTAAAATATATAAATATGTGCACGCAAGCGTAGCTGCGCGGGAACTGCTAGTTTTAAATATAATTTGACGACATATGTAGGACGGCTATAGTGTAATACGACTGCAACTTAAACAGTCGCATTTGTAATTTCCATTTGCAACAGGATTTGATTTTCATTAATTCAGTGAAAATATTTGTATGTATTTATAAGAAAAAATGTATCTAAGTATGTTTATCAGTGTACTATAGTAAAAGCTATGTTTAGTTTGGTTCTATATAGCATTTTGTAATTATGTAACTAAAAAACAGAAATTGTAAGTAAAAACAAATTATATGTCCAAAGGCATGTTTACTGCTACACCAGTACCGTTCTTAGCTCTGTTATACAATCGAATATGAACTGAATATTGTGGAAACGGACTCCACGCGCCCACTTGTAAACTCTGTGGTTGGATTAAGAACTCTTTGGCGCGCTGAGTCTAGCTGGCGGCACCTTGCTCAAATTCGTATTTGAGTTAGAATAGGTTGGAATCAAGAAAGAAAGGACAATCGTCTAAGAGTCTGATGACAGACGTGCTGAAAGCACGGAACCGCAAGATATATTAATTTATTGAGTTATTGTTATAATCGTGTAGCATTGTAATTTGGAGTTAAAGTATAGCTACTGTTTTACCTGCATAATCTTTTACTTATTTTCCCCTAGCGATAGATCCTATAATCTCGGTACCAGCTCGTCCCTGAGCTACGACAATATTTAATAATAATATAATAATAATAACTTCACACATCTCACACACGGCCGTCTGATCCCAAACTAGGCAGAGCATGTACTATTTTAACCAGATTGCTGATAAACATACTTATATATTTCTAAATACATACATATTATAGATAAATTACACCCAGACACAGAACAAATGATCATGCTCATCACACAATTATTTGTCCTGGGTGGGAATCGAACCCACGACCTCTGGCTTAGCAGTCAGGGTCACTAACCACTAGACCAACAGGCCAATATTTAATAATGTATTTGTTTCTATTTTATGGTCTTTTTTCTTTTCTTTTTTCTCTTACGGTGAAGGGAGCTAACGAGCAGACGGGTCACCTAATGGTAAATGACTACCGCCGCCCATGGGTACCTGCAACTCAAGAGTCACAAGTGCTTTGCCAGCCTTTAAGGTGGGTGTAGGGAAGGGAGGAATAGGGGGCGAGAAGGGGAGAGGGAAGGGTTAGGGCCTCCAGTAACCTCACTCACTCAGCGAAAAGCAATACAATCATTGCTTCACTGCCAGTTGTCTGTGAGGCCGTGGTATCGCTCCGGTCGAGCCGGCCCATACGTGCCGAAGCATGGCTCTCCCACGAATTTTTTTTATGAATACTGGTTTGGTTATGAATACTGTTTTTTTTTCTTATGTGTGTGTGTGTGTTAGTGACAGTAAAATTAATAGCACTACCAACTGCAATTATATTAACACGTGGTTTTTTTTTTCAGGTAAGTTTATTCAACGATGCTGATTGTTCTAGCAGCCTACATTGGTCTGTAGACTAGAAGCCAAATGCTCTTTTTACTCTGTTTGAATGGACAAACACGATTCTGGATACGTTACAGAGTTCTCAGACTTTAGTATTATCATTACCAGAACTATTTCAGAAAGTAAACTCTATATAAAATCTATACATCCTATTAACTTAAACTGATGAACATTACAAACAAGTCTGATTAAATATGTAACACCAAAAAAAATATTACTTAATTTCCACAATCGAAACCTGAATATCTAGGTGATGTCTTTAATCCCACTAATATTATAAATGTGAAAGTTTAGATGGATGGATGAATGGATGGATGGATGGATAGATGTTTGTTACTCTTTCACGCAAAAACCACTGAACCGATTGCGATGAAACTTAGTATATAGATAGCTGTAGACCTGGATTAACGCATAGGCTACTTTTTATCCCGATATTCTTACGGGATCGGGACTTACGCGGGTGAAACCGCGGGGCGCTGCTAGTATATATATATTAACCCTTATAATTTTAAGAATTTCTATTAGGTAGTGATAGTATAAAATGAATCTTATTCCCTATTGTTCCAGACTGCCAGACTCAATTAAAAGTGAAAACTCGCCAAAACGACAGGCAGGACAGATACGTAGGTATATACCGAAACCATCATGTAAATCCCCTTTAATGTAACCTTATATCATGGGACACAAAATTTAATTTAAAGTTTTTTTTTCGAATTCAAATTAAATTCAAATGATGAAATGAAGAATAATAAAAAAAACACAAAGATACACCTATACCTTCAAACAGATCTACTTTGTTTACAAAACATCGTCAGTAAGAATCGTTATTACCTCTTCCACCAAAGGCAATAGACCATCGTTCTCCATAAATACGGTGTATAAAAAAGCGAAGTTATTTAACACTCAATTTATTCTTACCCATCTAGCTACGATAAACTGAGTTAAGAGCCCTTCTCGTGTCGTAAACATATTTTTATATTGAAAGAAACAATGTTACTGTGAGATTGTAGTTTCTAATGAAATCACAACGTATTGATGTCTTGTCATTCCTTTTTAATACACCATCACGTAGAAGACTCCCAGCAATTCCAGCAAGTCTAGTCACGTGTAAATACATTATTATACCCTTTACAAAGAAACCTACACTTTTACCAAATGGCAAAAGTATTTTATTTTATTTTTTTATTGAGGTATATTTACAGAGTAATCACAAACATTCACATACATTAATCAATTAGAAACCAAATGCACATGCAACTGTATTTAGAAATATGCACAGCATTCACAACTTACAAACTTAGGAAATATAAAATAGTAACTTAAACTTTACACTGAACTAAAGATGATAGTAAATTTAAGAAAAAATAAACTGAAGATATACTATATACTCGTACATCATCGAATTATAATTAACTAGCAGCGCCCCGCGGTTTCACCCGCGTAAGTCCCGATCCCGTTGGAATATCGGAATAAAAAGTAGCCTATGTGTTTATCCAGGTCTCCAGCTATGTACATACCAAGTTTTATCGCAATCGGTCCAGCCGTTTGCTCGTGAAGAAGTAACAAACGTACACACACACACTCACAAACTTTCGCCTTTATAATATTAGTGTGATTATTAGTGCCTTCGGTAATTTTAGGGAAATCTATCCTAACTGAGATTATAAATGCAAAAGTGAGTATGTTGGTTACACTTTCACGTCTTTACTACTAAACCGATCATAAAGAAATATTGCGTACACATTTCCAGAGGTACAAAGAAGGATACAGAGTACCTTTCAATCAGGAAAAAATACTGTTTCTACTGAACTGAGCAGAGCCCCAGGCGAAAGCCTCCACAACAAAAGCAGCCGTGATAAAAAATTCTCAAAATAATTTTTGCAGATGCTTAACAGTTGTTTATGGTCTTTAATCTCTGCAGGCTGAGCTAATTGACACGACCCAAGTAGCAAGTAGAACTACTACTGTTGCCAATATAATAATAAATATAGCTAGCCAACATTTGCACCAGAAACAATATCCAGGTTTAACGCATGTACTACTATGTAACTTGAGGGGCTCGTTAGCACATTACAAAGTTAAGTAATACTAGCCAGATCAGTCTAGTGTGACCATTCTTAAGACATTGAGATCCCTCCGTGTCTCGGAGAGCACGTTAAACCGTCGGTCCCGGATGCCATACAAACATCTGTGGCATTCGTTACGGGTAGTTGGAGCCCTAAAAAGTCCGACAACCTGGTCTAACTACAGAATTTCGATATCGCTTAGTACTTGGGTTGTGAAGGTCTGATGCCAGTCGCTTCACGTAAAATATCAAAGTTCGGCCGTATCGTAGTTAGACTAAAAGCTGACCTCAACTTAGTTGAGAAAAGGCGCGGAGGTTGATGAACGCATGTACTACAAGAAGCTACTGACCCATAAATATAATCTAACGGTCAAGCCTTAATATGGCAATTTCAGATGACTTCTGTACCACATCCGAGGCATTTTCTACATGTAAGCTGACAGTTAATGCCTCACCAAGGATCTTATATGTGTTTTCTGCCGGTAGCGCCTTGGGTAATTAATTTTACCGCAGATATACTACATATCTATACTACAATAAAAATAAGCAAGAAACTCAAATGTAATTCCTGTTGATTTGCACAACATTGCCCCGTATTATTTTATATGGCGAAATCAGAAAAACATGAATATTAAATCTAGGTATGTTCTATCCTTACTAGTTAATATTATAAATGCGAAAGTAACTCTGTCTGTCTGTCTGTCTGTCGCCCTTTCACGCCAAAACTACTTTACCGATTTAAATGAAATTTGGTACACAAATAGTCTAGAGCCTAAGAAAGGACATAGGCTACTTTTTAAAAGTTGTATGGAAATATCGTCATATTTAGAGCTAGAAGCTTGAAACTTATTTTTTAGACTGTTGATTCGATATAAATACACTATTCCACGCGGACGAAGTCGCGGGCATAACTAGTTTATCATAAATACAACTTGCATGTGTTATTGTGTGTTAAAATAAAACACAAGATTCTACTAAGAAAAGACTTTATCAAGCAATGTAGTTTTATAGGATATCTGTACATACATTCAATCTGAAAAAGAAAGCTACGCTTTAACGCAAATCCAGACCAGTATTTATTGTAAATAAATTTTCTAAGATATGTGATTTAATTTTACGTATATTAACTTAATTGTTATTAAATGTTGTTCAGTTATTTTTATACACACTAGTGCCAATTCTGATACATCACTCTCTAAACTATAATTGACAAAATTTTCTTCATAAAAGATGTAAACCTTGTACACTTCGAAACAAGGTCTTATTTAAAATTTAAACAAGTAGGTAACATATGTCGCTATCGAAATAACCAATTTATTTGTCGACTAAAGTCTGACATGCTTAAATAAACTTTAATACCACGTAGCGAGAGCCGCTATCCGTTGAATGCCATCTCTTTGGCTCTGTGTTTTAGTAAGCGTCTTCGTAGGTGTCAATTAAAATAACGTCATCTTAGTTCGTTTTCTACAAGTTTTTATACGGCATTTGAATAATTGCGGCAATTGACTCTCGCTGCGTGGAAATAAAGTTGAGTATACGTTGACAGGTTTTAGTGAAATTTACTGGCGCTGAGAAATAGATGCCAGTAACAAATAGACCTTGTTACGAAGAAGACAAGGTTGATTTCATATGTAGAAATTAAGTCAGATTTTAGTTTAGTGAGTGTACAATAGAATCGGCACCATTATAAACAAATAAGACTTCCTTATAAGACTAAACCACTTGTTATTTTTATGCCAAAACTCAAGAGTGAGTGATAAAATTATCTGCTGCATCTGAAAAACGTTTTTTATTTGTATTCCGACAAGTAAAATTAATACTGCCAGACAGGGTCTGAATGTTTAATTCTCTCACGGGCTTCGTTAGTTTTGTATTGTTATCAATTTTAGTAATACCTAGTTAAATTTTGGTGATTTGATTTTTCTTCCTTCCCACACGGCAATCAAATATTTCATCCTTTTGGTTGTTTTACATAAAACTTTTATTTTTGTTGAGTTGTAGATTACTTAACTTCAGTCTCGAAACACATTATTCCAAAGGGAAAAAAAAGGGTTATACTTAAAAAAAAGTGTGTGTACTTATGTACGCGCCTAAGAAGTTATACTTTTATCTAGTTAAATAAAGTTTATTTAAATATCATAATAAATAATACATACCCTCAACTAACCTCAAATTCTACAAACGTACTCAAAGTAATCTGTAAAAACCATTTTTATCACTTATAATCACAGTAAATTATCATAAATAATTCATACCGTCAACTAACCTCAAATTCTACAAACATACTCAAAGTAATATGTAAAAACCATTTTTATCACTATCGTGAAGTTATTAACTGTTTTGAAAAACTAAAATGTTAACTAGCTAACTTCAGAATGTCGGTTTTTCGTGACGGTGTGCGCGCGCATCGTAAAAATTTACTCTCATCATTTTTCCATAACGCGCCAAAAGACGTATAACTTCAATAAAACTTGTATATACGTTTTAACACATTTTTCAGTTCAGCTGTATTAATATATCACAAATTTTATTCAAGAATTCAAATCATAAATAAACATATAACAACAATTCGAACAAACAATTCATTCCGACCATGGCCTTAAAGAGCCTAGTGAAAGTAGTCAACGTTTTTATAAAAGTGTGTTAATCACGTAAACATATCAAATTAAGCAGCTCGCCGACCTGTTGTTCCTACTTTCTAAGCTAAAAGGGTCTAAGTTAGAACTTTTATTAACATATTTGTATTCTTTATTATTAAATCTGTATTAAATATGAATTATATTCCAAATATAACCCAAAAAAAAAAAAAAAACCCCGACACAAAATATAGTGTACATTATTCTACTAGTCAAGCCCTTTCATTTGATACCCATATTGAGGGAGTTGTGAAAAAATATGTAATCCGCCATTTTGTGGCAGCGGCCATCTTGCACCATTTTCATCAAACATAGCTAAGAACACTCCCGACTAATTCACCTTTCAAACAAAAAAAAAATCAGAATCGGTTCATCCATTCGGAAGCTACGATGCCACAGACAGACACGTCAAACTTATTACACCTCGTCGTTTTTGCGTCGGGGGTTAAAAACAATAGTGAAAGACGTCTTCCCTAAAGAGATCTCACGACCTAATCAAAGTGATATGTATGGCATTTGGATAAAGGTACTTCATCGTCTTTCCAGACTACCTTATAAGTATTTAAAACAGGCATATCCTCAGCAATTTATGTACCTCGACTATGATGATGTTGATGGTAACGATGATGATCATATTCAAACCTATTCAAAACTAAACTATTTATTCGTGGGAGAGCCATGCTCCGGCACGTATGGGCCGGCTCGACCGGAGTTATACCACGGCCTCACAAAAAACCGGCAGTGAAGCAATGCTTGCATTGCTTTTCACCCCTTCCCCTACTCCCACCTTAAAGACCGGCACTTGTGACTCTTGAGTTGTAGGTGGCCATTGGGCGACGGTAGTCATTTACCATCAGGTGATCCGTCTGCTCGTACGCCCTCTATACCATAAAAAAAACTAGCTTTTTCCCGTGGCTTTCGTTGCGTTGATGTAGATTTAGTCAATCAAATCAGGTATCCCTCGGGCATAGTACTTTATTCTTGATGAAAGGTACCCTATGTCTTTTTCTGTACCGCTGATAATGTGTTGAATTGTGAAGGTGTAAAAGTGTAATTGTCAAACTCACATTTGTATTTACCGGTTACGAATGTAGACTTTTTAGAACTAAAAGTAAAACAATATCTGTACTTGTAACTTTGTTTCCGTTTCATAAACAAACTAAATTTTTAAGTGAAACTTCTTTAACTCACACTAAAAAGAGACAAATATTTATAAATAGGATTTAGCCTGCGAGAGAATGAGATAGAATACAAGTATACAGTGTTCTATAATCTTCGTATGCTAGCACGTGTCTTTGGGCCTGCGTACTACGAAGCTTTCTTGTGTCATTCACGTGTATCATTTTTGTGCATTTGCGTATTAAAATTCGTTGGTTAATTTATTTAGAACTTTCACTTCTGCCGTGTGTGAATTGCACACACACACACTTCTTTTTAAGTACTGTTCCTTTATAAAATGTCTGTGTAAACTTTTACACAGTAAGCAGTAAGTAAGAGATCAAGCTGTATCAAGTAAAAACATATCTGATACAACTTTACGTTATTTCTCAAATAGCAATAGCCTCTGTGCATCTGTTTTGCCAGGATATGGTTATAATAACACGATACATAAATAAGATGTTTTTAACCAATCTTCAAGACGAAGTCAACAGTTATCGTAGTTGACAGCCACAGATCTACGATGCCTGGCCCGAAATTACTTTTAACAACGGGTTGAGAGATGTAACGTTAAAATAAAATTAAAAGGTTTAAATTACAGTAATATTACATGGTCATATTATATATTAAACAAAGAATTTAACCGCCTAAAATCGAAAGTTTGTTCCAAATCATAAAACATTATACAAGTAAAAGTCCTATTAAGAAACAAGTGTTAATTCACCTACCGTAATCACCGACAATGTAATTACCATACTACTTTTTAGCATTTTCGTTTTTGCACGATGTTTTTTTCTATGTGATAGGGGGCAAACGAGCTGACGGGTCACCTGATGGTAAGTGACTACTGCCGCCCATGGGTGCAACTCAAGAGTCACAAGTGCGTTGCCGGACTTTAAGGTGGGAGTAGAGGAAGGAGGGACAGAGGGAGAGTGCAGGGAGGGGGAGAAGAGGTGAAGAGGAGGAAAAGGAGGGGTTAGGGCCTCCAGTAACCTCACTCACTCGGCGAAAAGCAATACAATCATTGCTTCACTGCCGGTTTTCTGTTAGGCCGTGGTATCACCCCGATCAAGCCGGCCCATACGTGCCGAACCATGGCTCTCCCACTGTAAAACGTGCTGTATCTATATTTATCTTCATAGTAAAACTGACATGTTAATTATTCAAATGCTAACCGAACAGACGACAGTTATCTGGTCATCAGACTAACGCAATTCAACTGTGAGTAAAAGCAATTAATCATAAATCATCCAATCAGCTTGTACCACTTTGATGCAATCGCTCATCTATAGACCGACCGCATAACTCGTCCTCGGCTTCGATGTGACAGGGGTGCGGGCGAAGCAATGTGATGCACAAGTGGTAAAGTATCTAAGAACGAATCTTACAATACAGTACGTCATGTTTGGGTTACAATTAACCTAGTCTGCTAATGTATCACATACAGTATAGTAAATATTACTGAACTAAATAAATAATACGAAAACAAAGAGATTAATTATCTTGTAAAAAAAATTTACAAACTTCAATGTGCTTTTATTTTGTTAACCCCCGACGCAAAAAGAGGAGTGTTATAAGTTTGACGTCGATATCTGTGTATGTCTGTCTGTGGCATCGTAACTCTCAAACGGATGGACCGATTTCTCAATGCGGTTTTTTTTCGTTTGAAAGCCAGTTTCCTTGCGGTGGTTCCTAGCTATGTTTGGTTAATATCGGTCCAGCAGTGTAGAAGTATCAGCTCTTTTCCAAAATGATGTAAGGCATTTTGTAATCGTTGAAGGGATTTTCGAGTCGGGGGTGTTTTAAATTTTAAATTTATTTAAATATAATATGGGTAGGCCAACTAAACGCACTGCTCCAATGAGACAGCGATGTTTCGGAGTAAACGAAAATGTCGTCGATGTACACAATTTTTAGATATTTGTTGATTTTTCAAAAACCACTGGACTGATTTCGATAAAATTTAAATGGGACCACCTGGGATATACCCTTTGAAACATAAAAATATCGAATTGAGAACCTCCTCCTTTTTTGAAGTGGGTTAAAAATAGTTTAAAAAGCCACGGCCGGAGAGACAATAATAAAACATACATTTTTACACTGTGTTATTTATTTATTTATAAATTTTACAGAAACTTCTACAGTTTCTTAAAAAATAATATCTTGTTGATTTTAAATGTATTTGGGTTTAATTTTAATTTTTTTAAATAGTCGTACACGTTAAATGTTATTTATTTGGCCTGATTTCCAATTTTCTGTGCGAAGATAGACCGGTTCATCTCGGGAATATAATCTCGTGTGTATGTTATACAAAGCGACCCTATCGATGAAGACGTATGACTGCTCGCTGCGCAGCTAGCGAACTGAGCTAAAGTCGTCATAATTGCGCCTCCCCACGGCATCGTTCCCCGCACCCCTGTAACGTCGCAGGTGAGGTCTGAGTTAACCGGACATCAGATATAATCTTTCAATGCAATTAATAGAAATAATATTTTCCTCTACAGTATGTACTATCCACAAGGTATCAATACCCATATTAACAGTTTTATTTATGTTTTACAAATCGTGAAAGTTTAAAATAATTAATAACAACAACTTAGCCTAGTTGAAATTTTAATTTCTCTGCGGATTTCTGCCTTCGAATTATGGTACGTAGAGAAATCGGGAAGCCGTAAATGTTTATGTGTTTTCAATAGCTGTTTTTACTAGGCCTGCTACTATAACTAGCGGGTTTTACAAGGATGTTTAAATATTAATTATATTAGTATATAGTGCGCAAATTTTGATACCTGCTTCTTTGCATGCTCAGACCTAAATTACTGGGGTGTATAATAAGGCCTAAATAAACTTACCCGTCGGCTACATGAATTGTCGGTCCTTCGACAATGGACAGCTCAGAGTTTGGCCTTAAATCTCTTTACTTATTATTATTAGTTTAAATATTAGCATAAGAAAACAAACGTGGAGACTCACACTCGCATTTCATATTTATGACTCGTAACCGGATTTGTGAATACGGCTGTGTTAAGTCAACAGAAGCTCTCTTTACACAATGAACATTTCATTTCTGACATTAGGAAAAACTTCGCGTAAACATGCTAATGGGCTTAACTTTTAGTTTGGTATTACAAAATTTAGAATAAATTGTAGATGAAAATAAAAGTATACTTAAAAATAAACATCCATATTAAGATGGGAAGTGAAAAAAGTATTTAGTGCAATAAACATACCTTAAGAAACAATAAATGATTCTTGTAATTAAAATGATTGACAAGGTATAATTTCTGGATTAATATCCAAGAAATAATCCTATTTTTGATTGATTGTTACGCATAACTTTTTTTACAGACTAAGTCCGATTTTGATAATTCGTTTTTTTATTGGATTTCATTTCAATTTTTGTTTGTACTTTTGGCTCCGACTCAAATTTATTTAGGTTCTTACATTACTGTAGAAGTTTAGCTAGCTAACTAGGTTTATTTTTCACTTTTCAGTTTCTTTCTTTTTTTGTCGGTTTAATTTTTTGTTAAAAAGTTTTTATGTACTATTATTTTTAGTTTAAGTATGTAAAAAGATGTACGCACCAAATTCACAATATGGTAGCTTACGTTTACTAACTCAGAGGAACCTTGAAAACTAATATCATGTTACTGACACATCCCTAAAGGGTAACCACTGCTAACCACGGTTGGGATCTTGTAGCACAATACGCCATGACTCATGCACAGGTGGCATAAACTTCAAAGACATATAATGAAGAGACCTTACGGTATTCCAGCTGAATGCTTTACACGTCATAAAGCAAAATGACTTTGTGATAGTTTGTGGTTGGCATGATGATTATTCTGCAAGTTGATATCGTGTGACTGGGATATAAGTCGCACCTTACACAGATCAACAATCTTAATAGTCGTGACCCCGGCCTATGGGTTCCTTACAAACTTTATATATCTATATATATGTTATTCTTGGCGGAGGCCTTCGTCCAGTAGCTAGGTCTAATTACTTTAGCAAAATTTACAAGTTAAGGTAAGGTTTGCACTAAACACAATTAACTGTGCAGTGGAAAAAGTGTGTTGTCACTATTCATTCTCCAAATGCAAATGTAAGTTTATAATTAGAAATAAATCAATTATTAGGATTTATTGCCCTGGTTGGATATGTCTTTATAAATTTAATATATATTTTCTGTCAAAGTTTTTTGTATTAATTACCATCTATGGCGTCTACTGTTGCCTTGCGGCGAAACTGAAACAAAAACCAAAAATTTTGTTTGACATGGCAACCATTTGCTAAACTGCTAAGCTAAACTCTTCCATACTGATGTGAATGTTAATAATAAATAAACATAATCACTACATGACTACATATTATAAAACAAATGTTCGCGATAAACTGAAAACTTCTGAACAGATTTTAATACGTTTTTCACTAATAGACAAAGTGATTCATGAGGAAGGTTTAGGTGTATAATTTGTTGAGATTTTGTGTAAATTGATTGAAATATGTTGATGATTGTTGAAGATGTCTCTGCTACCCGTGCGAAGCTGGTGCGGGTTGCTAGTAATATTATAAGTAGAACATATTACACTACTTATACCCAACCTAAGCACAACTATAGGATTTAAAACTACGTGACGTGAAAATGATCTAAAATAGCCAGACCACAGCAAATAAAATATTTAGACTTACGATTGTACTGAACGTAGTCAAACTTGCGACCACTGACATTGACTTCGAATCCTTTACAGTTGCGCCACAAAGACCATCAATTATGTTCACAACGGCACTTACTAAAACGCAACCGTTAAACCTTAACAGAGCCAACTGACAGCTGTCATAAAAACAATACAATTGATACGTATATATTATAATAGCACATCACCGAAGAAGCGTAGAAAGCAGTGACCGGCGCGTGCGTCAACTGGATCATTACATTCATTAGGCGATCGTGCTCATGGACCATTTCACTCAGTGAAATGAATTGAAGAGGAAGCGACTTTTGAAATTTTTTAGTTTCTAATGTTAATTTCAAACATTCTCCAAATATGTACCTGTCCAAATTGTGAGGTATAAGTACGATGAGTGATGTGCTATGAATATTTAACAACAATTAAATGTGGCATACAAAGAAATTGAAGAACATATTATTGACATTTGATGAGACGGAATAAAACTCTATAATACGGAGACCATCTTAATATGGCATTAAATTAAGAAGACAAAAGAGAAGCGACAGAAGGATTCTATGTTGAATTGCATTTATAACGCGTATCTATAAAAAAACTAGCGGTCCGGTACGTGCTTCGCTGCGTATAAATGTGATAAATGAAGAACCGCTCGACCGATTTTGTGCAAACTTCACATAAACCATCTACTAAATAGGTGATTTTGGTTTGGATAGGTGAGCCCGTTCTTGAGTTATAAAATTACAACGAAAAGTGGCATTGATTTTTATATATATGGTGATATAAATTCTAAGCTTGAAACTAAATTTCATTTTGGTCTACATTTCTCGATTTCAAACAAGAAATATCCTTCTTAACTTTAAAATGTATTAGATTTACATGTTCAGTTTCTATAGTAAATTGAATTTAAATTAAAGAACATTTTCTAAGTAAACATCAAATGTATTTTAGTTTTTTTGAACACCAAACTAAATAATTTCGGAAGAGTACGCCGACACATCAACAATGTTATCTTATTAAGCTCCGGTCCCTCAGTTGCTCTAGAATGGAAATTGAGTTTTTCCTCCGTCCTTTCCTGCAAGTATATTACAATGTAAGTAGCATAAATACATTAAGTTGCCTAGAATTAAGACCCACTGTGTGAACGATTTCAACTAGCCGCATATTGAAGTAGTCTATCAACTATGAAAACCGGCAGTGAAGCAAAGTTTGCATTGCATTTCGCCGCATGAGTGAGGTTACCGGACCCGCCCTAACCCTTCCCTCTCCCCTATTCCCACTCACCCCCTTCTTCCCCTCTTCTCCTACTCCCGCCTTAAAAGGCGGCAACGCACTTGTGACTCTCGAGTTACAGGTGCCTATGGGCGGCGGTAGTCATTTACCATCAGGTGACCCGTCTGCTCGTTTGCCCCCTATACCATAAAAAAAAATGTCAATATTTTAGGTTTGGCCTGAACTTCATCTAACTTATTTTTTTTTAATCTACGTGTGTTTATTTGAATTCCAGAACTGATGGTACAAGCTATGATGAAGCTGATAGAGCATCGTTGTGTAATATGTATATATATTCGTTTCAAGATTTCGTTTTTGTGACACTGTCATTTTCGTTGAACTGTCATTTACGGTGAAACTGTACCAGAATCTGACGTCTAACCATTTATAGCCATTGCGGTTTTCGCTTTTAATCCTGAGTAAGGATTTGAGGTGGCATTTATGCAGCTGGGTCGTTGCCAAACTCTGCCATTAATACACCCTGGCTTACTGAAGTGTATCGTGTCTATTTCTGCACTAGAACACGTTGACTATAGTAAGGAATAAAGAATATTATTTAATCAATAAAAGCATGTACATTGAAAATAAAGTTACTCCCTCTTGGAGTGGATAATAAAATAGAGTTTTAGTTTCCACTAACGCTTCAACTGTCTTTTTACACTTACGCTTGTTAAGAACCGAGCTCAAACGAAAGTAGAGTGCTTAGCTTAATTCCCTTTTCTATTTATAACATTGTTCAACAAGTAACAGTTCAGCGGTACAGTTTTCAGTTGTTATCCATTACCCACGAAATATTGCCCTTAGTTTGCATACCGCAAACACAGAACTCCTTTCAGAGTAAGTTTCTAGAAACTTTGGAAAACACTCTGAAGTAGCACTCGGGCATTAACTAATTTAATTACTTGCTCGAACTTGATTTACCGATAACTAAACCAAACTGTATCATCTTACAGTTTCGTTATTATACCTTAAGTTATTACAAAAGTTTTGATTGGTGGTGAGCCTATCAATTAGGAATTTATCAATAAAATTCATTGAAACTAACGGTAAAGTTTTGAGTCCAACATACCACTGTTGGACTCAAATCAATTAAAAGCAAGATACACATCTATTTTCGCAGGGCAAAAACATTGTATTTGCCGTGGTATAAACTAAGTATTGATTTTTTTATTGTCATCCCTACCAATCCTTAGCCCTTATTCATGTATGTCAGAGATTGTTTTTTTCGAATACTTCGTGTCCCTTCTCTTTGTCTCTTTGGATACCATCAGCTTCTCCAAAAAGTAGGCGGCAGAAACCTTCGTAGTCTTGATCCTGACCACGTACAAAACAAAAGTCTACAGTGACATGGTACCTGCACCACTCAAGCCTAAACCAGCTCAGGATCTTTTTCAAAAACACTTGCTTGTAAAAGTGGTAGTCTAATATTGTAGGACTTTGTAGTAGTTTTATTTATTTTTAGTTAATTATCTATATATTAATACGTGAAGCGAAAACTTTGGATCCCATTTTACGAAAATTGGGAAAATGAGGATTATGAAATTTCGCACACTTATAGTTTATACAGAGAAGAAGTGACGAATGCTAAAATTTTTGAACAATATTTGCTACAAAGTTAAAAAAAATGCATAAACGGGTACATACAGCTATGAGTGTCCAGTATGTATTTTGACCTGTCATGGTACAAAAGTCTATACAATGACAGGTCAAGTAATATTGGCCAATGAAATAAACCATGGTCGAAATTCGACCACCACGCGATCTCTAGTAATAATAATTAGAATACTATAATATGTTTTATAAAAAAACATGTCTATCTGTATATACAGAGCAGAACAAAGCAAAACGAAGGATATAAAAGATTTTTTTTTTTATTTGCATTGCTCTGTAGCTTACTAGTACTGACTTGCTTTAATTCGCATTGATAGATATGACTATGAGGTTACTCACTGGCAAATATATAGGGTTAGTAACTCCTCCTATTCTTATGAAATGATTTCTTAACCGGTGCTTACGTTGGTCGATGCTACGTATATAAATTACTAGCAGCGCCCCGCGGTTTCACCCGCGTAAGTCCCGATTCCGTGGGAATATCGGAATAAAAAGTAGCCTATGTGTTAATCCAGGTCTCCAGCTATCTACATACCAAGTTTCGTTGCAATCGATTCAGTAGTTTTTGCGTACATCCTCATAAACTTTCACGTTTATAATATTAGTAGGATTATTTAACTACAGACGTATGTTTGCTAATAAGACGACTGTATTTAGCAACGTTTCTACTTAACTAAAATGAGCAGTTTGCACATACAGGCTAAGAAACTAAATAATATTGCTTATATAACGAAAAAATACGTTTTCAAAACTAACTAGAGGCAATTATAATCATCTACAAGGAAATTAAAAAAGAGTGGATTTTTGCGTCACATTAGAAAAAAAAGAAAGTGAATCGTTTTCTG
Organism: Euplagia quadripunctaria; assembly: GCA_963859945.1. Lineage (NCBI taxonomy): Eukaryota > Metazoa > Arthropoda > Insecta > Lepidoptera > Erebidae > Euplagia > Euplagia quadripunctaria. Next base: position 2,240,020 of record OY982582.1, read on the forward strand.
TAGCTTCATCCAGTATCCAGAATAAATTTACTAAAAGAAGTACTCATTATTTTTTGTACATACATAGATACATATAGTAGTGACTAATAAAAAGACAGATATAGCCATTAATGTCCTCTATAAAATCCACGTTATCCGGACAATTTCTTTCCGCAATCTTAAAAAGAAAATATTGACGACGTTAATGACGCGGCACTAGGAAATTATTAAACATAAAATGAGTTCTTTTAAATAATATTCAGTCACGTTATCTTTTATAAAAACTTTTATTATTTGTTATTAACTGTAAAACAAGCCTCATAATATTGCACAAAAACACTATCCATGATTACTTCTATTTATTGTCACTTTTGACGACGTGGATTCGTTTCCCGTGCCGTGCAAATATTAGTATGTATGAAAATACATATCTTATTTCCATTGGTCTATGGTTATTTCCATGTATAATATGTATTTTAAAAATATATCTATAATATATATGTTTATGTGTGTTGGAACCCATAGTAAAATCTATGTTTGGTTTGGTTCTAGAAAGCGCAGTAGTTAAACATATAAATTATATATGTGAATACATTTGTATGTAAAACATATTATATATATATATTAAATAAAAGAAATAGTGTCCCACTGGTATCGAGACCAAGCTACCAGTGGTTAGAACAGAAACCTCCTCAAAACTCTTAATCCAGCTGCCTAACGTGAGCCTCTGAAGGTGTTGGTCTAGGCTCTTAGTAATCAACCCATTGGCCGATATGACTGGCCAACAATAATTATTACTATTTTTGTCCATAAAGAGTTTGCCTAGTAGCGATAAGGCCGCCCTTTGTACATTTCAATTTGAGATATAGTCCGCGTGTGAGTTAAATGCAGTCGGGGTATGAGGTGAAGCGCGGCAGCATCCGCCTTCACCACCTTTTTTTATCGTGATGACTCGAACCCCCAATACTTGGCGCAGCGTAGTGGCGAGGCGACCACTTGACGCATTCAAGAAAAACGTACAATAAAACAGCATTCAAAATTTAATGCTGTACATTAAAGATTGCTTTCACAAAAAATGTTATATTCAGGTTCAAGTTATTACGACATTTTACCTATATCTTCTTCAGATATGGACATTCATATCTGAAGAAGATATGGCTAAAGTGTCGTCAGTATAGGGACATCCCTATACTGCCATATTAAAAAACACGTTATAAAGGAAAAAGAAAATAAAATTAAATGAGTTTATACGCTATATTTTTATACGCTACCAAGTAACTCTCAGTTTGAACTCGGGTTTGAATCTCTAAGCATCACAAAGAGATAATAACGGCGTAAATAAGATTTTCAAGGACTTGATTAAGAATCGGATAAAAATGTTACAAATAATTTTATTGTAAAAGTGGCTTATTACATATTTATAAATGCAAAAGCTATATTTTCAGTAAAAAAAAACTTATTAACTCAAAATCTTAAAGAAAGTACAAACAGTAGTTCTTCCTTATGAAGTACGCCGCTTGGCTTATGCCAGGGTATGTATTTTGAAAGTGGTGATGAAATGGTAAAAAGTTAAATTCTGGACGGCTGTAGTAATAAACTTATATTGATAGTGATATTATACATCAATAAACGTTTTAACCGACGAAAAAACAGAGAAGGTTTTCAAGTCAACCCGTACATTTTACATTAATTCGCTTTTGATTCTCCATCCAATACCCGGAAGACCATACCGGGCTGCAGGCGACCTTCAACTTTTCTTATTTTTTTAAACAACTCGTGCATTATTAAAGATCCCTTTGTTGTGGCGACTTTACAAATTGAAACATTACATTGAAACAACGGACATAAAAAACTTTAACCATTTCGTCATGCGTGTAGTCTTAATACAAATACTTGCCACGCTTAATTAAGCAAGACGCCACTCAACAGCATATATAAGATTAAAACTATATTTATTAAAAAAAAATAATAAGGAAATACTACGAACCTTGTGCATTTATTATACGTGTTTTGGCCCTCTTGTATTGGAAGAATCTACCATTAAATACGAGTACATCCACATCTTCATCCCGATTCAGTTCAGTATATGTGCGATACATTCTTACAATAGGATTTTAGAAAGAGGTTTTATTTTTGTAAATTTGTATCAAAAATAAGTTGGGACAGCCGTGACCTTTTTTTTTTTTTTATAGGATAGGGGGCAAACGAGCGGACGGGTCACCTGATGATAAATGACTACCGCCGCCCATGGGCGCCTGTAACTCAAGAGTCACAAGTGCGTTGCCGCCCTTTAAGGGGGGAAGAGGGGGAGGGGGGGAAGAGCGGGAAGACGGGAGAGGGGGTTTAGAGGGGAGAAAGGGCAAGGACGGGAATAGAGGAGAGGGAAGGGTTAGGGCCTCCGGTAACCTCACTCACGCAGCGAAAAGCAATGCACGCATTGTTTCACGGCCGGTTTTCAATGAGGCCGTGGTATCGAGCGGAGTCGAGCCGGCCTATACGTGCCGAAGCATGGCTCTCCCACGTAAAAACCTGACGACCTGTGCCTGTTTTAATTTTTATAATTCCAAAACATGTCAACTACGTACGACTTAACTACCCACTCACAAACCAGTAAGCAGTTACTGTACATGTGTAATGACAGTATTAGTTATTATTTTTTTGAAGCAACAAGACATGATGAGGAAGCCTGGCTTGATAATCTAAAGCAAAAAAAGTCCCCGTCGCAAGAGGCAGTGGATGGAGCATTTCTTGCTTCAGATTGTTCCCTCCAATTTGCTATTTACGGCAAAAGATTTAGAGCTGCCGTCCGATTGTTTAGCAATATCACGACATCAATGATATATTGTCATAAGCAGTATTCTTTATCCCTTATTTTTCCAACAATAGAAGGAAGAATATTTTTTTCAAATTTTAAATGGGAACAACCTTGAGTACAAGCAATTCCATTAAAAAAAGAAGGCGTATATATCGCGTCACATACACACAAACAAAATCAATGTAGTTCAGAAGCTCCTCCTTTTTGAAGTCGATTAAAAATATGAAATATTAGCCACCACTAGACGCAACATTTTTTTTTAAATTTTATATCTCACAAAATGTAGTGGCCAACGATGAGTTGCATTAAATGATGTGTAACATAAAGTATTTTTGTTTATGTTTAGTAATTTTTCATTATTTTAACTTATTCATAAACCGGAGAGACCGTGGTCACGCGTTAGGCTGGTCCCGGCGGGAGACCGGTCTAATTCCCGTCAGCCGAATAACGCACTTGTGTTTGAAGTAATAAATAATAAATACCTATGCTTTGTGCAATTATTATGTTAAGAACGTAATAATACTAAAGAACATAATAAAACAAACATAAAACCGCTTCAGTAATTTGTCATGAGTATTCATGTTTCAAAATTGAATAAAATACCGAGTATCAAATAATGAAAAGTAACTCAAGCTGATTTAGATAAGAAAACCTATTTAAATGGATATGACGAAGTCATGGGAGAGCCATGCTTCGGCACCTATGGGCCGGCTCCACTGGAGTAATACCACGGCCTCACAGAAAACCGGTAGTGAAGCAACGTTGCATTGCTTTTCGCCGAGTGAGTGAGGTTACCGGGGGCCCTAACCCTTCCCTCTCTCCCTCTCCTCTCCTCTTCCACCTTTCCCTTGATCCCAGCTTAAAGGCCGGCAACGCACTTGTGACTTTTGAGTTGCATCGATGACGATGACTCTTGATTTACCATCAGGTGACCCGTCTGCTCGTTTGCCCATAATACCTAAAGAAAATGAGTTTAGAATATATAAGAATGATCTTGACATTATAAACAAAACACCGGTGGTATTCTTCAGTCACTTTCATATTAATGACTCACCAAGGTAAGTTTCATGGTTAATGAAGAACCTCAAATGATTATATTAAAAATAAAACACTTTCACCCTCCATATTTTAACATTAATTACCACTAAAAACAATGTGCAACGCATTATATTAAAGAGAAGTTTAAACTAATGACAAATATTTCTACAACCTTGACATTTACTTTTGACTGTGACCTACTTGTTTTGTGTTACGTATCTTGTTCTTATTTGAACTTAGTTTAATTTTAACACTAGATTTATTGCATTATAATCGTTTTAACATTCACCAAAAGTAATAGGGTTTAGACTTTCACTTGGGTAGTATATGGGTGCTATCACATTTAGGCACTTTTGGATTGATAAATATTTAAACTGCCTTCAACTAGCTTTCTCGTCTGTCTATTTGGTATTCGTATTAATTTTGTGACGATTTCAATTTGGCTGCCTGATGATAACTTCAAAGTTTAAACATGCTAAATTAAAGGCTTAACATTTGAGAATACATTTAAAAGATAATTTCAACAATATGAAGTTTTCTCTGATATACGGGGTGTAAGAAAAACCATACCGAATCCTAAAATAGTATATTTAGACCATCATTCTGAGTCGAAAATCGTTGGATTTCTGCCGGAAAGTTCATGTTCTATTTTTGTTAAAAGTGATATCACAATAAGTACACAGAATATTTTACCGAAAAAAATGTAATAAATACTGCATACGGCCAAAAACTGCAATCAAACAACATTTAACCATTTTATGCTATCACCTGGTCTGGACGGCGCCAAACGTTTAAGGTCATTCACCGTTCCGCACACAAAGAATACCTACGTTTGTAAGGTGTATATTGCGTAGCACCAAATGAAAGTAATGGGTATAAATCTTTAATCTCGCATTATATAATGAACTAACTTTTGTATTGTGATAAGTATGACCAGAAAGAGGTTTTTGTAAGTTTATCGCGTAGCTCAAACTTACACGCTGCATATTCAAACTTCTTTTGCATTTAAACTTTTTGCACATTTAGTAAATGGAATTAATGCCTAAGGCATTCTCTTCCAGTCAACCTTTGGGCCATGCAGAGAAAAGAAGAAGCTGCACTCAAAGATTTTTTAAAGATAAATGGGAAATTAACTAAAATTTGACGACGTAAAATACACAGCATAGCTATTTAATACATACATATCCATTATAAATACATTAATTGATAAACTGTGGTCGAGTTCATTCTGACAGTTCTTTGAATAAAAGCTTATTTAATTTTACCTTAAAAGTATAACATTTTGTAGCCATTCTGACCTCGAGAAGAAGCTCATTCCATAGAAGAATAGATTGAACCCCGAATAATATAGTGTTAAATAAATAGTGGGAAATGGGGAATTGAGGATAGGTACCATCTGAACTGAGAACAAAAAGTGAAAACATTGTCGTATTTACGAAGATTAAAGATAAACCGAATGCACTTATTAAGAAGACGGTCTAACTTATTGAGAAGATCTGCATTCAGGTCATAACAGCCCACATCACATTAGTCGATTAAAGGAAAGATAAGAGTTTCACAAGCGTAGTCTCAGTTTTCGCAAGGAGAAAATCTTTTTCTCTCTTTTCCTTATTTTAGAAATAATTCGTGTACTGAGGGAATTTATAACATTCAAACAACGGAAACAATGAACATCCAGGCCCGGGACAACTATTTGTCTATCACACAAGTTTTTGACCCATTTAACCATTGCGTCATCCGCGCAGTAACATTATAGAAGCACTGAGTATATTTGTATGTAATTTCGTAAAGACCTTTAACCTCCTTACTCTTTCTAACATATTGGACTACCGTTTATTTAACGCTTCTCTTTTACTCTCTAAATCTATTTGAAAAGGCTTTGTCCAACCTTATTTGTTGCCTAAATAAAGTTACACAGTAGACGTTGAATTTATTTACAACATCCTGGAGTTCTCTAAATGTAATTAACTAAGGATTTTGGAACAAAACAGGTAAGTCTAGACATGTTAGACCCCGGGATTACAGTAAGTTTTCACGTAAAGACGCTTACGTTCCTCACGTAAGCGTCGTGTACCTAACATTCATGTAATAAGATCAAGACTGACCTGCATCTCCTTCTGTACTATTATTTATCGTAGAATACCTTAAGCGAAACAAGTGGGTTACTTCAAATAAAATATAGTTCATCAAGTATTTTTTATCCTTAGTAATGCTAATATTACGAGTAGAAATACGAATGTCAGTTTAATTACTGACTTTTAAATTTTCACGTTCCATGATATAATTATGTATATACGGGAATTAAAGCTATCACAAAATAATAATAATAATAACTTGAGACATCTCACACACGGCCTTCTGATCGCAAACTAGGCAGAGCCTGTACTATGATAACCAGACTGTTGATAAACATACTTATATATTTCTAAATACATACATATCTATATACATAAATCTATGTATATATAAAAAATGAATCCCTATTTGCCTTGGTCACAGCATCACGCGTGAACGGCTGGACCGATTTCGCTAATTCTGTTTTTTGTGTTTGTTATTGTCAGGAGAAGGTTCTTATGAAAGAAAAATCAAGAAAGTTGCCCGAAAAATTAGAAAATTTAAGAAACGACGTAAATTTAACGAAAGATTACGCTTAAATAACACCCAGACACAGAACAAATGATCATGCTCATCACACAATCATATGTCCTGGGTGGAAATCGAACCCACGACCTCTGGCTTAGCAGTCAGGGTCACTAACCACTAGACCAACAGGTATTAAATATTTATTAGAGATAAACGATTATACTCACGTGTGTATTTCGGGAATGCCCGATTAGTTACGGACCCGACGGGTAATTATTAACGGGTATTACATACCTCTAAATTACCTGACGTTTCGACCAGGTTGCAACGGCCGTGACCACGGCTTTCGTGGTCGCTTTAATTCCCTTATATATGCATAATTATAGGAGTTTAATTATTTGTTTGTTTGTTACGCTAGCCTGCTTTAATTACTTAACCGATCATCATGAATTTTTCAAAAGAGAATATAGGGTATCTATCATCCAAAAAAAAAATAGTGTTTTCAAGGAATATTTCAAAATCATAACAAAATAAAACATGTGATGTTAAGTATTTTGTATATTCTTTCATACTTCTAACACAATATTATGATATATTCCATAATGATTGATCGTCCTCAACTAAAAGTATTTCGTAAACATGTTTATCCCAACTTTCTTATTATATACTGGTTTTGATCTTCTACTTCCTCACGTAGGCATCCTCGTTCGGATGCTTGGACTCCATCTAGGCCATTGACTGTTTTAGTCATTTCATTTATTTGGAATTTGGTTTCTTAACACCTAACCTCATAATTTTATAGATTAAAAAAAATATTGTAGATGTAAAAAATGCAGGTTTAAAGGTTTAAATATTGGGTGAATAGAGTTAGGAGTAATTAATCTAGTTTCATTTGATAAAAAAAGATACAAGAACTAAAAAAGTACAAACAAGTGACTAACAGTAATATGTAATATAATTTTTATAAAATACTGTCAGTCGTATGACTGCACGTCAGAAGTGAAAACATAACTTACATATAGTTGCTTAGTTTGGGATCAGACGGCCGTGTGTGAGATGTGTGAAGTTATTATTATTATTATTATATAAGTAGGTACATACCTATTTATACAAACACATCTGTATAAAAGTATCTGACCGTGACGGTCACGCGAGTTCAGTGCTTTTTTCCATTACCAAAAGTGCTAAACGTGCCTAAAGAAGTTTTCACTTCAAAAATATGAAGCAGAGGAAACTAATTTGAAAAGTCGAAAGCAGTACAATAACACTTACAGTACAATAACCTAAAATAACAATTACGCAAGTATGGGAAATAAGTGCCGTCTGACATTTTCAATTTTTACATGAAAAGGAAAACAAATTAAGTTTGAGACAGTAATAAAAATAAAATTAGGTAAAAATGCGATTAATATTGACATTTTACTTCTTAAAGTTACTGCTAAACTCTTGAAAGATACCTTAATACATGAAACATATTTATCCTCAAAATGCAAATATTAGCTTTCAAGTATATTATTTACACGAAAGTTACTTACTATTATTGTTTCAAACAAAAACCCTTTTACCTTAATCATATCACAAAATACTTTTAAGACGTTTTAGCTAAAAAAACCTTGTTGGTTATATTTACTTAATATTTTTGTCTTACATAAACACATACTCAATTATCATTGTTCCCATCAACAATAGTTACAAGCTGAAAAATGTCTATAAAACTATGTTGCCAATTTTTGTCACTCAGTATTTATTTACTTTTAAGTAGCATTGTTAAAAATACTAAATTTCATATACATTTATGAACGATTTTTTTTAGTTCAATTAGAACAGCTTTAAGTCAATAATACAATAAAATAAAATTTTAAAATAATAACAAATATAAAAATATAGTAAACATGTCATGCATCTTCCTCATTGAATTTCAAAAATGCAAACAAACTCCCATCATACATGCCCATTGCCCATCCAATCCAGGAGACCGTTAAGCGCAGTGAGCTTTCGTGGTACTGGAAAATTGACTCTAGCAACGGACAAAATCGCACAGCAAACAACTTGTGCTTTCAGCATGTGTTGGAGATAAAAAGTCGAGGCAATTCCAAGAAGATCAGGTGAATCTATTGTACCCCTGATAATTTTACAATTTAAACTTTGTTATTATTATTAGTTATGATAGTTTTGAAGACTGACACCCGATTCCAGAAAGACTGATCAAAGTGTTGTTCAAATAACAGAGCTCTCAAGTTACCAGCGGTGTCAAATCAATTCGAGTATCTGAAATGTTAATTAGAGAAAAATTTACTAATTTACGATCAATTTTATTGAACATTTTAATGGCATTTGATATAGGATTTTGCAGTAAAATTTGATAGCTGTGTTAACTGATCCGATGATTGCATCAAAGTGCCTGATCATGCTTCCAGTAACAAAATATAACTACGCTTGACAAGAGATTTGACATAAGAAGAGTAAATTGAACACAAAAGGTTGGACGACGGCAAGAGATATTAGCTATCACAAACCAAAAGTTACAAATAATTATGAATACTTAATAATGACAGATGTTAAATATTACTTTTACTAGAACCTTCATGCCTGCAATCTACGCGGGTTGTCGTGTTGGCAAGATGGCGTGTTAGGTAATTAACGGTTATGACAACATTTTGCTCCCATAAACAATGTTACATATTCTCAGATAAGCAGCTCATTACAAGGAAATTATACCTCGTAAAGCAGATATAAACTTACTTAATGAAGTAATGAGTCTTCTAAGTAAGTTAGTTTACTTAAGTACGATACAGAACACGCACCATTAACACAGTCTCGGTATGTGACTTTCAGTTTTGCTATACGATTTTAGTATTTTATAGTATTGCCTCTGTTTATCACTTACAATATCGTCTTATAAAAACATCGCCCGCCGTTTCCCGATCCAGTTAATCCAGGTCTCCAGCTATCTACATACCAAGTTCTATGGCAATCGGTTTAGTGGTTTTTGCATGAAAGAGTAACAAACATCCATCCATCCATCCAAACTTTCACATTTATAATATTAATGGGATTAGTGGGATTGATCGGAGTAACATCGATAATGACAGCCTCAAGCAATGAAACTTATTCCAAAAAAGTAAGATTACTAATCAAATCATACAGTTCTTCCAATTTAAACTAAATTGAAGATTTTACTTTCATTATAAAATTGCAATTGACTCTAAAACAACAAACCTCAACACACCAGCAAATTACAATTAACCAAGAGCTAAAAAAGAATCATGTTTTTTTTATAAATCATGCTTTTGAAGCGTCGTTTTCAAGTCACACAATTAAACTTTTAATTGCAATGGACTTTTCTTTTATGAAATCTCTGATAGAATTTAAAAAAGTTTGTTTAAAAAACACATTTGAAACCAATCTAACTTTAACAAAAAAAAAGAAACGTTAATTATATGCTACTAGTAAGAGACAGTATGAAAAATTGAATTGGAAAATCGTTGAAAGACAAGATAGAAAAGGTTTTAATTTTTTTGGAAGCAAGAAGTTGGAATAAAATCCGCTTGACAACATTGTTACAATCATTTGTTACAAATGTATCAATATTTTCGCATTTACTATACTATTGCCCGCGACTTTGTTCACGTGGAAATTCAAATCTATCCCCGACAACCGAACATTTTTCTGTTTTAAAGTACCCTGTATGCTTTTCCAGACTTTAATCTATCTCTGTGCCATATTTCATCCAGATGAAATGGAACGGTCATTTCACTCCATCCTCACAAACTTTCGCCTTAGTAAGAGATTTTGTATTTTGGGTATTTATCAATTTTTAGAGAAAACTGGACACTATTTAAGCGTGGGCATCTTTCGTTCAGTGTAGGTATATGTCAGAACTAGCCGTTTCCGCAGTTTTACTTGCGTTTATGGTCACTGCTCCACTCCTATTGGTCGTAGCGTGATGTTATGTAGCCTATAGCCTTCCTCGATAAATGGGCTATCCAACACTAAAAGAATTTTTCAATTCGAACTAAGTAGTTCCTGAGATTAGCGCGAACAAACAAACAAACTCTTCAGCTTTTTAATATTAGTATAGATTCATAATAAAACTTTTTACCATAATTCACTTGATAAAATAACTAAGGATTTAGTCCAATTTATAGTGTATTACTATATACCAAGTATTTTGACTTTTGTAAATAACTAAAAGTTGTTTTTAGCCATTATTAGTATACCTTATAAGTTTAAACACCGCTCAGCTTACACCGTACACTTTCAAAACAGTTAAACTTTTAATTATTGTGCTTCAGCTACCAGACACAGTTACTGTGCAAACTTTAACTAATGACTACATGAACAAAGTTTGCTTGTAAACCTTTAATAAAAAACAACTGCTATATGAACAGTAATTTAAATTATTTATTTATTTATTTATTAATGCTTTATGCACAGATGGTACAAAGGCGGACTTAATGCCTAAGGCATTCTCTGCCAGTCAACCTTGGGGTGATGCAGAAATAAAAGTGGTAGGTGCAAAGATATGTTATAGTGAGAAAACAGAGAAAAGAGAGAGAGAGAGATAATATTCCAAAGATAAGAATTCAAAAGTCTTATAATAATTTGGATTGATAAATCAATCAATTAATGAAATACGAGCCTGTTGGTCTAGTTGTTAGTGTTCCTGACTGCTAAGCCAGAGATCGTGGGTTCAATTCCCACACAGGACAAATAATTGTGTAATGAGCACGATCATTTGTTCTGAGTCTGGGTGTAATTTGTCTATAGCATATATATTTATTATTCTATAAGTATGTTGGTTTTGTTGTGCTAATGTTGTTGTTATGCTAATAAAGCCAGTTGGTTACCATAGTATAGGCTCTGCCTAATTTAGGATCAGACGGCCGTGTGTGACTCAAGTTAAAAAAATATCTACTAATATAATGTTTGGCTTCTTTACGAGATTATTATTGAATATACTGAAAATTAGTGATTCAGCTGGTAGGTTTAATCTAAACTAATATTATAAAGCTAAAGGGTTTGTTTGTTTGATTGAACTCGCGAATCTCAAGAACTACTGCATCGAATTGAATAATTATTTAAGTGTTGGATAGCCCATTTATCGAGGAAAGCTATGGGCTATATAACATCACGCTATGACCAATAAGAGCGGAGCAGTGACCATAAACGCAGGTGGAACTGCGGGGATGGCTAGTAGTATTTTATAATCCCAAAAAATCAAACTTCAGCGTCATCTAGCGAAGACCAGTCGAACTACGTAGTAATTACTGATGTTGCATCGCACAATTTAAGTTCTCGCGCTTATTAATCTAGTGTTGGGCCGCGGTACGCCAATTGTGATCGGAGGATCCTAATTTTGTCTTAAATATATACAAAAGTACAGCTTAAGTAAGTAATAAATAATAATATTAAGACAAAAAGTTGTTGAAAGAGCGAATTTTAATGAACACTTTATTTTCCTAATAAGATTTATCATCTACCGTAACCCTGACGTCCATTAAAAGGCAACAAGATTCTCGACAAACTTTTAGAATGAACTTTTTGAATTGTCAAATGGAAGTTGTTTATTACAAATTTATATACTGTAGGTAATCGTTGTTAACAGTAATATTGACGTTAAACAAATATTTCTGAGTCAATGTTTATTGAAAGAGTAGTGGTGTTAGAAAATGGACATGGAGTGAATAAAATCATTTGAAGATTGAAACTGTACCATTTTTTATTAATTTAAGCTGGAATGCCTATCCATAAGTACAGAAACAGATAAATTAATCAGTTATGGGGGTCAGGAATATAGTAGGAATGTTACATATTTACATGCCAGCTCGTATAATTGATTGTAAATTTTTTTTCAAGATGGATGAATAGACGTCCATTTTTTACGTTTTTCTTATCTAACTTGTATAGTTATGAAACACTCGACATTAGCGAAATTCCTGCGTTGATTCTTCGTGTGTCCATAATAAAATTGTATAGATAGATAGATAAACTCTTTATTGTACAAAACATACGAAATTATACAAGACTGGATATACATAATCTTACAAACTATAAACCTTGTACAATTGGCGGCTTTATCGCGTTCTGCGATCGCTTCCAGGCAACCATATATTGATTATATCACGAAGTAGCGTCTACTACTTCGTGACATTAATTTATTGTATTTTTTTGGCGTAAATTCTAAAAAGAACCATCAATATGTGCTAAAAATGATAACTGAGCATCCAAAAAACATCATGTTGAATTATTGAAAACTTTCATCAACTGATTATTGATAAGTTACCGAACCAAAGAAGTTAAGTCTTAGTTAGTTACATAACAACTTCAACGATAATGGCCACTGTGCAGACTTGTAAAAGCGGAAAGACGAGGAAACGATCGAATAGTTTCCTAACTGAGTTACCAAACATCTTAAGTGGTTCTTCCACACAGATTTGTCAACAATTTCCAAGTCCTTCTTACAAACGCTAACATAGTAAAGTTAATATCAAGGTTTGTAACTACGGATGACACGGATCGTGCACTTATCCATATTTCATTAACATTGATAGCTTTACTTAGAGCATTGGGTAGATGACTGTCAAGTGAAATCAGTAACTTTTTAAAAAAACATCACTGAGGAAGATTCGGGAAATTCTTGTATGGAGTACTAAGATATGACGTCACGCCTTAGCGTGGTCAAATTATGCACTTGGGAACTTGAGCATTTGCAAAACGAAGGATAATTTTCGCTGTATTTTAAGACGATTTCTTGACTGACTAAGATACGATACGGTACCATTTTGCGTACTCTACATGTATCGAATTAAAAAGATCATGGTCACTGTTACTAAGTCCAAATTTAAACATCGATAACCAAACATAATAGGTTCAAAGCAAGTTGCTAAATTTATAAAAAAAACATTAACAGCAGACGTCTGAATATGTGACTTGACCACATGAAAGAAAGAGGAAAAAAAGAAAGGCAATACATTTATGTTTCACTTCACGTACTTCGTAAATAGCAGCACTGGTATAATGCTAACACCTGAAGAACGATGTTCTCATAATGATAGCAGAATAGCAGAAATAAAAATAAACATCTAACAAAATAGTAAAAATAAGAATGTAAATATTGTGTGTTTAAAATTTAAAAACTGTCGTTATGTTCTTGTAGGAAATTTGTAATTTAAAGTATTCCTAAGAGAGTGTAGGATACTTAGTACTACCTGACGCACCAGGCTCTTCTTATATACAATTCTTTTCTATTTTAGATACTCCATATAACCCTGTAACTGTTAAAAGAACTTGTAAAATATTATACCCAATATAGGAATTTATATAATATTATTTCGTAATCGTTCATTTCATTTGACAACTTTTAGGTAAGTAAGTACTCTGTATTGTACACTAAATACATTTATATAAAAAAAACAACTTCAACATAAAATGCAGAATGGGCAATATCTTTCAGGCAACCCAAACCCAGGTTACTAAAAAGATTGGTTACAAAAATATGTTTGATAAATTATTACAAACCTTCTGTCTGTTGTCCACTAGCTTTCATCCGCAGCATTAATCGTTATACTTACTACATTCTCCAGTCTGTAAACACCTAACGTTTTAAAACATGAAAATAATAAAACCAACAACCATACGGAAAACAACAACAACACTAATTTTAAATAAATTATTAGATTATCCTACTAATATTATAAACGTGAAAGTTTGTGAGGATGTATGGATGTATGTATGTATGGATGTTTGCTACTCTTTCATGCCAAAACTACTGAACCGATTGCGATGAAACTTGGTATGTAGATAGCTGGAGACCTGGATTAACATATAGGCTACTTTTTATCCCGATATTCCATCGGGATCGGGACTTACGCGGGTGAAACCGCGGGGCGCTGCTAGTCCTAAATACGATGGTGTATGTGGTTTTTTTTGGCTTACCCCAACGATCGTCATGAAAATTAACACACACATTGTCAGAGGTATAGAACAAGACAAAGGGTAACATACATTTTATCCAGAAAGGAAATTACTATTCCCCAGCGTAGGCAAAAGTCCTCATAAAATAATAATGGTTAAAATATAATTATAAAGGTAAACAAAATTTAAGCTGACGTTAAATTGTGCTCTTCGTTGTAAAACTTTGTGAGTATTTACATATAAATTTTAAGTAGGACAGGAACTCAATTTGACTTAATTAATTGATTCATAATTAAGCTTGTAACTTTCTAAACTCTTAAACTTCCGCTGAATAATAACAAAACCAATATAACGTCCTGAACTTTGTTCGATACTTTCCTTCTTTTTTTATGGAATACGGCAAACGAGCAGAAGGGTCACCTAATGGTAAGTGACCGAGTGATACCTCCAACTCAAGAGCCGAGGGAGAAGGGGAGCGTGAGAGTAAGGGAATAGTGGGGGTATAGGAAGGAGGGGCGTTGGATTTGGGCCTCCGGTAACCTCACTAACTCGGCGAAACACAACGAAAGCAGAAAGTGATACTAGGCATAATTGTAGTATCTCCATATTGGACTAAATAAAACAATAGATAAACATGATAAAAGAAGGATATTATTTCTTTACACAACGTTTTTAGTTACTAAAGAAAAGAGACTACATAAAATGTTTACAGTTCCCGTAAGAGGGCAGTGATAAAAAAAGAAACTACAGATTCGAAAAAACATTGAAACCTTTTCTTTTATCAAGACAAATAATCCATAAGATAATAATAATAATATTGTTTATTCACCCAAAAAGTAATAGTTACATTTATATGGGGTATTTATTTGTAACTAGTACTTCATACATTTAAAATATTGTATGTACAGATGCAATCATCTATACTAATATTAAAAAGCTGCAGAGATTGAGAACTACTGGTTGGAATTGAAAAATTATTTTATCGTTGGATAGCCCATTTATCGAGGAAGAGGTTATATAACATCACACAACGACCAATAGGAGCGGAGCATCAATGAAAAATGTTGCGAAAACGGGGAAAATTACAAACGCAGGTGAAGTTGCGCGGGTCAGCTAGTCTTCTATAATAGTACAAAATCGGTTTGCCTCTAACTCTCAAACTAAGTTAACACCTCAAGGTGTATCGATCCAGTATCATAGGAGATAATTTATGTGATAATACTCATATATTATGAGATCTCAAGATTCGAAGATGCAAAGTAAATTAAAATTATGTTTTTAACAAGTACACACATACATATTCTCAAAACTTAGTCATGACCGGATTAAGCTGAGACAATAGAGCGCCATTTACGGTCCTGACATACAGCTCGCGCCCCTTCCACATTCATCAGACCTTTCACACTCGCTCGCCACGCGTGTTTTTAACTTGACCCTTCTTCAGTATTTGGTCAATCTGGATAGTATACGTATTTCGGGTCCTACCTGCACCGACTAGCCAACTGACATGAGCCTTATAAATTCCTTTAGACATTCACTTTTCACTCAACATGGCATTTCAACATGCCCAAATCATCGCAGCATTCCGTTCTCAATCGTTGTCACTACATCTTCTTTCAATCATCACATCATTTTGTTATCTCAGCATTCCTCACTCTGTAAGTCAATCTTTCATTACACATACGTCAACTTTATAAGAAGAAAAACAGACACAGAAGTATTTACATTATTTTTATGATTTGAAGTAAGCTTCCTAACAATGCACTACTCGTGTCGGAGCATTATCGTAAAATTTTACAACCGCATTCGATTTTAACTGGCAGTTCATTGCATTGGACGACGTTCACTTAGCAAATATCTTTGGTAGGGCTTAAATTTGAAGATGTTTCTGTTGATAGCTGGTTAATTTATAAGGAAGGCACAAAGTTCATTAATAAACGGAGACAGAAATGATGTGATGTCTATCCAATACAAAAGGAGGATACTCCAACCCTATGTGACACCTGGCAGGCCACATCTCAATAATTATTATTGGGGAGTTTTATATCAATTAGCGCGAAAAGTTTCATTGCGCGATGCAGAATCAGTTGTTACTTCGTAGTTCAGCCACAGAATACTTAACAGTACGGGTACAGAACTCTCACTCCTCCAAATCATTTAACTAAATTTTTTATCTTTTAAAAATGGCAAATTTATTTTTTAGTTTTACAATAGGTTTACAATTTTGAACAAAAAATTGTCAATATTTTTTTAAATTTGTCAATTTTTTCCACCCCGGATCCCACCCAGCGTAAAGCTGCTCATAACACAGGCCGCGTTTCCCCGCTGTACGGCAAAGGACAACCTTAACTAACTTAACTAAATAAAATAAACTTTATATAATAATTGCTACAGTTTATGACTCCTTACAACATAAAGATTTTTTTTATAATTCCCAGAGCTGCAATCCTCCAGGCATGGTCCGGAAGATACTCCATTAGTCATCACAACATCATACCCTACCATCATCATAATTTTCAGCCAGGTGACAGTCCTCTTAAAGACAGAGAACAGTCTTGCCAGTCAGTCTTTATCAATGAGCAACATTTTTATCATTTTTTGTTTTGTCTGTGTGAGGATACGACAATGTACATGTCGATTGTTTGATCTGATAATATAATAATAATAAAATTTAATATACTAAATAAACATGCATGTGTTATTTGAATGGAATAATAGATTTTTTTTTACCTTTTCTAATTTTGTATAACTGTAAGAGACCTTGATGACATCTGTGTGTTACATTAGGGCCCAGTTGAAAACTAGCGCCAGATCTTTGTGGTCTGGCAGATGCTGAACTGGGTTCCTAGTTATTGCAGCCGTGGGACATATATCTTTCTCGCATGTAATACCTAGAAATATTTGTTTTGTTTTATTTAGTGTGTGCAGCAATAACTTGGCCTCTCTTTCTTTCTCTTGCCCCGTCGTTTTGACCAGATTACTAAAACCTTTGTTACGTCCCGTCTCTTCAAAAATGTATCACTCATTTTAATCAAAATTTTGTCGCTCAATATTAGTCCTTCAGAATTAAAAAGATACCTCCAAGATCCTAACTGTGGAGCCAGAGATCGTGGTGTCGATTCCCATCCAGAACAAATAATTGTGTGATAAGCAGGAATATTTGTTCTGTGTCTGGGAGTAATTTATCTATAATATACGTAAGTATGTATTTAGTAAGTATGTTTAACAGTAGTCTGGTTACCATAGTACAGGCTCTGCCGAGTTTGGGATCAGACGGCCGTGTGTGCGGTGTCCTAAGTTATTAATATTAATTACAGAACTTCACCAGGACCTCTAACAGTGTATGAACAGACGATCGGTCATAAACAATCCATTAACTATTTAATTAGTTATATTACTTTTCCATTATCGTATAATATTAATGTCTATCACATCTTCCCCTTCATTTCCGCTGATGGGATATTAACTTTGCAGGCCATTAGTTAACGGGTAATGAAAATTTATGTGGAAAATATTGAATCAGATTTTATTTCAAAAACGGGCTAACGACGTTAGAAGTTTTTAAGGTTTAAATACCATAGTGGACTTTCAAGTTTTTCAAATCAGTTTGTCTTTATTAAGGATAATAATAATATCTATAATATGTATGTATTTAGAAATATATAAGTATGTTCATCAGTACTCCGATTAACATAATACAGGCTCTACTTAGTTTGGGATCAGACGGCCAAGGATAATAATAAAGTAGCAACACTAATTGTTAGCATATTTTTTTTTAAATTATATTTTTTGTTTATTTAATCTGAAATACGAGTAAATTGAGAAAACCAAAACTAAATACAGTTTTGTTTCTTTACTTGTGCTGTCCCTGACCTTGCTTCTTTCCAAATTTCAAGGTTCTAGGTTAATTGTAAGTCCCCTTTAGGTTTTCAACCCAAAACCTATAGGGTACTTCCGGTTGACTTAGAATTGTCAATTTTGATTAAAAGGTCTTACAGCACAAGTAAAGGAAAAATTTCGAAAAATAAAAAAAGTTGAAAATTAAGGTAAATTTTGGTACTTCCAAGCTTTTCTGATTTACCTAAATTTTCTTGTTAAAATCTAAGGCTTAATGGCCGTATCGATTGCGTTGACTTAGAAACTTGATTTTTTTACAGCTTCAAGGGATCGCTGACGTAAGTATTTGACATTAATTTCAACTTGCTGTAAAGACAGCAACAGAAAAAAGTTCTTGACAGACAGACGGACATCAAAGTCATCCTACAAGGGTTCCTTTTTTGCTTTTGAGGAGCGGAACCCTAACAAATGAGAATTAAAAATATCGCTCAAATTGGGATTAACTACGTTAAGAATTAAGCTTTTAAATCTACATTATCCGAAGTCTGAATTAAATTTCATTATAAATTTTAGATTTGAAGTTTAAATCTATAAAATTATAATAACATACGAATCCTTTATAATACTCTTTCTTTGTATTATATCACTTGAACCATATTATATTAATCCTGAAAAGGGTTTCTCTAAAATTTGTTATTATAAATCTAAATTCAGTATCTTTCAAAATATCTCGCACTTAATTCCAGCCTACGCTATTTATACATAATATAATATTATATAAGTTGTTTGTAATGGCAAACTGTTACTTAATTACACATGTCCTAAAACTGTGCTTGTAAAAATCATTAAAGGATTTTATTAACAAAGATCGACCGGAGTGATACCACGGCCTCACAGAAAACCGGCCGTGAAGCAATGCTTGCATTGCTTTTCGCCGAGTTAGCGAGGTTACCGGAGGCCCTAATCCTTCCCTATACCCCTCTTCCCCCCTTTCCCTACTCCCACCTTAAAGGCTGGCAACGCACTTGTAATTTGAGTTGCAGATGCCAATGGGCGGCGGTAGTCATTTACCATCAAGTGACCCGTCTGCTCGTTTGCCCCCAATACCATAAAAAAACAGTTTTATCTATACGAAATGAAAATTACATTATAATAATAAATATATTTGTAAACTTCATTCTGTACTGTGTATTTTCATCCGGAATACCAAAGGATCAATAAAATGACTCTTACATGCAATGTAAGAGTCATATTATTTATTACTAGCAGCGCCCCGCGGTTTCACCCGCGTAAGTGCCGATCCTGTGGGAATATCGGGATAAAAACTAGTCTATGCGTTAATCCAGGTCTCCAGCTATCTATATACCAAGTTTTATCGCAATCGGTTCAGTGGTTTTTGCGTGAAAGAGTAACAAAAAACCATCCATCCATCCATCCGTCCATCCAAACTTTCACATTTATAATATTAGTGGGATCACCTTTGTCGGAGTTTCTCCACAGTTTTATGCTAAAAAGTTTTATGTAACATCAGTTTTGCGACAAATACAAATAAAAGTATACAAACATAACATGTTTCAATACATACTTTATCTACTTACAGTCTGAATACATCAACTAAATAAAAAAAGGCAAAAATGCCTTGACGTGGTTCTTCGTCCTCAGTCGTTCACTTTGACAGTGTGGTCGTAATTTCATAATGAAACTATTATTAAGTTTGGACAATGCAATTCTTACATCTGACGCTGTTAGCAGATCTCAAATAAATTTAAAACACCCCTGACTCGAAAATCCCATCAACGATTACAAAATGCCTTACATCATTTTGGAAAAGAGCTGATACTCTTACACTACTGGACCGATATTAACCAAACATAGCTATAGCCAACCAAAGCTAAGAACCACCGCAAGGAAACTGGCTTTCAAATGAAAGAATAGCATCGAAATCGGTCCATCCGTTTGAGAGCTACGATGCCCACAGACAGACACACAGGCATCGATGGTAAAAAAAAGTTTTTGAAGTGGTCGTGATTTTGTTAAGATATCAATCACATCGCATTAGATTAATAATATTAATTAAAAATGATGTTAAAGGTGGCAAACTATTTCCCAGATACCGGAGTAGTCGGTGTTATTGATCAAGGGTTTACGGAGCCTGGAGCGTCGGTGTTAGACGCTGTATTAACTATTAATTAAAGTGAATATTAGTGATAAGGTATATTTACGCCTTTGATTTCCCAAACATTCATTACAAATTTCAAAGTGTTTTAGAAGTGAAAACTTCTTTAGCGGCGTTGTGCACTTTTTGGGATGGGTAAAAATGTTAAAGTCGCGTCAGGACACGTGACCTGATCAAAAATTCGTAGGACGGAGCCTTTTTTACGGACGGAAATTTTTAAAATTTAAAAAATATAACATTCGAAATTCAAACATTTATGAGCGGCATGTATATATTTAGATATGTTATTACCTACTTTTTATTTTTAACCTAATTATATATTTACAGATGTGTGTGTGTGTGTATGTATATGCAAATACATTGTGAAGTTATGTTTTCATTTCTGACGTGCAGTCCCACGACTAATTGTTTTTTTTTTAAATTCATTGCTCCAGACGTCGCACGATAATTGAGGAATAGAAAAAATATAGTAACATATGTAGTTTTTTATATTCTAATATTTACTGTCCGTAGTTTACACGGTGAACTCTCTGTTTGATGTCAGCTTGTTCCAGACCGCGGTTCCAGATATTGAACGAATATTTTGTAGCGACAAATATAACCCCAATTCGAAATGTTCCCTCACTTCAATAGATCCTCGCTCTACGATACTTGATCCTCCTCTCAAACATCGCAGTGAGTGTAATGTCAACTACGAAATATAACTCGTACTGTTGAGAAACTCGCACAACTAGTTTATTTACCAAAATCAACCAATTTACCTAAACAAATACATTTTACTTCAAAAAAGAGTTCTATGGAAAAGGTGTGTCACTATCATGGTTACAGCTTGTGACGTAGTCAGTGTAACCAACGAACTATCGCGTTTATTCCCGTTAATGACCTTTTTCAAATGGTCAGTTGTAACAATAAAAATATTTTAAATTGATTTAGGTAATACATGAAATAATAATTTTAGGACATAATATACTTAAAAACTTAAATCTATGTGTCGCATTAACTTTGATAAAAACGAAATAATACTTATATGCTCATTAATATATATATATATATCAGTTTTATCATTAATTTAAATAAAAAGTTCATCATTTAAAACTGGTAAAAAAGTAAGTAAATGGTGAGCGAGAAGGCGGAATATACGAAGAGTGACAATGTTGACACCCGTGCGCCCACGGCTTTCAAAACTTAACTAAGCGGTGACACTTTTGTTACCGGCTTGCTCGCGAATTGACGATTGTTTTTCACGTCATAACGGAGCGTGTTCCTGGCGATTAGGTGGCTACATAATTATAAAGCCTACAACATAGTTGTTTTAAGTTATAATAAAGTATAGTGACACTAGTGTTCTTGTTGACCCCTCCAACTGAGCTAAATACTGGATTAGGTTCAAACCTGCAACCTCTCGATCGCAAATTCCACGCGCGTTTTGTGATTTCCGCTAGAGTATATATTTCTAAATATATAAAGAACTTGTCGCTTTCTAACGAACGTTAGCACGAAATCGGCGATGCATTTCTGTTCACCATAAAATATGAAAGATTTATGATCGTTTGGCATACTTAGTTCAATTCGACTCATTTTTGAATTACGTCGATATTCTCGCAAAACAAGCGATGTGTATGTGTGTGTGCACGTGGCACGGTTCGGTGAAGCTCAAAACGGACTGTGACAAGGCTTGACAGGCGTTTTAGCGTCAGACGTGGTATGTCAGTTGTCGATCCGTAGGACGGTAGTTATAGTGATGTTTTTAATTAATTCGATAACTTTGGACAAAATGTTGCAACAGAGGGACGCCAAAAAATCTTTTTTTATGCTTCATGTTGTGTGCATCATTTCCTTCCTTTTGTAGGGGTTTAAAATTAAAACCTCTCGTGAGTGGTATTCAAATTAATTACAGACAACCTTTAGATCCACACATGCAATGGACTTCTTTATAGGGCAGTTAAGGTGCACAAATTATAAAGTAAGAAAGTAAGAATTACCTGCTTTTAACATCCAATATTAAAGTACTTTTCTGTAAGACTTAATGTTAACATAATAGGTTGTAAAAAAAAAGAAAATTACACTATATGTTTATTAACATATGTATATAAAGGGTATACGGTTTTACTCACGTGTGTATTTTGGGGATGCCCGACTAGTTTCAAACCTGACGGGGGCCCTTTTTCAAGGAGTGAAGCCTCCTGTCACTCCCGCGACGGTGTCAGGCGTCACACTTGTGGGATACACACATGAGTAAAACCGTTTAGTATATCTGACTAATATTATAACGGCGAAAGTTTGTGAGGATGAATGGATGTTTGTTACTCTTTCACGCAAATGGGTATGAACGGATCTGGATGAAATTTGGCACAGAGACAGATTATAGTCTGAAATAGCACATAGGCTAGGCGGTATACAAATTTACGGTTCCCGTGAGATAGATTTCATCAAAATTTCCACTCGAATAAAGCGGGCAACAACTGGTCCTTCATAAATATAAATACCACTCATGAAAGTTTTTATTCTAAAATATACAGATAACACACAAATTAAAGATAAATGATCACCTAATTGACAGTTTAATTAACGTATTTCGTTACATTACAAACATTTAGGACAAAACTCTAAACTTGTTGACCCACAACAACTTTGTAAATCATATTAATAAGGGTCGAACCTGAAGTTACAGTACAAAATACATTAAGTGCCTGAGCCAGTAAGTTGAAAGGTAGAACTGTACCCATTTGCTAGGCACGTAACTTAAAATACATCAAAGTTTTACTAAAATATTGTTGATGTAAATTCCATTTGTTTATGCTACTTTTATTGTTTCAGATTTCCCGATAAATGAGTCAAGAGAATCTAGACGTGGACATAAGTGATGAAGTTTGAGAAAACCTATAAAAATGGACACTATAGAAAGTTCAAGAAATAACAAAACAAAATGGAGGTTAAACCTCCAAACATTGTACATACTACTTCTAGCGACAAACTGTCAAGGAAGCTCCAGTCATACTGATAAAACCAAAACGGAAGTAAAATTAGATAATAAATTAGATTCTATTCACTGCCATAGCTGTTATAGTAGTAGTAACAATGAATCTTCTGTAGAAAATTATTTTAAAGATATCGTAGATACATTTAGTACATATGCTGAAGAAAATTTCAATTTAAATTCAACTGTTTCATATTTAGAAAGGGCTGTTGAAAATATATTAGATAACGCTCTAAGTAAAAATAGATTTAAGATTTCCGATGGAGTTGAAATCAAAGCAGTTCAGATTAATGACACTAAAATTGAGAAGAGGCATGAACAAGGACGAGAATTGTTTAGCAAATTCACATATGAATATAGATTGTATCAAAAAGTAAAGGATTTCATTAATAATCACATTCTATCTATAAATCTACCGATAGCTGCGAAATGTAAGTATATTAATCATTAATAAATAGTAGTACTATATCTATCAAGTGAGACAGTAACGAATATCTAATATAGATAAAACACTGTGTTGAAAAGGGCTTTATAAACTTATCAACTGGTTAACAATGTTTCACTATAGCAAAAGATGAGGTATCCTTTCTTATCTTGTTCAATCACTTACATTATTACACGTCTGCGTATGTACTGCGTAGGTTTATTATTGACGGTAGAATAGTTACTCCATACATACCATCAGAACAAGTATATTGTTACAATTAATGAGATGTGTTACACATACTCACACGCCTTCAACGTTCTCTACCGAAAAACGCCCGGTAGCACTCAGAAGATATTGAACATTAGTATCTACTATATACCGGGATAGTTGGCGCTCCTTGGGGGAGGCCTTCATCCAGCAGTGGACGGCGATAGGCTGATAATGATCTACTACATTATTGCGAAATCTCAGTTAAAAGATTTTTTAAGGTACTTACTTTATGTCAAAATGTAAGTTCGTGGACAATAAACAGTAGTATCTAACAATGCGCTGTCTGTCTGTCTGTCAAGACCCTTTTTCTCCAGAAGCGGATGATGCATCAAGTTGAAATTAATACCAAATACTTATGTCAGTGGTCCTCTGAAACTGTAAATAAATCAAGCTTCTAAGTCAACGCAATCAAAAGATACAGCCATTAAACTATAGATATTATCTGTTTTAAGTGCTTTTAAGTTTCTGTACCACAATTTAAAAAATGTGATTTTTGTTACAATCTTATTTATTTCCAGATGTATATGTAAAAATCAATGTTTTTTTGTTTGTACTATATGTTTGTTCAGGAAGCATAGATCAGATTGTAGTGAAACTTTGGTAGGGTGTTCTGGGGACGCCAGCGAAGGTTCCTGACCCAAAAAATCTATTTAAAAAAATGGCATTGTAACGCATGCCGGGTGCAGCTAGTTGGAAATAAATTTAAACAAATTCTGGCATGAAAGAAAATAGTGCTCTGGCTCTTTAATATTCCATGTAAAAGTTATATTTTTAAATACATAATACGTAAGAACATTAATTAAAATATACCTTCCTAAAATTTATACCTTAATGTTTTCTGTTTTCAGCGTTTGGTCTCAACAAATTCTTTTTACCAATTTTAATCGGGGGACAGGTGCTCATAAAATCTATCCTTTTTGCAATGTTCCTGCCGAGTATTCTTGGCAGTTTCGGCAAAATGCTCAGCAAAGGTAAGAACGTAACAGACTTTTGCAAAAACATCAAACTCACAACAACGCTTTACTTCGATTACGTTGTTATGTTGCGGGTGACGAAGTATTTTCAAGTTAAATTGGCCCTTTAATATTCTGGTGAAAAAGTTTGATGTGAAATGTAAATTTTGGCATGAGTTTTGTCAATTTGTTACGTTAATTTTTTACGAGTTAACACGGTTCTTCTATGTAATAATTAAAACTTATGGATTGTTTTTAAAATCGAAGGAATAAAGGTGTAAGACTGTACAGTAGACTGTAAAGTTCTAAGACTGTATAGTGAGTAGGTAAAATAAGGTCTATAAATTTTTATAGCATCACTCCCCAAATCACTTTCCGATTTTCTTTGTGAATAATACAGCGACCCGGATAAAAGTAGGGCGAAATTCTAATAAGATGACCTGTTGGCAAAACCCATCACTTAACAAACGGGTCAAAGAGCACTGAAATTCATTGTCTACAATTAGAATACTAATACTTCCATTGGTTTTCACCGTGAGTGAGCTTACCGGAGGCCCTAATAATTCCCTCTCCCACCTCTCCTATCTTCCCGCTCTTCCCCCTCTTCCCCTACTTCCACCTTAAAGGGCGCCAACGCACTTATGACTCTTGAGTTGCAAGTGTCCATGGGTGGCGGTAGTCATCTACCATCAGGTGACGCTTCTGCTCGTTTGCCCCAAATTCCATTTAAAAAAAAATCATCTCCTTGCACCGTCATCAAAGCATCGTTACTAAGCCCAATCTCTTGGCCTCGTTAAAACGAACCATCGAGTTTGGGTTCTTGTGTGGTTTACGAGTAGCCACTGAAGACTTCCACTATCCACCTTCTGGTTCCTTCATCAGATCAGCTCCAAAATTCCAAATTATAGTATTGTTACCATACTACATGTACATTCAAAGTTTTATTTCGATACAGCAATTAGAAATAGGTTAAAATTAACTTCCAAAATTGGTTTACTTGGTTAGTTGGTTACAAGTAAACCTAATATAAACGTGCATTAAAAAGAGACGGCCGTTTATGTTTTTTAATTTTATTTTTATGCAAATGGAGCACATTTTCTTTCCTTCTTTTTTATCTTCTAATATAACCCGGAAAAGTTGTATAGCACCACATTGTCGAGTTATTGCATCTTCAGGACGGTAAGTATGCTCGTTACTTCTCAACAGAGTACCAACTACTAGAAGCTTTAACTGTTTTATATTCTCCATTTTAGGCTTTAGGCGTGTGTGTGTACAAATATTTATAGAGACAATCACTTTCAAATATTAATCGATCCATTTTGTTCGATAAATAGTCAGCAGATAAATATAAAGTAGGCATTATCCTACTAATATTATAAACGTGAAAGTTTGTGTGTTTTGTGAGAATGTATGGAAGGATGAATGTTTGTTACTCTTTCACGCCAAAACTACAAAACCGATTACGATGAAACTCGGTATGTAGATAGCTGAAGATCTGGATTAACATATAAGTTACTTTTATCTCGATATTCCTACGGGATCGGGACTTACGTGGGTGAAACCGCGGGACGCTGCTAGTTTAAAGCATAAATTAATGTAACTATTGCTAGTTCTATAAGATAGTTTCAATCACATTTTATCAAATTGAAAGACGTATATTATTATTATTTAGAAAAACTTTGTGAGTTAAATCATAAAACCTTGAAATTCGAAAAAAAACCATATGTAATGGCTAGTCAGAAGCCTTTTTTGTATGCCTACCCTACCTAAGGTAATAAATTTTACTTTCTGATACAAGAAAAGATGTATCAATATATCTGATCCAAAAATTGCAAAATCATAAAATATTTCTTCTGCTTCAATAATACTTAAATACTTATTTACAAAAGAGAAATAGGGTTGACACTATCAAATATTACATAATATAAATTTCCCTGTATACAAGGGTGACAAACAAGTCACAAAGAACTATTCTGGACCATTCAGGCTATATTTCTGTAATAAGAATAGAAATAAAATGCTATAAGAACGTTACAACACCCACTAACGTTATTATTTATGATTTCGTTCTTGTTATGTTCGTCTAAGCTAAACGTGAAAACAAGTCGATATGTATCATGACATAATAGAGCCTGGGCCTTATCATAAATAGAAAAGTTTGTTTATAAATCAATAGTATAATCACAGGCGTCTGCTTTTTAACACGCCTTTACTACTTTCACTTGTAACTAGCTAATATGTAAATAAATGTTAGAAGTCAATTTCAACGTTTCGAAATAAAACTCTGTAAGTAGATGTAGTTTGGATGACAGCGGAACTCTTCAGTAGCTTCTAGTAAATACCTCGAGTTTGGACTCATATGTTTCTTTTTGACGAGTCCAACAGATTAGGCTTGGTAACTTGGTAAGTTGAACTCCTTTTTACTTTTTAATTCAGGTTACCACTAAAGCGTGTTCTTTTAGTTTCACTAAACTTTAATTATCGAGCTCGATTATGATTATAATACTTAAATTAGATGATTTAAAAAAATGGCTAAGAGGCCTATAAACAGAAAGGTAAAAGATAATTATGAATCCACTGAAAATTAAAGTTATCCAAATAATAATGTGAAAATCTCTAGCCATTTTGCTGTTCTGAAGATTTCTTTTCAGAACGCTGTGTAAATGGATTTTCCCAAAGTTTTTTTTTCTGTTCTGGATAACGAATCTTTAAAATTTAAAATATAAATGTTTTTGGTAAATTTCTAGGTTTATCCCATATATCAGCTACATCATCTCAAGCCAGCTATCCTCCAGCCAACGCAGATGACCAGACCGGTTACAATTCGGACAACAAAGACTTCATGGGATACGAGACCAACCAAGCAGGGGCTTATGCTGACCCTCAGGATAGCATGTACGCAGACGCAAATGAAGTGAACGAACTTGGAAATGTTGATATGTCTAGGTAAAATGATTATGTAAAATCTCTTAACCCGACTATATTCATTACTTCACCGTAATGCGAAAGGCGCTTTGTTAATGTTAAAAGAAAAGCATTAAAATAAGATTTATAAATAAATATAATACCTTTAGAAAGATATTGAATTAATATAGGGAAACGACGGTGTTTAGGAATCCTAATAATATTGTAACACAATTACACCCTCACCGCTGAACGCATTTGGGTATTTGGTGTTCAGGAGTGAAATAATGAATCTATTTTCCGTCCATTGTCACATACCGACGTAAAAACTCGTTTTTATTATTATTGAACATTACCAAACAGCGCTCTGAATCATTCTTACGTTGCAATTATTAGCCAATGCGTCACCCGTTTGGAAAAAAAACTTTTAAATTTTCATGTAAGATAGTAAAAACACGACCAAGTGAAATCTTCACTATTTCAAGTTATCTCGCGCACTTTTACCTCCCGATCTTCCTTCACGATTTTTAGGACTTGGTTGATGTTTTGTTGAGTCACTGCTTCATTTGGACAACCAGAGTGTTTAGCATCATTTGTGTCTGTACGCCCGCGTTTGAAATCGGCATACCACCGACAAATGATTGGTTTAGATGGCGCAGATTCCGGATAACATTTTATAAGCCACTGCTGTCTTTGAACGATGTTTTTTTCCATTGAAAAAAAGGAATTTGTACGTTGATAACACACGAAACTCGTTTTATTCCATTCTTAGAGTAGCGTCACAAAAATATCTGTAAGTCAATAATTTATTGTTCGATTAAAAAAAAATTATACATATCATTTGATGGCCAGTACTTTCTAAAGTAATCATCAAAAAAGTAAATAATCAAAAAAGTAATTAAAATACGCGCCATCTGCAAGTTAGTCTCGGGACATATTGAACGATCTAGTATGGTATTTTAAATTATTACAAAAAACCATCGAATCAAGTTTTTCGAATGCCATAATAGTGTTAATATATTAGAATATTAAAGCCGTCACTTTCGCACATTAGCATACGAGAGTATATAGATGACTTAGTAAGATTCACAAAGTGTAAATCGTCATCAGTAGAAAATCGATAGCTTAAAGTGAAAGTAGCCAGTTCAGTTCAGCCAAGATATACGTCACATGTATATTACACATATATAACTGAGAATAGTAATTATGATTCCGAGGTGTGGTGTTTGAATAACTCTGAAATATAAAAGGCGTTTTTTGAATTATATTATAAACAACGACATTTTTTGTTGCTCCTTTTAAAAGTATTTAAAAGTCACTTAAAGTAGGGGAGTTCGGCTTAATTCAATCATATTTCTCGGCTTCCATGTAGACGAAATTTCCAAGAATCACTTTTTGATTTTCCTCCCCAATAAATTCGTTAAAGATATTTGCCACAAGCACTATTGTCTCAAATTCAAATTTCCGTTACTTGTTTGAATACAATAACAAAACTGAAATAAAAATGATGCTAAAGGTTTTTGTTTGCTGTAGACCTAAATCAAATAATATATTTAAGCATCTGTCAAATACACATTCTGAAATATTTTATCTAGCACTTTAATATGAGTTAGAGTTAGATTTATATAAAATATTTTTCAAAACATATTTTGTTATTCTCTGATGTCCATATCGATTCTTAAGATTATGATATGTCTTTGCAATCACAATAATTTTTTTTCACCCCTAGATGGCTAAATTTTACAAAATCAAGAGTTTTTACTAACCATTCATTTTCACGTATTGCAGGTTCGGTGATAGTCAAAAAGTTGGTTTTCTGCCATCAAAGAACAGTTACTATAAGAATCAGATGTCTGGCACCAACAATTACAAGGTAAGATGAAAAACATACATAGTTCAGAAGTTTATTTGATTATCATTAACGATATATCTTAAATGTAAGATAGACAATTCAGGCTTCTAGTTTTATCCACAAAGAAGTTATAGGGGGTCGAAAATAGCCTGAACTGCTTCGAGAAAAGAATGGTACGGCCGTGCCACTTTTTTGATCGACTTGACGACAGATAGAAGTTAAGTGTTTGGTACACTTGTACAATATGTACTTATATGTACAAGTAAGTATAATGTCTGCCTGTAGAGATGTTTAAAAGGTAAATATCTCCTATCTTTTAAAGGAAGGAGGAGGTGTAGTTTGGGACTTGATCGCAATAATATTTATAAAATACGTTAAGTACGTAAAAGTTGTTCACCCGACGTTTTGATGGAATTTCAACGATCATGGACACAGGTGGAGGTTATTTACTTTGATAGTTGATCCTTAAATCTCTTAAAAACCATATTACTACCATGCCGTACCATATTACAAAATTGCTACAAGTCCTAACCGCAAAATACAATATTATCTTATAATGACATTTTGTTTTGAGGTGCTTAATGACAAATTTTGTAAGATTGCTTAATTTGAACTATTTTACTTTATACATTATACAATATTATATAAACACACTCATTCCTTGAAATAAAGAATTAATAATAATTATTGCTATCCTCTCCAATGGATGGGGTTGGATTCTGTAACCGCTTGATCGGACGACAACCACTAAATAAAAAAAAGAAGATTGTTCAATGTTTGTTTTATAATCCAATGACCACTTACCTTGATTTGGTTTGAAAAGTAACTCTTCATTCAACTCACAGGTATTCCAGAAAATTCCGGCTTCATCAATGATCCTCAGTAACTACGATCCCTTCTATTCACCGTTGCTGTCGAGACTGGATGGTATTTTTGCAAGGCTTGGTAAGTTTAACGTTGTCATACAATTTGCTTACTTAAATACTGTCAATATATATGTCAAATTCTTTAAATGATACTGGACTAAGGTCTGACACAGATCTAGCATAAAAAATAATAAACGAAATATAAAGTTCTTGGTCCTCTATTGATAAAGTAAACATGCAAAATGTGCATGCGTAGTGTACTAAAAGCTTAAGTCAGGAATTTAAAAAGAACACGATGTATTACATTTAAGTAACTAAAATATTACTTACACATTTTACATGTTTACATTATCTATAGAGGACTAATATTGTAATATAAAAATAATTACATCATCTTTTAAATGTTAATATTTATTACTAGAGTTTGCCTGTTGGTCATATAGTAGGTCATAGTTCAATATTTTTTTAATAGTTTGTTTTATTTTGATGACCAGTGTACTTTGAATCGTCATTGTATAGACTTTCCGTACCATGATAGGTCAACATATACTATACCTGCGGTATTTCCAGACCGATACGACCTTCAAACCTTCAAGAAAAGAGCGTACTCCTATCTCAAAGGTCGGCAACGCACTATTGACTCTTGAGTTGCAGGTATCCAAGGGCGACGGTAGTCACTTACCATCAGGTGACCCGTCTGCTCGTTTGCCCCCAATAATATAAAAAAAAATACAAGCCTGGATTTTTGTGGTCCAAATATCACATTCCACTGTCCACAAGATTTGCTTAAAAAGAATTCTTTGCACCCCGCAAAGAATTCTAAATTTGTAGAGACTAGTATGAGCAATACCATCGTTGGATTAGAAATTGGTCTAAGACAAAATAGGGAATTTCAATATTACAGTGAAAAAGTTATTTAACTATGTGATTTAAATCGTAAATGACTGAGTTTATTAACGAAAATGTGTCAAAGCGGGTAACATTATTGTATTACTTTAAATGTGTTTTTATTAAGAAATAGGCGTTTGTATTTCAACTCACCTAATACAAAGTAACGATGAAGACGAAGATGGTACACGCCTATCCGAGAATAACCTATCCACTCTACTTTTGAACGATCGAAGATTATAATTCTCTGGAAAAATAGACGCAGGCAGTTCATTCAACAAAAAGCCAATCTCAAAGCGTTTAGTTTGACTATTAATAGTAAAAGATGACCTGTTGGCCTAGTGGTTAGTGACCCTGACTGCTACGCCACAGGTCGTGGGTTCAGTTCCCACCCAAGATTGGGTGTTCTTTGTGTCCGTACTTTGTGTGTTTGTAAAGTCCCCCGCGACACAGGAGTAATTCCTAATACGGGAGTTGTCTTTAAAAAGAAAAAAAAAAGATAAGAAGAGAAAAATAGTTTTCTGATTATTGCTTAGATGACAGTAGTACCTAAATCTAGAACGATAATTAATTTAAATTACACACACATTTGTGCCACATTGAAAATGTTTTTGCTACTTAATTCCAGGTTTAGAGCCATCAGATAACTCAATCAACGATGACATAGAAGCTTGCAGGGAGCAACTCATCTGTCTGATGTACGCAAATCCAGCAAAGTTTGCGCCATACAGTAACCTGATCTCGGCACAGTTAAGCAGGTACATACTTTGCCGTTACTGTTTTCCTTAAAATAGTCTCATTTGTCACATAAATAAAAAAAAAATTAAATTGAAAACCTCCTCCTTTTCGAAATCGGTTAAAAAGAGAAAAAAAAATACAAAATAATATTCCCGTTAATAGTATACTGTCTGAATGCGTTTATAAGAAAAGAAATAGTCATAAACCAAGAGCTGTGGAATGTTTTTGGACATGTATAATGCTGATTTCGGCACAATTTCAATGAGAAATAATCAACTTCGAAACGAGACTCGAAGTTCAATCAAGATCCTCTGTTAATGGAGTCTGAGAGTTTCGTCAAATAACTTTACTTACCTACGTTTTGAACTCTGAATTTGTCCGTAAAATTGACTTCACTCACTGATTAGTTTAGCCATGTGGGCACATTACAAAAGGTTTTTGTATGCCGACTGCTATTAAATCTTGTTCCTTCTAAACACTAACAATTGGGATTTCTTATTAAAACTCTATTCCGAATTTCATTTACGTCTAGACTCCGCTCGGGTGCTCCAAAAGGCTGGTATTTTTTTAAATCAAAGGCCACTCAGCGTTACAACGTCATATGCAAGTCTTCAATATTACCAGTTGATAGTGATGCAGAGAAATTTCCCATTGGGCTCATTTCTGTTAGTGTCCTTTTGCTTTTTTAAATTTTGTAATTTATAGTTAATTTTTCTTTAAAGTTGATTAATATGTAATTGTGAAAGATTATGAAATACCTTTTTTTCTACAAATATCTGTAGAAGTCACGTGATAGCGATGAACTTGATGTTCACATAGAAATCATTGTTAGAATATTTTTATACAAAGTTTACTAGCTGTATTTATCAAAGTGACATTTATATAGTTTTAACCTTATTTTCAGAGAACTGAACGAACTTCGACGGCCAGTATCCGACAACCCCGAAATATTAAGGTTCTTTAAATATATGAAGGCGGCGAGAAGAGGCCAAGAACATTCCGACTGCATGTACTCTTACCCTACGTGTACCTCCAACGCTCCGAAGACTCACACTATGATAGCTGCATACCACGACATTAATAAACTTGTTACAGCGAGAAAACTGACCTAGTAGTACCAGCTATTTAATATTTATTTTCTAGCTTTTGAAGATTGGTTTCTAATAAAGCTTTAGCCTAATCATCAGTTTAAGTAATCACGTTTGTTGGTGACAAAGATTAAAATTGTAACCTGACTTGTATTGAAGTTCGAAAATCGTTACCGAGTCCTTGAAATGGAAACGTTCAAATTTTTTATGGATGTTTTAAGCATTCATAACATCTGAATAATAAAATGTTTTTGATACAACTAAGTTCTTTAACAAGCTCACGGGCCGATGGTAAACGATTCCCAAAGCATATACAGACTCGTAACGCCACTGGTGTTATTTACCAAGCCAATTTGGTATTAGAACTCTGACGAATCTACTCACTAGAAGAAAAAACCAAACTGGCTCAGATCGTAGTTCTCAGGCAGTAGATCTCAGGTGGCTTCAATGCGAGCAAGAATTTGCTGAGACTAACCTCGTGGTCTTCTTGTCTTAATGTAGATAAGTAAATTGGTATCAAGTCGATTCGTAATATCGTGTATCTAAAATTTTTCAGGTTTAAAATCAAGATCAGTTAAAATCAAATCTAGATCGGCTAATATGATGATGATTGTGTTGGTAGCGATTCTATGTAGACTAAATTGTATGCTATGGAAATATTAATAATAATACAATTTGGAGTGTCTAAAATATTCTTAGCTCTATGGCTCAGTGTATTTAAATTCTATAGCCTAAGTTTTTGAAACGTGTGAATGTATTTATTGTACGTCTGAGATAGATTGATTGTGTAAGTTATTTGAAAAAAGATTAGAAAGAGAAAGAGAATAATTAATAATTTATTTATTATTTTAAATTTATTATTGTTATAATTATTTGTTGTTTATTACATTTGTGATTTCGTTAATGAAAAATACTTCAGCTATGTAAAAATATAGTTATATATTTTTTTCATTTCTATATTAAAGAAAATAAATGCAATCATGTATATAGGGAAACCACCGTACGTCTGTTCAAAAAATTTAAGAAAATGGCACCATATTTATGCCAATCCAAATATTCAATGTAATATTGTTATTTGTTAATAATATAATTTATGTTATTTATTTTTTATGTTATTACTAATAATATATTGAAACTATATTTTTTATAACTTATTTATATATTGCTTTGAAGTCAAAATATTCACTTCTTTTTTTAGATTTTAATTTAACTTTATTAACTAAATCTGTAGAGACTCTAATATGGGCATTATCGTCGTTTTATTGGAAATTAGTCTCAGGCAAAATAGAAATTTGCAGAATGGTGACCCACTAAGCTACGAAATGCACATATTACAGTGAAGACTTTATTTAACTACGTAATCTATCACTGTGTGATTTAAATTGTAAATGAGGACTGACTTTATTAACAAAATTGTATCGAGTATACAATAACGTGATTGTATTTTTCAAATCATCACTAATAAATGAATATTCTGTTTCATTCATTTATTTATTCATTCATTCATAAACTTCTTCGATTACACAATTCATTTATGCAATCATTCCGTCACTTCTTTATACAATCATTCGTTCACTCATTAATTAATTCATTCATTTACTCATATATACATTCATTTAATAATTAAATGTATTAAAAAATATTTGTATTTTCCATTCTATTTAAAAACATTTTTGGACTACAATTTACAATACATGATATTATCCAATTTTTTTTAAAATGCCGTTAAAAAGTGCGTTAGATATTGTTTGTTTTATTATAATATACTATAAATGTTTCGTAACAAACATACAAACAAAAAAAATTAAGTTCAAATAAAAACCTCCCCTAAAAACCTGAAGATCGCTAAAAATAATTTATATAATTAAAAATATAAAGTTTACTCAAATACGTGAAACAAGTTTGAGACTGAAATGTGTCATAATGACATTACTATTATGACACATTTCAGACGCAAACATGTTACTTAAATATTCATCAGAAAGGAATTTAACTGTATATCCCTCAAAACAATTTCTTTTCTTTTTATCAGAAATTTTTAAAATATAATGAATGTTTCTTGAACAAGAACTTCATTCTGTAATTAGCAAAATTGCGTTGATGCTTTAGGGACCTGCATTTTTTTTTTTAAACATTGTTATAAAGCTTCAAAAGTTTCTCTCAGCGTTTGGTAGATATCCCAGGTCTTTTATCATCATCATCTTGTTCTTTTCCCAAATTTCTTTGGGATGGGCGCAATGGCTTCGCTTCTTTCTTTTATTTCTTCTTCTTTCTTTTTCTTTTCTTCTTCTTCTCTTTCACGTCGTCCATCATACTTTTCTTTTTTCGTCCTTTAATCTTGTATTATTTAACTTCTATATATAAAACTCTCTTCACCACATTTTACTTATCCCTACCTATGACATGTCCATCCACTATAATCTGTTGTTCTTAACTTTCCATCCTCTGGTGCTACTTTCAAGCTCCATATAATGTATTCATCCGCACCTTGTCCATCCTAGTCACACCATACATGCATCTCAACATTCCCATTTCGACTACATGCAGGTGTCTCTCATACATTCCTTTTGTTGGACAACATTCAAATCTATGTCGGACGGCTGGGCTAATGACCGTCTTATAAATCTATCCTTTCAGTTTAATAGGAAACCTGGAATCAAATATTGTTCCTGTTACGTGCCACCACTTCATCCACCCTGTATGATGATTCGATGCTGTACAGACCGGTCTATTTCGCTATAGCTTTGTAAGAGCCAGCCGAGGTCTTGAAGTCGGAGCAGACGGGTATCTGGACTCAGAACTGGAAAGACCGCCGGTCAGATCACCCAGGTCGTTGTTACTCGTATTTAGAAATTTCGAAAACAGGTTTTGATTGTTTTAATATTGTAAGGAACGTTTTGTTTCAAAGACCGAGGCATGTTTTCAGCATCACAAACTAGTTAATAGTAAAACAGATGGCTGGATAGAATTATAACACGAGATTTAAAACAAAAGCAACTCCCACCGCTAACAAATAAAGTTTAATCTTGATTGTGCTTCAACACGCTACTTTAAGTTAGCGTTTTTTTATCTCACTAATTGCTTTAAATCGCATGCAGTTCTCGAGGCGTGTATGTAATCCATCTACAGTTAAATAGCAGCAATAACATCTGCCGCCAGTTAGCAGCGGTTTCGCCAAAAATACTTTGTGATAAGTGCAGTTTATTCTCGAGAATGTTAAAGAATATTTTTACGTTTTTAATCGTGTTTTGTTAATAAAGTCAGTGGATTGGTATAAAAGCCGGACATGTTGTATTTATAAACGTTTATTGTCCTAATAACCACGTTAATGTAAGTTGAAAATAAATTGTTGATGATAAGATACACTTTTTATTTTGTAACCGCTTTTACTTTTTTACGAACAAGCACACAAACCTGACGATAAGTACTTAAAAATGTCTACAAAACTTGGACACCAGTGCTGTAACGTTTAAGTTGTTCCATGGAACTAAGTTTAATTTTAGTAGGGGGGAGATACTTCCCCTACTATCTAGACATACAAGAAGTTTCATAATGCAGGTCATTATGAAATTTCTTGTATGTCTCTCACATACTTATCCCGACCAAGAGCAAAATATGTCTGAGGCTAGATTAAAAGTTTTCTTTATAATATTGAAAACGTGTCTACCCAAATTAGGTTTCTTCTAAGCTCTTTCATTTTATATAGTTTTTGTCTATAGAAATGTTTTATGTGGCGAATTAGTTTTTGTGATAAGGCAAGGCCGCCTTTACTACGTAATCACGTTGTGTACAATAATTTATTTTTTGCATTTTGTTGCAACGAGTCCCTTTCACTTAATTAGAAATATATTAGAGGAATGGAAAATATTAAAAATACACTTCCCTTTTTCTCAAAGCGGGAGTCAAAAGAGTAAAAATAGGGCACCCCCGGATTCATCACACTTTATGGCTTCTAAGTTAACTCAAGTTTTATTTCAACAATATGTATAGCAAAAAAGTCACGTGAATTGACACTAGTTAAGACAAGATCCACGTAAAATACCACTTCAGATGTCACCTCTAATCTTTTCCTAAGAACTACACTAGAACTAGTATTCTAACGTTCCGCAGAAAATGCACTAAGATCTCTGGCCTCCATGAACGCTAGCCTGAGGTCGACGTACAGTGTTATCCGTCGCCCTAGCAGAAGCAGGCCCAAGACGTATTCCGCGCGCCTCTCTTAATTAGAGGGTGGAAAAACCCCCGCACTCCATAGCGGGATCTCCCTAGACTTCAGGAGGGATCACAATGTTGTTTTAGTCGGTTCGAGTCTTACATACCACGTTAAAGTTTAGCTCCGGTGAAGTGTTGACCCGTGGGAGTTTCCACAGAAAAGAAAAAAAAATTGTCAGTCTTAGGACTGCACGTCAGAAGTGAAAACATAACTTCACAATATATTTGCATATATATATAATTAGGTTAAAAATAAAAAGTAGGGAATAACATATCTAAATGTATACATTGGAAGTTCTGCGCTCCTGGCCGCTCATAAATGTTTGAATTTCGAATGTTATATTTCTTTAAATATAAGAAACTCGGCTCCGTCTTACGAATTTTCGACCAGGTCACGTGTCCTGACGCGAGTTTAACAATTTTTACCTATCCCAAAAAGTGCACAACGCCGCTAAAGAAGTTTTCACTTCAAAAAGTACTACTCTTGAAAAAAAAAAACATTTTCTCAGTGACAAACAGTGGTCTAGTTTGTTTTTATACATAGTAATCAGTATAACCGCATGTTCTGGTAACAAATCAAACAAACCCATCCGTCCTAATTTAGTAATTGGTATGACCATATTAATAATTCACATCAAAAACCACAATTAATAATTCAGCTCTTTTGATTTTGTCCAATCGGTAAATACGTAAATTAACCACGCCAACTATATTGGAAAGCCAAATGTAATACTTAAAAAACCGCAACAAATTAAATAAATACAAATATACGTATAAAGATATAATAACCTCAATCAATCTGTTCCTATTTCCAATAATTTATATTCTTGGTATGAAATGTCACGGCTATTGAAATGTATGTCACAATACAAACAAATATTTAATAAACCTCTATATGATCTGCTTAAGCGAATCCTCGATAAATTTAATAACACTGGTTGGACTGATATTTATTCAGCCATATCAGCTGTGTTTGGGTCTATATGGATTTAATGTATTACTACATTATAATCTATCTGGTTTGCAATGTTTGTAGTAAGAATAGATGTCAGATATGCTGATCTTGTCTGGACTGTCAGACTTCAGAAAGCTTCGGAAATACAGTGCGCAACCGTCAATGTGAGATGTCTCTGGACTACTAACCTAAGCTTGCTTCAGGTTTGTATATACTATTATGTCACGAAAAAGTCGATTCAGATCTTTTACTTTTAGAGTGAAAGAAAAAAATAAAGAATTCTATGCAGCTATGTATGTCTCCTATGTATGTAATACTTCTCCATAATGCTCTCGAAGGTTTGTGAAAAACTTCACAAACCACAGCACTATTTTTATTTATTTTTTTTATTCTATGATTGGCGCATGCCAATCTACACTGGACTACACTAGCGCTATGGTAACCCAGTAATCTTCAACCTGATACTGACAGAAGGTCTATGATTGTTTCATTTTGTACTACAGATCCAAGTTGAGGACGTCCAAATAATCAGAATAACAAATGTAAATAACAGGTACGGGAATGGAATTGTGTGTCACCTTCTGTTAAGCAAACATCGTATAACAAACAAAATTTTGTGAACTGTTTGCAAAATTCATCGTTTAAAACAGTGGTTCTTAACCGGTGGTCCGCGGACCATTGGTGGTCCCTGGAAGCATCCAAAGTGGTCCGCGGAACCATCGTAAACCCACACACATATATTACCTTCAAACCAATAAACCAACTGGGTGGTCCATGGTAACACAGAAATTTTGTCAAACGGTCCCTTATGACTAAAAGGTTAAGAACCACTGGTTTAAAACATAAAATATATAAAGAGTAAGTACTTGGTTAAAGTAACACTTTGCAACTAACTAGTACAAGATGAGATATTCTTCTTCTCTTTAGTAAAGTAAGTGAGCTCCAAGAAAGCCATTAAATGAAAGATTATATTTAGTAAGTTGCCAACTCAGTTATTGGAAGTACAATACTTGGTCCGTCAATATTTGTAAATTATCCTAGTAAGTAGTAATCAAATTTTGTATCAGAATACAATGGGCTTTGAAAATCCGAGATATAATTATCTTTCTTTATACTATTATTTTTATTTTATACTTATTCATGGCCCGGTTAACAAATTATCTTAACGTCCACTGAGTCTCTTTCGTGAAAATGCTGACACCAACTTCATAGACTGACGAGAAAGACTCGGGCAGTTGTATACGAAGTCCAATGATTATTGAATCCGAGCTTTAAATACTTCATCGAGGTTTAAATGTTGATACAAACGCCCACAAGGAAACTGGATCCCACAGGTGGCACCTTCCATGGTCTCGTAGAAAATGTTCCGGGGAAAAAGTTTCATCTATAGGTGGTGAGTTTATTTATAGCTGGTGAGTTTAATGGAACAGAAATCCTTTTAAATAAGGAAATATATTCCCATCTTCCACAATGTTGGAAACTTGCCCACCTCATGAGCAAGAGCCGGGAGTATTGTCGTTTATCCTACCAACCTGACGTCTTGAGTGGCCTTTCTTATCAGATTTAATTACTGTTGGTTGATTTTAAAGAGTACACCATTGTGCACCATTATTGTTATTGTATACTAACTTAATAAAATAAACAACACTGAAGGGTCACAAAGCGAAATGTACTTCCGACATCTTTAAGCTTTTACGTTTATTTAGAACCTTTTGAAGTTTGCAAAGGCAAGCTTTGATCGGCAAAGGCTTACTTAAGAGAAATCCATTTCAACAAAGGACACCTTTTAACAGGACAAAATATACAATGTTGAACCTTGCCTTCGGCGGAAGGACAACCTCGAAGCTTTTTGGAAGCTAAAATCAACTTCACAACCCAACGTTATATCGCGCACCGTCCAATTATTAAATTTACATTCATACATATGGTACTCCTCGCTAAAAGAGAATACTCGTTTTGAAATTTCAATGTCATGCAGTATAATATTTAACCGAATTTTCACTTTAACACGTAGGCACTTTTTGCTAGACTATTTTTAAATATTGGTGAAATCCCAAGTGTCAATAGTAAACTTACAATATCTTTAAAATTATACACATAATATTATTAGTTTTATTATTTAACCCTTTCAAGTCACACTTAAACCAGCGTGTGTCCAAATGTGTATTTTTTTGGTTCCTAGTTATTCAAGTAGTACCACTAAAACGGACATAGTGAAAATATAAAAGAAGACTAGGTGCAGAACCGCTTCCCGAAGAAGAGGCACCAGGCGCCGGAGAGGGCTGAATCATCTCCGGCCTTCATGAGCGCTGGCCTGGGGGTAACGGGTGAGGCTGCCCATTACCCTAGTAGAAGCAGCCTTGAGACGGTGGCGTGACGTGTTCCGCTTGAGCCTCTCTGAACCGGAAGGAGAGCAAGCCCGCTAGCAATGCTGCCTTCTGCTTGAGGCGGCCAAAGTCTGATAGGGTTCTCGGGGACTTCCTTCCTAGGGTATACCCGAGTCCCTTGTGATAAACTCCCTTGTGACGGAACACCGTGTGGTATTAGTGGATTTGATTCCGACATACCACTTCACCAATAGCCATGATGAGGTGATGACCCGTGGGGGTTTCCATAGGAAAAAAATGCAGAACCGCTTGTTGCCTTAATAATAAAAAAAAATTGTACGATTTAAAAATTTTAA
Organism: Euplagia quadripunctaria; assembly: GCA_963859945.1. Taxonomy (NCBI): domain Eukaryota; kingdom Metazoa; phylum Arthropoda; class Insecta; order Lepidoptera; family Erebidae; genus Euplagia; species Euplagia quadripunctaria. The sequence continues at coordinate 2,281,178 of OY982582.1, forward strand.
CTTTACACATTCTAACTACTTTTATGAAAAACGAAGGTAAAAATACCTGAAAGTTCAAACGGTCATAACCTATAAATGGATAGTTTTTTTTCAGCACTTCCATCAGCGAAATTTTCTTAAAAATGCGTACAAAGAATTTGTACGCATTTTTTTTTTACGTAAGGTTCCAAATATTTCTTCATTCTTTTTCCTGTTATGTTTTTGCGTCTCGCTCTAACCTCATTCTATTCACAAATGAAAGTAAGTTGTAACTATCGCATGGCTCACAGCAATTTTAGGTAAAACAAAAAAGAAATAAAAAAACGTTGACAAATCTAAAGACGTCTGAGTCACGCTATCGTGTCGGACAAATCCGGTTTAAAGACTATCCCTTCCACTTCCTTGTAGAAAGTTGACCTGACTCACTAACCTACAATTAATTAAGAACTATTCCTTCACTATTAGTTTTTAAATTTCTTTGAAAGTAAATAGCAGTTGACTTGTGAGCTGTTCTGGATGCTTACAATCGATTTTGAGTTGTATTTACCTATTGTGAAAGTCTAAAGTTGTGACAGTTGTTTTAATGTTAGCGTATTAATCATCAATGTGTAATGTTTTGTAATAATCTATGTGTGTTATTCGGTTAATAGTGCCGGATTAAGTCTAGTAGTTTCGAAGGCAGTAGGATGTAGAAGGTTAATGACATCACTGTTTATTTCTTTAGGCCAACTCACTATCGCATCGCAGTCTATTAAATATTTTTACTTTGCCGCCATAGCAACAATTGACATTACAACCTGTAATAGCATTTTTGCCATGACAACCTAAGCTACATTCATTTTAATTAAGAAATTGAATTTATTATATCAACTTCTTCGTATGTGGGCGAATATGCGTTATGCTAAATTCTTAATTTTTTAGGTCATTCACCTCCTGCAGAAATGTAATGTATCGCTGTTTATGTTTTTTAAATATTATGTTAATGATATTAAACATGTGACAAAACTATTTAGAAAATGAATTTAGATATTTCCAGTATAATTTAAAAGATGAATAGAATTTCTAAGGATTTTTGCGTTGTCAATGATGACCCAGGAAGAAAAGGAACGAAAAATCACCAATCAAATTACGTTAACTATCCTAAGCCCCTGTACTACTAATGCAGATATCTATAGGTTAGTTAGTGAACTTGCGATTCCCAATAATCGTAACTTTGTGTTAGAAACGAGCAACTTCAAGCATTCAAAGATTTGTGGGTCTAGAAGTTTAGAGCAAAGCTTGTCTCACTTACATAGAATCCAACCATTTCTAAAGCAAAAGGTTGTTGAATGCATAAGGGAATACATTGGATGAGCTACATGAATTAGACTACAGAAGTACACATACCTACAAAAGTCCATGAACTTACATAACACTTTTGTATTCGAACCTAAAGTAGGTATATACTCGTACGTATGTAGACCTTAGGAAACCTTTCTCTCGTCTCTAGACTATAAGTATTACATAATATATTATATTAACTTGTTGGAAAAACCCTACTTCTCTGTACTTCAGAAACTAGCGTAAACATTTATACGTTTCCTTATTTTGCTATTGCAACTATTTCTTTACTAGCTTAGATGTCAAATGAGTTAATATGTAACGTAAAAGTCTTCCAGATTGGCTATAGATTAAATTCGTTATCATATCATAACGCAGGTGGTATACTGCAAGTAAATAAAAAGTGATTAGTAGGATCATGAACAGAAATATTAATACACATACTTGAGGATTTCGATCTGAAGTTCAAAATGGTGTCAATTGTATATACCTCTGAGTTACGGTAAAGTCTGTGTGTATGGTTTAATTTTATTTCATTTCAGTTAAATATATGCCGTCTTTAAAGTTAATCAAGTGATGTAACTTACATACACACACAATATTCTTTATTGTACACCATAGAAAAATTACAACATAAATGAAAAACAATGAATACTCGTGCAATCGGCGGTCTTATCGCTAGCCGCGATTTCTTCCAGACAACCTTAAGATGGACAAATGTGATGGATTTTTTGAACTTTGTTTAAAAAGAAAACTCCCGCATTAGGAATATTCCTGTATCGCGGAGGGCTTCACAAACATTCAAACAACGGACACAAAGAACACCCAGACTCGGGACAACTATTTGTGGATCACACAATTTTTAGTCCCGTGTGGGATTTGAAGCTACAACACTCGGCGCGGCGTAGTGGCGAGGTGACCACTTAAACCATTGCGCCATCCGTGCAGTAACAGTAAATGACAAACCTCTTCCTTTGCTTGAAGTAGCTCCTTACGTCATCAAACGTGCATCTACGTAACACACCAGGTGCTCAAAATACAAACGGTCTTCAATTACGTTGACCTCAGTTACGAAATAACTTTTGGAAATAATTGAATACTTTCGATGACAATGTCTGCCCTTTGAATAACTAAGAGAGCTTTGAGCTATTTGCATAAATACATATGTTTGAATTTGAAGATACATTTCGTTACACACAGATTGGACATTTAAGAAAACTGCGCACCTGCACTGTATCTTAGCAACAGAAAAATATTATTGAAGCCAACATTTCACGTCGATACTCTTACACTAATGGAAATCCCATACGCACATTTAACATCCTTGTAATGATTCAAGGTCTTAAATTGACAAACGATGATTTCAAAACAATCGGGCAACTGAGGGCAATTCCCGATAGTCTCCATGAACTGAATTATGAAACGCACCAGGATACAACAACTAGAGTGTGCGGCCATGTTAATGTGGAGACGGCTTGTATAATATTTTGTTCAGTTAAGTAACTTTTAAGACTGCAGTATGGATGACTGTCAGTTATTGCGACTGTAGGCAGTTACAATAAGTCGAGGCCATTTTTTCTTTTAACTTTAGATAGTAACCTATGTTTTCTTTCTAGAGGTCTTGATTGCCAACTCTAAAAACAATAGATTTTTTTATGAAAAAGTAGTACTTGAAGTATAATATTTAGGTAAATAGATATTACTTATCATCATTATAATAATTATTTGTTACTAAACATTGAACAATCTTTTTTATTGAGCCATGTTGAAATTTAAATTCAACTATGGAAGTTTGGGCCGTTTAATGAAGTGTTAGTTTAATGAAGAGTTTGTTTGTTTGTTTGCTTGAACGCCCTAATCTCAGGAACTACTGGTTCGGATTGAAAAATTATTTTAGTGTTGTATAGCTCATTTATCGAGGAAGGCTATAGGCTATACAACATCACGCTACAATCAATAGGAGCGGAGCAATGATCATAAACGCAGGTGATACTGCGGGAACGGTAGTATTATAATAATGCGTGAACGTCACCTCAAGTATTGCCACAATTTTTATGAAAAGATAACCGGTTAATCAGACCATCCGTGTGGTATTAGACACTACGCAAAAAGCTCCTAGCGATACGGCCCTTCAGTGAAATTATTACTGAATTATTTTGATATCATTTCTAATACTGTTAAATAAAGAAAACCATAAATCTTACATAATCGGATCTAAAGGTAGCTAATTCGAAAAAAACACTTTTTACAGAAAAGACGAAAAACTAACTATGCACTGCAGGAATTTTTTAATTTTAAAAGCAGCTAGAAGAAAGATATTGTAGGAATCTTGTGTTTAAATCATGATTATGGGCTGAAAATTGGATTTTTGTAGTTATTTCTTATTATGTCCTAATGCTTAACAATGTTTTGTATATTTGTTTAGGTTTGAAGTTGAGCCTGTGTTGGTTAATTTAGCGTCTAGCGTCGAGTAGTGGTGATATTTTTGAATTTGGTTTATTGTTCGGTAGGTATTGAGATAAGGAATTCGATGGTGTGCATAACTCAAATATTTAAATTTTTGAGTTAGCTCCCTTTAGATCTGGAGGTGCGATATGTACTTTTTAATTATAAGTATCTCTCTCTGTGTAAATTTAACAGCATATCACTTTTTAGAGAGTGAGTTTGTAGCTTTTTTGACATACAAAAGAAAAATAACTAAGAAAAGTGAACCAAAGATTTTTTTTTTATTTTAAGAAGCCATCTCTATACTAAGCTCCTTACGCCAACATAAGTTGGGATATCCCAAGTTACACTAACTTCATTCAAACTCCGGTTGCAAGTTCATTACAATCACCATTTAATCAAAAAACATCCTTAACGTTACATGTCACAGCTCATAATACCTTAACGTTTGATTTTTGTTCAATAACGAACTTAAGTTTGCTTAAATTTATGATGAATTTTAGAAAATCAACCTTATGCTAGTTAGTTTAAAGTTCTTAATATGAATTTACGTAATGATGTTTTGATCAGAAATCAATTGTTTGTAGACGTGGTAACATAAAGTTGCTTATGTGTTGAACAATTGTTGTGTATATTATTTCGTTTATATTTCAATGAAGATTTAAAACCGTTTAAAATATATTTGCAATTGGTGGAAGATGTTTTACATTTATACATATATCTTAAGAACCATTAATAGAGGTGTCCTTAAAAACTGTAATCACATTCAAGGCACGAGAAAGAAGAAATTAACAAAACGAATAGCAGTGAACTTCACGTTACTAAAGAAAAACTTCATTAATAAATTGTCTATGATTGTATGTGTGTGGAATTTAATACGCTTTCAGATGGATTCAAAATGCAATTGTTAATAGATAATGACCATAACTTTATCAGACTATTTCTTTGGTGAGATTAAAAGAATATTTAGTCATTTATGGCGAAAAAGTACTGTTGTCTGCTTATATCCTGATGTATATTGAACAGCCACCACCACTAAACATGCTGTGACTTACGTTAATTTGAGTACTAATATGTTAATGTGTCCCACCACAGATGCCTCTAGCGTAGATATTATAATAGTTACTCCTCTAATCAATATATCCTATGCCTAAAGTTTAGTTGGGCACTAATGTTTTAATGTGTACCAACCAAGACTTATCAGATAGATTATATACATATATGATTTAAGTCTAGCACTATTGTGTTAAGTTGTATCTTACCAAACGTCTCTAATGAAGATATAAAATGACTTAAGTTTATTGAAGTACTATTGTTTGACGGGCCTGTTGGTCTAGTGATTAGTGATCTTTACTGCTGAGCCAGAAGTTGTGGGTTCGATTCTCACCTGGGACAAATAATTGTGCGATGAGTACAATCATTTGTTCTGTGTCTGGGTGTAATTTATCTATAAAATATATTTATGTATTTAGTGATACATAATTATGTAAGTAAGTTATTAGCAGTTTGGTTACCATAGTCCAGGCTCTGCCTAGTTTGGGATCAGACGGCCGTGTATGAGGTATCTCACGTTATTTTTAATATAATTTTAATGTAAAATTAAATGCCCTAAAATTATGACCCAAGATTAATCGAGTAACACTGCTACACTGCCGTCTCAGGTCAACATATTATGTGATTAAAAAAGTTGACTCGCAACAAAAAGTTGCCAAGTCTGTACAGACTGTTGAAAAGGTTTATGCAATTCTTATGTTTTGTTATTATATAAGGTTGTTTGGTGGTAGTCAAGCCACTCTTGTCTGCAGCGTTCAGTGCATTGAACGCAATCTAGATATTTGGATCACCAACTTTTGGATAATTACTCAAAAAGGTAAGATTACTTATAAATATTAATTATAATAATTAAACCAATTCCTCCTAATTAATCTCAGTAAATGTATTTACAAATAGCATTCGTTTTAAAAATGACATTTTTCATAAAAATATAATATATAACAAATGACATGATACCTATTCAATTACTCCTTAAATTCTTCGTATTTAAAATTTAATAATGGTATCATTTTCAATCATAGTAATAAGTAATAAACGTAAAACATATTGAAAAATTATACGCCATAGTATATAAATAATTCTTTAATATTATAATTACTGTATTCGAGTATTTTAAATTAACGACTTGGTTATTAATACAGAATGTTACGGAAAGATGAGGTCATACCTTAGGGTCGTATAAGGGTATATCCCCATCTCGTTACAGAAAAAAGGTACATCCCCGTGAATAACGTAAAGCGATGACAATTTTAGGAAAATTGGTGATTTTTAACACAGAAATCCTATTTTGAAACTGACAAATTGATAATATTTCGTTAGGGAGAGAGAGCTGATGATGGAATATCCAGAATTTTCCGAAAATCATTGAAAATGACATGAAAATGCATACTTAATATATTGTGTGCCTATCTACACTACATTTTTTAAATATTTTTTTCAAGCTAAATCAATTATTTGTCGGCTACACATAACGCTCTTAAAATTTGACCAAACCTTTCTGTAACATCCTGTACAGTTAAAAAAATACCCTATAGAGTATAGATATACCCTGTGACGTTAGTAATGTTATATAGTTCAATAAACCAGGTTGAAATGTTATTATCAGACACGTTTTTGTCGCAAAAGGATAGTGAAAGTTACAATTTACACAACAATGGAGAAGTTATGTAGCCTTTCTCGGTTTATTACACAACATTCTTACTTTAACTTTTAACTTAGGATAAGTAAATAAGAAGTAAAAAAGAAAATGTTACTGATACAAAAACAGTAAGAGCGTACTCCCATCTCAAAGGCCGGCAACGCACTTGTGACTCTGAGTTGTCCAGCGGGTGTCCATGGGCGATGGTAGTCACTTATCATCAGGTGACCTGTCTGCTTGTTTGCTCCCTATAATGTAAAGGAAAAACAACAGCTATTTAGTAGCAACGTTGTTTTTAAATAAAACAAAATTAAAATAAAACAAAACTGTTAACGAATTTAGTCATAAGATTTAAACTAAATTGAACTAAAAAAACATAAGTCATATTTAATTCCGTTATTAAGTTATTAATGTTGAGATCAGGTTCTCCAAATATAAAGGCGTTTTTAAAGCATTCGCGACGCGTATGTGACATCGCTGTAGTCGCAAACATGTCCTTTTGACATACGGTCCGTAAGATTGTTAACCATCTTACCTTACCAAGGTGACCGTAAAAAAAGTTAATAAGTAATTTAAAAAAGAACATTCTCATTGTTAAAATAACATTTTTCTTTTCCTCTGAGCCTTTTCCCTACTAAGTTGGGGTCGGCTTTCAGTCTAACTACGAAACGGTCGACGTTCTGACGAACGGAGGAAGTTCTGAAGTTGGACTGTGTTGGTTTCTAGGGCTCCAACTACCCGTAAAACCCGTACCCGGGACCGACGGGTTAACGTGCTCTCCGAGGCACGGAGGGGTCTCAATGTGTTAAGAATGGTCACCCATCCTAAGACTGACCTGGCTAGGGCGTATTCCTTAACCTTGCAATGTGCTAACCTACTCAGTTACCAGTTAGCCACTAGCCCCAATTGTTAAAATAATATTTTCAGTAGATATATTCAAACTTAAACCCCCAACTCATTTTTTCTAGAGTAAGTTTTCAGGATTTCTAAGTCCTTAACCCTAAAACACTCGAATACCTTTAAGTCCAAACAACAGTCAGGACACGCCAACCCACTCGTGCGACGTGTAGAAAGTTCAGTCCTTCGTCATTACAACAGAGTAGTGGGACAAGAACATTCATGTGTGAAATATTGAATGAGGCACTTGATCGCACATTTGTAACTTGTGTTTGTTGTGACACAGGGACCGCACCAGGCTGTATCGCATGTCCATGTATCGCATACTAACTAATATAATACATGTGAATATAATAATAAAATCAATTTGAGACACCTCACATACGGCCGTCTGATCCCAAACTAGTCAGAGCCTGTACTATGGTAACCAGACTGTTGATAACATACATACATATAGATAAATTACACCCAGACACAGAACAAATGATCATGCTCATGTGAATATATGTTTGTTTGTATATTCGTTTATTACGCTTTTACGCATTACCTACTCAACCGATATAGGGTACAGACATAGGGTGTATTTCTTACAGAAAAAAGTATGTGTGTACTTATGTACGCATGTAAGAATTTTCACTTTTATCTAGTTAAATAAAGTTTATTTAACTATCATAATAAATATACATACAAATAACCTCAAGTTCTACAAACGTACTCAAAGTAATATGTAAAAACCATTTTTATCACTTATAATCACAGTAAATTATCATAAATAATACATACCGTCAACTAACCTCATATTCTACAAACGTACTCAAAGTAATATGTAAAAACCATTTTTATCACTATCGTGAAGTTGGTAACTTTTTTGAAAACTAAAATGTTGACTAGCTAACTTCAGGGTGTCGGTTTTTCGTGACGGTGTGCGCGCGCATCGTAAAAATTTACTCTTATGATTTTTCCATAACGCGCCAAAAGATGTATAACTTCAAAAACAATTATCATCATCATTTCAGCCATTTGACAGACATTACTGGACATAGCCCTCCTTCATTGACTTCCAAAAAGACCGGTTGCAAGCTAAATAATGATTTAAATCATTATTTTCGAACTAGATATCATTTTCGTAACATCAACTTCTTAAAATCGGGCGTGATGTACGTTTGATTGCCACCTTTATGACCAAAAAAGAAGTTCTACAATTGTTCTGTAGGGTATCTCATATTTTTGCCGCACAGAAGAAATACTTCGTGTTGTTCCATTCATACGTATGTTCTAAGTCCATAGATTAAGCTACGTTAATATGTCTGCATATGACATAACACAACTTGGACTTACCACGTTACAGCATACAAATGAGAATATGACTAAGTCTTGTTAGGACAGAACCACGGTAGTTAGAAAGTTCATCCTTCAACAGTTGCAGAATGGCACAAGTGCTAAAACAATAGAATATAATTACGCCATATATGAATTATAATGGTCTAGCTTTCGTTCGAAGCTCGCGTTAAAGTATTTTTTGTAACCCGTGAGAATAGTATTTTTGAAGTAAAAACTTGTTTAGGCACGTTGGGCACTTTTGGTAGGGGGAAAAAGCACTGAACTCGCGTGACCGTCACACTCAGATACATATATACCGATGTGTGTGTTATATTCATACTTCTGACGTACAGTCCTACATTGACAGTTTTTTTTTTCTGGATTAAATTGTCATTTGCCGAACTCCTGACAAAGGGTATGTAAAATTTTAAAATGATCGATTAAGTACTTAAACAATGAAAGTGTAACAAATAAAAAAAACAGACAAACAAACAATCTGACAATCGCGTTTACAATTAGAGCACTCTTAACTCTGAGTCTGGTAATGGAATACATAGTAGCTCCTTTAAAATATAGCAGATACTATGTTATTTTAAACTTGTATTTACTATACCAGGTATACAAGTATTGTTACTTAAAGTACGTGAGTCTCACATACTACCTTGTATTTACGACCACTATTCCGACTTACCTAATTTTTGAAGTGAAAACTTCTTTATTTACGTTGTACACTTTTGCTATGAGGAAAAAGCACTGAACTCGCACCGTCACGCTAATAGTACATGTATAGATCCACTGGAGGACGCTAATCTAAACATTGAGTTCTGTCAGCTCCTTATTAATTAATCTTTAAAAATATAATTAGTTTAATAAAGTACTTATTGTGTGCGCAATTCATATGGTAAAATAGATAAAAACATAATTATAATTAATTTATAACGCCTATACTGTTCAATAGCGAAAACCTTTATTAAAAATTTCGGCCGAACGTACGTCAGTTTGATGGATGTCACTAGTAGATGGCATCACTTTCTTCAAAAATTAACACTACTGATTGCTGATGAATTATTATATCGATTTCCCATCTTATTGAATTGAAAACTTCTTTTGGCACGTTGTACACTTTTGGTACGGGGAAAAAGCACTGAATTCGCGTGACCGTCACGCTCAGATGATATGTGTCAGTTATGTTTTCACTTCTCAAGTGCAGTCCTACGACTGACAGTTATTATTTAGCGAATTGTTGTTTAGAATGTTTGTAAAATACACACTTATAATGACACTAACTTAGTAATAGTATGATTTTACTTTCATCGAAGAGACTGTTCCCCTTGACTGCACAGTAATTACTCGTATACTTAGAAGAGAGAGTCATATTTTTTGACGTAAATGATAATGAAGTAAATATGGTACAGTCTTGACATGTAAATTACTCTAAATTTGCTTTATTGTAGTTGATATAATCAAGCAAAACGATGTTATATTAAAGACAGCGTAACAGTAAATAATAAGTAATCAAAGAAATCAACCATCTGACATGTGACCAAGATAAAGACAATTTTCAAACTACCAACTTTATACAGACACTAGCTGCACCCGGCATGCGTTGCAATGCCTTTTTTTAACGATAAAAAAATGGAGGTGGGAGCAGGAGGGGGAAAAATACTTTACGACCTATTCTCATATCTATCAAATATACAAAAAAAAAATCATTAATATCTGTCGAGCCGTTTCGGACCAGTTCAACCACAAACAGTGTGACACGAGATTTTTATATATTAGATTTATTTTATTATATTCACAACCTTATTATATGAATAGCATTATATAAAATTGTAATGGAGCTTTATATTATTATAATAATCTTTATAGGAATACTTTATTCACAATTAACAGATAGATATAACATTAAATTAATATTTAGAATAAAAATAAAAACTCTAAAAATGATATTTATTTAATACTAGCAGCGCCCCGCGATTTCACCCGCGTAAGCCCCTATCCCGTGGGAATATTGGTATAAAAAGTTACCTATGCGTTAATCCAGATCTCCAGCTATCGACATACCAATTTTCATCGCAATCCGTTCATTAGTTTTGACGTGAAAGAGTAACAAACATCCATCCATCCATCCATCCAAACTCACATTTATAATATTAGTGGGACAGCAGATAAATAACAACAAAATTTACGAGAATCCACTTTGTTTATCTAGCTTTAGACTGGTGGACTTTCCAAACCTTCTTGAACATAATTATATAAAATTTCTAATATTCAGTTTACTTTACAATAATATCTAACCCGTTCTTCTTGGAGTTTATATATATTATTTTACATACTGTTAGTTTCAGTGTCATCAATTGTATTTTATGTATCCCATTATACCACATCCACTCGCATTAAGTTCTGTCAGTTTTCAAGTCAGTTGAAGTTATACATTCGGAGCACGCCTTCAGTCGGGGAAAGCAATAAGCGTTTTTCTTGTCTTAACCAGCAACAGCCTAAATTCAATTAGTTCATAATGCTTTTTCATTCACGTCGTCAAGTTAGATTAATAACATCAGGCTTTCTTATCTATTTCTCTATTATCACTAGAATAAATTTTCGATCAAAATCATGATAATCACAAATATAATTTATTTGAATGAACATACATAAGTAATAAGCGTTGTCTTATCTGCTTGTCAAAGGTTTCAAATATTGGTTTACTTTTTGAAGCCAGCTGCACGCACGAAAAAGCATGACTCATTGTCACATTCCGCCTGAGCCGAGCGTGTAAGCGAGAGCGCGGAACAAGCGATAGAGAGGCACGATCGGCCTAAGCGTTCGACTTGTGACGCATCTCTCTCTTCCACTGTTATCTTATGACGTTATCACGTAAAATTATCGTCCAAAAACCAAATTACTGACAACCAATTTTTTCAAATATAAAGAAATACAAAAAAGTAATTCGAAGTATAATCATAAATTTAAAACACACTTGACTCTATCTAAGAACACTTTCGATCAAGTCACCTTTCAAACAAAAAAAAACGGACTGAAATCAATCCATTCGTTTGGGAGCTACGATGCCACAGACAGACACAGATACACAGACACGTCAAACTTATAGCACAACTCTTTTTGACCTTAATCTTTTCGAGCTATTGCTTACATTTCTCAATCCATCCGTATCAGTAATATCTTATTCTGCTATAATGCCAGGTCGCCTATCGTTGTATTGAAAGTAAAAAATACGAAGCAATAAAAATCAAATGTTTAAAAAATTATTGTTATACAACTTGATGTTTGAGAGAATTATTTGCTAAGAGATGACCAATCTAGGAAACCAGTTAATCATATATTGAGCTATGAGCTTTGAGCCTGATCAAACCAGAAGAGAGCTGATAGTCTTTCGGTGAAGCCAATAATAATATTCAAGAGATGACGTAAGATGAACTGAAAACTACTGAACGGATTTTCATGCGGTTTTCACTAATAGTAATCACTCTGTTGATTCATGAGGAAGGTTTAGGTGTATAATTTGTTAAGATTTAGTGTAAATAGATTGAAATAAGTCAATGATTGTTGAAGATATCTCTGCTACCCGTGCGAAACCGGGGCGGTTGCTAGTTAAAAAAAAAGAAACTTAATTCCTTTTATATTACGTCTGACCTGGTCTACTTTTATTAAAATTAAAGTTTTTGCAACTTTAACAATCTATTTAGCAATCATTTTAATAAAAGAAATGCGTACTATCACTTAATTAACTCGTTACTTTTAAAATTCAAAATGGCGGCTGCTGTATGGCGCCGCATACGCAGTCCGCCGTCGCGCTCCGTATGCCACGCTCGTACGATGTAGGTATTCGAACGTTTTCCAATTTGAAACTGCGTCGAATGCCGCGATCTGTTTTGCTATGTGAAAATTGGTTTTGTGTTAAAAAAAACCACTGTGTTTTCGTGTTTTAAATTAGTTTTTGACATTTGATATTGTTTCCAGTTAAGTTTTGACAATACAGCTTTAGTTTAATACAAAGTTTTGACAATATACTTCTTACACATTTTGGTAAATTTTGCCTTTTCTTCTTTTGTATGTCAACATTTAACATAAAGTTTTGACAACCTCTTAACTTACTCTTACTACTCTTACCTCTTACAAATTTAAATGTAGTTTTCCTTCTTTAGTAACATATTATTGTGACAATGTTCCTCTTAGAGATTTAAATATTACTGCTCTTACTTTAGTAATATATTTTTTCAGAACATATTACGTATTTTCGTAAATTTACACACTTCCTTCTTTTGTATGTAAACATTTATTATTTCTTTACGGGACTTGTCACAACTGTAACTCTTGTACACCAGACTGTACCAACGTTAAATTATTTTGGAACCCGTTATAAACTTAATCAGAAGTAAATTAGAGGAGTAAGAAATGGGTAAAATAAATCGCTCTGTGTCCTTATCAAAGTAGGGAACAAAGGAGGAAATATATTGAAAGGGCTGATAAAAGCAAGAAAGCAACATGGGTTTGGGCCCTAAAATGAACAGATTTAATGATATTTCATGTTATCAGTATCTGCGTTTATCAGAAAGCCGGAACCAATTCTTTTAAATCTATACTAATATATAATATTATAAAGCCGAAGAGTTTGTTTGTTTGTTTGCTTGAACGCGCTAATCTCAGAAACTACTGGTTCGAATTGAAAAATTATTTTAGTATTAGATAGCTAATTTATCGAGGAAGGCTATATAACATCACGCTACGACCAATAGGAACGGAACAGTGACCATAAACGCAGGTGAAACTGCGGGAACAGCTGGTACTTTATAAATCGTCCTTGAAGTTAGTTAATTTGTTTCTTTTTAATGTAGATCTTGGTCTATTGATTTTACATTTTTAACCGACTTCAAAAAAGGAGGAGGTTCTCAATTCGACTGTATGTTTTTTTTATGTTTGTTACCTCAGAACTTTCGACTGGGTGAACCGATGTTGATGATTCTTTTTTTATTTGAAAGCTGGTGCTTCCCGTGTAGTCCCATTTCTATTTTATATATTAAATTTGGTCCAGTTCTGACAATGGCATCCATGAGAAAACCATAAAAGTCTTTTATGGTATAGTTTTTGTTTTGAAGTCGGTTTTTTTTTTAAAGAATAATGTATGTTAAAAGCATATGATTACATATAAAAAAAAACCTTTGAAAAATCGCGGAAGACAGTTACAAGCACTTTATCATCTGCCTACTCTTTCCCCATTTTGTTTTTCCCTTTTTACCTTTCTGGCCATGTGATTTTTCACGCTAGTAATAATCCCACTAATATTATAAATGTGAAAGTTTGGATGGATGGATTGATGGATGGATGGATGTTTGTTACTCTTTCACGCAAAAACCACGGAACCGATTGCGATGAAACTTGGTATGTAGATAGCTGGAGACCTGGATTAACGCATAGGCTATCATTTTATCCCGATATTAACACGGGATCGGGACTTACGCGGGTGAAACCACGGGGCGCTGCTAGTATCTCATATGTAGGTTAAGAATCAATAAGCTTTGTATTTATTTTCATGATAGCCGTGTGTTTCTGATATCAAGATTGAGAATGACAGATGTTCTTACTTCTTTAATGCTAACAAAGATATGAGTATCTAATAGATGCCTTTATTATTTTTCCGGCAATCCAATTTGTGGGTTTCTCCGCCATCAATTCTCTTGAATGGAGCATTACTTACACATTAGTAAAAAGAATGGGGTTCTTGGAATATTAATAAATAAATTAACAGTTTTTAATCAAGATAGATCCATCTTTTAATGCTCACCACAATACAATGGGAATATAATTTCTCGCATGGCTTCCCAAATTGAAGACAGGCCTGTTGGCCTAGTGGTCAGTGACGCTGACTGCTATGCCATAGGTCGTGGGTTCGATTCCCACCCGAGTCTGGGTGTTCTTTGTATAAGTTGTTTGTATGTTTGTAAAGTCCCCCGCGACACAGGAGTAATTTCTAATGCGAGAGTTGTCTTTTCAAAAAAAAAAGATTATACTTTCATCAAATTCAGATCAACCGTTAAGTCACGTACGCAAATATCATTTGGACATTTATTGGTTCATAACATAACACTGAACATGACACATAGGTGTTAAATATTCATGTGATAGAAACTTCTTTTCTATCCCCATTCTTTTAAAAACGACTGTTTGTGTACTATTTTTGCATTTTATAGCATTAATTATCACACGAAATATTTAAGTCTTTATTTGTACTATTGGTGGCTCACAGATCTAAATTCGACCATAATTAATTATTGTTTATTAAGCTCCGTCACAGTTCAAGCTCTACAATAGCTATTTAAAAAAAACGGTTCACAAACAGAGGAGAAATAATTATTGAACACTTTTGACTTTGCTCGCGTAAAAGTGTTTCTTCTATCTCTCGGGAACAGTACTTTTCCTGAATGAGAGTTATTATATTTCCTTTTCCGTCCCCATGGCAAAGTGTACATGAAATTTCAAGCTGATTGGTTAAGTAGTTAAGCTGCGAAAGCATATTAAATCAACAAACAAACTCACTGTACCATTTTTAATATTAGTAAAGAAGTAAAGATTTAGTGACTGTTTGTCATTAGGTCTCCTCCACATCCAGTAATGGCCAGTGACTTGAAACCAGATGTAACTACTGATTATCAATACCGCACAATTAAAGCTATAGTTTCAACTTCTAATCTGGTCAACCACAGCCTATTGCCAGCTAAAAACCACCTACAAAGTTCTTTGAAATATAAACCCTTTTACTGGCCACATGTCACTTGTTGACTATATTTGCATAAAATATAGTCCAACTTGCCTATCATTGCCAATCTATTTTACTCACTAAATTTAAAGTTCTATCCATAAAAGATTACATGAAAGATTGCTTTTTGTTATAAGATCCTCGTTGTGAAAATATATTTTTAAATTTCCATGTACAATAGTATACGAAGAATAAAAAAAAACATCAAATATATCTTGTACTTGCCACTTCTTACTGATAATCCAATTTATTGATACCAGCCAGTTTTAAGATGTAGCTGGAATTCCTTAATTCTTATTATTGTTTATCTTGATTATAAGATACTTTTAAACTTCTGTATTCATCTTGTCTAATACGCCTATCGTTTTAAAATCATCGTTTTTTTTTATTTATTGGAACGAATTAAAAAAAAACAATTCATGTATGTATTCTGGTACCTCTCTATAAATTTCGTCTAAATCCAAATCGTTTCTAGCTCATTTTTTTTATTTATTCGTATTTATATCCATAAAATTGATGTCCGACTAACCGTTTTGTTGACCAACGATAACATGTGACACCTATCATGTTATACATTGCCGATGCAAGACGAGAAAGTACTATGACCGGTGTAGTGTAAAAGTAGGAAATTGGTGCCAGCTTGGCGTGAGTTTCGAGTGTTACAAACTAAGTAATGTTGTACTTAGCTTAGAATGCTTGACTTTCTTACCAGCTTGGTGTGGCTATAGACATAAACTTAGGAAATAGGATGTGGTTATGTCTAACTTGATATCTGTTATATGATCTTTTGTTTAACTAAGTTCGCAAACAAACAGACGGCTGACTCATAATCAAATCTTAACAGGGCCTATAAATACTCATAATATCTCGGTGTCACTGGCTGTCACTGGTAACCATAGTCATCATTATTGTGAAAAAAAAATGGTTGAAGTGAAAACTTCTTTACGCGCGTTTGGAAATTTTGGTATGGGGAAAAAGCACTGAACTCGCTTGATCGTCACACTATCAGATACATATATACAGATGTGTGTGTGTATATGGAAGTTATTACAACACTGAAGCTCGTCAACATATACTAATAAAAAAGTTAAAATCGGTTGACAAACACTGGTACCTAACTGTTTCGTCTTTTGTCCTATTTAAGAGTATCATATAATGATAATAATAATATCTTGAGACTTAGGCTACAAACTTTGTAGTAGTAAATTGTACCAACCCGGTCGCACCCAAAATATTATTTCGTCAATGAGTTGGTACAATTTCTCAACCTTTCTTCATGGTAAATACCCTATAACTAAATAAATAGACCCTGGAAATTTACTCTGACTTAAATATTTAAACATCTCTGGTGCAAATGTTTTGTCTGTCAATTTGGATACTTAATTACACTCCAGAATTTGTATAACCTAAGGAAATTTAGATTTAATTGAAATTTTGAGTTACGCATGTGATGTTTCAACAATTACTGCCACAAATACTGTTACGCGAGAGATAATTTAACACAGACAATGAGCCCAAAATTGAATTCAAATTGTGACGCTTTATGGCAGTGTGAAGTAGAATTAAAACAGTTTAGTTTGCTACAAACTCGTATGTAAGTGAAGCATTAGTTATCTAAACCATATTTTGAATTTTTAATAACAAAATATTTCTTCTGATTCAAACTTAAAGCAATAACTGCAAGATACTTTTGTACGTTGATAATTTTTGGCGGCTATACTAGATACCTAATTGGATATATCAGATAACAATTTTAATATCGAGTGCCGCCATCTGTAAATTAAAAGGTATCAATCTTTTCATGTTATCTCGGTTACCAGGTATTACGTATGAAAGTTACATTACATTTAAACTTCGAGGTATGTTTACAATATGCATTGAATATTGCAAAATTTCAATGATTCGTAGCGTGAAATTATTAAAACAAATCCGTGGCTGGCGTGAATAATAATTTTGTTGATATGTCTAAAATTGCTATTTGTCAGGGTGGCCATTTTTAAGTTTTGCGGTTATATGTATATGTTGAGATTTAAAATAACGAATATTATTTTGGTGAATGAGTTTAAGTTGAAATGAGAAAATATCAATGTTCATTCACAAAATCATGTGAATCGTTAATTTGACCTCAGGTTTTGTCAAGTTAGACATGTTAAAATGCGAGATGTCAACATATTTTCAAAGTCGATTCCTCCAAAATGTATGTATATTTGAAACTGTAATTTTTTTTCATATAAATTCCCAATGCGTAGGAAGTATTACGCCAATAAAAAAAAACATGGAAGTCGATCTCAATGTGTTCACGCCAACCACGGAAATTGTTCCTTTTTATCTTTAATCTTAGCTAAGGAAGATTCGGTGAAATTTATTCTAGACTAATCTTAAGAACGTCTGAATGCATTCTAATGTGGTTTTTATTATTATGATTTGCCTTTATAAGGTAAATTAGTGGTATTTAAAATTTCTTTAAAAATACATTTAAAAGCCGACTGGAATAAAAGTGTATAATGTAAAGTACCTACTTGTTTTAAATTGAGTACCTTCCTGAACCGAGGTTGTGTTTACTAATCAAACCTTTGCTCCCCAAAGACCATCCTGATGACGACATATCCAACCCTTAGTTCAGATAGCTAGGGACTTGAAACAAATAAAAGCATGACAATATTAAACCTCGAATCCCATGAGGTTGCAAAAACCAATCAGATCTCCAAAGCGGTACCCGTATTCAACACGAATGAACGAACATGACATCGGGAGGGATAAATTAAATTAAGGTCTTTGTACTGACGCAATATATTGAACAACTAATACCACGGTTTTATTTCCTATGGATGCCATACATTCAACGATGTTTTGAAGTAAAACGAGATAGGTATGAGTTAAAACAAAAGGTACAATAGAGACAAGGGACATTCAAATGTTATGTTCATTCAGTTCACATTAATTTCTAATATTATAATGTCCCTGAATTATTCAATAAATTTTATACTCTTAGGTAAAAGTATGGTCAGCAGCTTCTAACTCTAGGACAATCCCTTTGGCGCTTTGGCCCTTTAGAGATGTGGACTACAGCTGATCTTAACACCTAGCAATGCTAGTTTGTCTCCGACTAGTTTTAATCTTAACTGAGGTCAGGACATAACCTTCAATTATATTCAATTTACCAGTTCTTTCATCCTTCCAGGTGATTCAAAATGCTAGGACAAGCTAGATGGCTGATGTTGGTAATAGCTGCAGGCCTCACACTGCAGTCGAGAGGTGATGGTGGCATCAGGCTCCCTGACCAGCCTCCTAAGCAAGATGGTGTATCTGATGGAAGGTCTTTGAATTTTGGAGATGAACATTCGAGATCGGTAAGTTATCGATAAATGTTCGGTCGATATTCGGTCAGTTCTTCCAGTGCGAATAACCAAAAAACTAAAAACGTTATTTTCAAAGAGTTGTTAAGGCTTATTATTCCTAACTAGCTATTCTCCATCATCTCATTTATGGTCAGCTTACAACTTTTCTTAAGTTTTGGACTATTTGGAACTCTGGACTCGTAGCTCCAGAGAACAGCCCATTCAGCCAGAAAAAGAAACTTCAACTTTATTATATTATTTACTTTATATTAAATGTATATTAAATGTCCCAATTGTAGCCTCAAGCCTCAGGTCGTGGTCTTCTAGACTGGATAGGCCTGGGCGAGGACCAGGATCCCTACATCCAGCAGTCAACACAGCAGTGCATCCAAGGTGACCTGGCTGACTGTTTCAAGGCACAAGCATTGCGGTCTTTTGATGACTTTTTTGATAAGCCGTCTTATGCGTAAGTAGTTTCTAAGTTCATTTAATTTTTAAATGTGTTTTTAAAATTCAAATATGTTAAGATTCTTATTAAACAACTATTCAGGAATGAACTACGAGCTAACCTTGTGTGTATTAAGAAGAGTAAATTCTTCAAGCATTTTCTAAATCATCCTTTTTTAAAACACGTTTTTGAAAAAAGGAAAATCCAATTATTTAATATTATAAATATCATAATTTGTATGATGCTGTGCTTGTGTGTATCGGTACGAAGTAACTATTATCTTATCTGTGGTATCGGCGCTTCTCGCTAAAATTGGGAAATAGATTTGGATGAAATTTAAGAGGTAACTTAGTAGAGATTTATAAAACTGGTCGTTCTGTACGACGGAAGAATTCACATTATCTATGTCTATTTCCAGGCTATCAGAAAATGCAGTGCTTGTGAAAGTGGAACACCAAGCAAGGGCGCTACTCCGCGAACCTCCCACTCTGGAGTCGCAACCCAGGAGCGAGGACTCAGATTGGGAGGCACTTGTGAAATTCGGCATGAGAAAAATTGAGAGGTAATAAGTTTTAATATTATGCAGTAAGTAAATATTAAGCCAGGGCCCGTGATGAACGTAGATTTTATCGAACAATTCAGATATCCCTTGGACACTATAGTTCTGGATAAAATGTTCCCTATATCTTTCTCTGTATCACTGACAACATGTGGGCAAAATCTCATGATGATGGGATGAATAGAGAAGGTGTGAAAGAGTACAAAACAAACTCACAATATTACTTAGGATAATGAGCAATGATAGAAGCTGATTGTTCAGGATATATTGCCCATTTATGGAATGCTTGACATCCCCTTCGAGTGTCTGAGAGGGACATACAATATTTACTTTGAATATGTTTATATGTATGTGTATATTGTGTAACCTACACATACATAGTTACGTACTCATAAAAAGTAATATTTTATTTTGTATTTATTTATTTAATACTTCCTGCATTTCAAATTACATGAGGCGGACTTAATGCCAAGTGGCATTATCTACCAGTCAACCTTTGGGTGGTACAGAGAAAGACGTGGCAGGTGCATATATATATATATATATAGAAAACTGACTAATATTGTACTTCATTTTTTTTATTTATTATCCTCATTTTTATTGATCATACAATGTTGACTATTAGAATGTGCCTATAAGTTTGCCTAAGGAAGTATAAGTAAACATAAAATACACGTATACACAGGATAGACAATTTCCCTATATAACGAATGAACATATGTTAAAATTTAGTATATGCTGCAGAATACAGTAGACTGTATTCTTTTATTTCAAAGTCACCTCTTTTCCGATGCGATCCAAGTCAATATTACTTTCCCAACCTTAATCCTTAATAAACAATGGTATATTTATTTCAACATGTAAATAAAGTTTTTGCCATTTACTGAATCTAAGTTTAGCTTTAGTTTTTCTCGACCTGGCTAATATGAATCCTTTGTTGTTTTTGTTGCTTATTTGAGGTTGATGTGAAACTGTACCTGTACTGTAAGTGCAAGTGGGAGTAAAAAAAAAGGAATTCCTTTGCTCTAAATATCACTTTAATGGAAGGTAAAATACTTTATCCGACAACTGTTTCAAAGGTAATTATGTAAATTATGTGTGATTAAGGTCTCTAATACCACAAAAGTGAATTTTAATCAGAAATCCAACACCAAACTAAATTACAATATCAATCCTTATACATAGAACAGATGTTTCCCTCATTATTTAGCGTTTTGGACTATAATTATTTTATAACTTTGTTCTACGTCAGTTCTCCTCCAGTTTAATTAATAAACAATTTAGCTGTGTTTTATCGCTATCCATTATGTTCCTTTACAAATATGAAGACAATTTTTTATCTACATTTATTTCTATCTAACTGAAGTATTGTTAAAAAGTAAAGACCATTTCTACAAACCAATGAAACTCCTAGGTTTAGATAAAAAGAATAAAGAAAAATGATAAATACATTATAACTTTCATTACGTGATGCAGCCTTAGTTAAAATTCGAGGAATTATTTCAGATTAGTACGGTCTCCCTTAGCGATCTAAGGGTCAATGAAAAATGACCGATATCTGTATTACAATTTTTTGTCCAACATTACAGTGAAAACTTTACCTTTCTTACATAAATCTAAATCTAGCCTAGGTAAATAATAACTAATATATTTTTGAGTTCAAGATCAAGACTATAGTCCTGAATTTTAACTTCACACGTCTTCAACTTAATACTAACCAAACCACTAATACAAAGATTAATGTCGCCCAAACTGATAAAGTACACGTACAAACTACGCTCTTAGAGAACTATATTGGAAATTGAAGTTATGGAAACCATAGCACCCAGCGTTTCAAAATTAAATAGAGATCCTTATGTAAATTTTATGAATTTATTCCATTGAAATTTAATGCTTTTGTCTATTTGTATCTATTCTGATCCAGTTTCAAATTACGGGGATTAAATATGTTGAAAGCTCATCATGGTATTTGAAAACATCTTTCAAGTAATAATTTCTTCCTCGTCTTTTATTATCATTTGTGACTCCTGACAATAAAACAATTTATGTAAAAAGATAGATCCAATTGTCTTTACATTACCCTACGTCATCGTACGTCTACAAATAATATAATCTCTCAATTGCATTTTCTATGATAATAATTCCTGCTTACGTGTCGAACGCGTCGAAGCTTACGTGACTACATCGTGCATGATCTTCAGTCACTTGCATCTTTCTTTCACATATACTCTAGTAAAATCAATCATATCTGGTTAACACAAGGTATGATTGATTTTAATAAAAATAACCTATTTTGAATTAAAATCGTTTTATTTTCATTTACTCCACGATCTTGGTAGTAATATTTATATCTTATTTCTCTCCTCTCTCATCAGTTCATTTCAGTTCTAATTTAACATGAGATCATATTTTGAAAATATTCTATTACATTTTCAAAATTTAGTAGTTTTTAATAGAATTTTATATTTTAAATTTATATAAACTATAACGTATCGTTCCAGGTTCTTGCGATCAACAGCTTTGGAGATGGACCTAGACGATGAAGTGACATCCCGTGGAATTCTGGCACCTCGTTTTATTGGTGATATTGGGGATGAAGTGGACATCATTGAAAATAAAAAAGCTACTTTCCGTAAGTACTTAACATGAAAAAATTATTTAGAAAGATGCAAAATAAATGAAAATAGGAAAAATAAAACACTTGGAATGACATTAAATGCAGAGGCTTCCTTGAGTTTGGTAATATGGTGAAGTTTCATTCACTGAAATCGACAAATTATGTTTACGAATAACTTTAGATGCCAACAAAGACTCAATTTTCGTCATCAATCTAGCGTATAATTATACATAGATAGTAGAGATGGCCTGTTGGTCAAGTGGTTAGTGATCCTGACTGCTAAGCCAGAAATCGTGGGTTCGATTCCCACCCAGGACAAATAATTGTGTGATGAGCATGATCATTTGTTCTGTTTCTGGGTGTAATAAATCTATAATATGTATGTATTTAGAAATATATAAGTATGTTTATCAGCATTCTGGTTTTCATAGTACAGGCTCTGCCTAGATTGGGATCAGATGGCCGTGTGTGAGATGTGTGAAGGTATTAATATTATATTGCCTAGTGGTCGAAATTCGACCATAATTAATTGTTTTTTACCTACCTATTCATTTCCAGTATAAGTTGAGCTGTCATTGTTAGATTTTATTTTGTCCATAATATACTGGACACGTGTAGCTTTATTTAGCCGTCTTCACGTCATTTTTAAATTGGTAACACATATTATTTACAATTTTAGCTTTCTGCACTTCTTCTATATATAAACTTAAGGAAAAGTATTTGAAATTTCACGCGGCTCCAAAATTTTCTTAAAAATGCGTACAAAGAATTCCCTTCATGTATTAATTATAGAAGATTACGGTAGATTTTAGGATAGTTATTACAAGCAGTTATTTTGTAACGTATTAGATATATTTTAGAAATTAAAAATCTTAAGAGACACCTACGGTACTAATGCTATTTTTTTACTTATAGCCGGCCGTCACAAGTTGAAGAAGCTAATCATTCCTATGTTGCTGATTCTGAAGTTGTTCAAGCTGAAGCTGCTGCTCTTCTTGCCTCTGATTCTTGGTCTCGCCAGCTTCAAGAAGTTCCTAGGATTCCTCGCTCTTATCGTACCGGGTATGTACTCTTTTATTTAAATAAAAACAAGCCTTGTTATTCTTATTTCAATATTTGTTAAATAGGTACATCTAGTGAATGTAATTTTTTTATGACCAGTATTAATTCCTAAGACAATAAAAATTTCGCAAACTGACATGAGGGCCACATGAGGATAAGAAACCCTTGCAAAACCACCCATGAGTTTTTTTACAACGTGACACAGCCACAACTTTAGAAGGTTCGACTCCTACCCAGGGCAACTAATTGTGTGATGAGCACGATCATTTGTTCTGTGTCTGGGTGTAATTTATCTATATTATATAAGTATATTCATCAGCAATCCAGTTAACATAGGACTAGGCTCTGCCTAGTTTGGGATCAGATGGCTGTGTGAGGTGCCTTATGTTATTGTTATTATTAACTTCAACAACACCGACTTGTCGACTTTATTTTCACTGGTGGCAAAACTAGTAAAATTACATGATCATACTAGTATGTTTAAATAATGTCTTTAGAAAATGAATGCTGATTCAACTATTTAAATCCTGTATGTTTCCTCTTGCAGGTGTCATTGGCTATTTCAAGTTTTGCAAGCCCAACTCCTCGCCGTTCTCTCAGAGTCACTATTCAGGACCTCAATATAGCCCTGCTGGCATTGGTCTTGGATCTCACGGAATCTACAGAGACTCGCCACCAGCATATGGTCATGGACATTATGAAAATTATGCTGTAAGTATATTGCTATAATGTGAGTTCACTTCACCACATCCGGTGATAATAGCGACCAAGACTCGTTTAGATTATATTACGAACTTTTGGGTAACTGGTGAAACCAAGGTTAGTCTCGAAGATAACATTGAGTGCAGAGAATTACGGTTTTTGAAGTGAAAACTTCTATAGCGACGTTGTGCACTTTTTGGGATGGGTAAAAAATATTAAACTCGCGTCAGGACACGTGACCCTGATCGAAAGTTGTCCGAGTTTCTTAAATTAAAAAAAATATTTTTAAGCCATCTGTGGATTCTGCGCGATACTACTGTAGTTTGATATATACTTATGTATTATATTAAACAGATCCACTAGAGGGCGCTAATCTAAACCTTGAGTTTTGTCAGCTCCTTAATAATTAATCTTTAAAAATGTTTTTTCACTTCTGTCGGCAGTCCCATGACTGCCTACTTTTTTTTTTACTTTCCACTGTTATGTTAGTTATGTGTGCTAAGTTTGACGGTTTATAGTCATATTGATCAATGTTTCTGAAATGCTGATCAAAATATAGTTCAACTAACAGAGCTATCAAGTTAACAGTGGTGTCACATCAGTTCGAGTTTCTGAAACGTTGATCAAAGAAAATTTTACTAATCTATAATCAATTTCATTGAACATTCGAATGGCATTACTTATTTCAATTCAACTCAATTTACATAAGATTTTGCAGTCAAATTTAACATAATATAAGCTCTGTCAACTGATCCGATGTTGATCATCGGATCAAAGTGCCTAATTATGCTTTGAGCAACAAGAGATTTAACATACGATTAATTAATTATTGCACTGATCAGCCTTTCAGAAACCGGGCGTAAGTCAGAAGTTAAATATCACTTGTGGAAGTCTTTATAGCACAGATATGTATTGCCTTTTTTAAATTCCTTTTGCAAGCTTTAGGAAAAAAAATATGCTATAACTATAAAAAATCAACATCTTAATTTTTTGACAATAAATACAACGAACTAAAACCTTTACACTCTTACCAAAACTGCTATTTTTTCATATTCTTGTTTTAGTTGTTTAAATATGGTATTTCCGCTTGAGTGATGGGCAATAACAGCGCATTCGTTAATGGACTGGCAAAACTTCCAAGAAATTAGTCGACATCTGATACTTTGAAATAACTTTATCAAGAATTCAATTGATTTGTTAATTAATATTAAATTAGTTGATAAAATATTTTGTGATCTCTTTTGTAAGCATTCAATAAGGCCTTAGGATAAAAACCTCATAAAGTACTTGGAATTGAGATTTTTATTAAACTCCGGTGTTTAAAATTTACATTTTTGGAAAGATGAAGAAGGGCTCATGGCTAGTGGTAACCGAGTAGGTTATCACACTACAAAATTAAGTAATACTAGTCAGGTCAGTCTCAGGATGGTTGACCATTCTTGACACATTGAGACCCCTCCGTGCCTCGGAGAACACGTTTAGCGGTCAGTCCCGGGTACCATACATACATCTGTGGCATTCGTTATGGGTAGTTTGAGCCCTAAGAAATCTGACAAGCTGGTCTAACTACAGAAGTTCGATATCGCCTAGTACTTGGGTTGTGGAGGTCTGATGGCAGTCGCTTCACGTAAAATATCAAAGTTCGGCCGTATCGTAGTTAGACTGAAAGCCGACCCCAACTTAGTTGGGAAAAGGCACGGAGGATGATGATTTTTGTAAAAAATCTACTGTATATTTTGCATTAATTTAAGAAATACAGTTTCACTCATGTGTGTTTTTCGGTTTAATTTAATTTCGTTAAGTTAAAACAACTCGTAACTAGCGAGCTTGTATGAAAGGTCTGATGTTGTGAAAGAGGCGCATGTGGCTACCCTGGACGGGATATATTTCAAGGTGCCTGACACCGACGGGCCGTTTCATCCCTTGATAAACAGCATCCGTCGGAACCAAAACTCCGGATGTTTATCAATCGCTAAAAACATAATTACTGCTATAGATTTATGTATAGCTTTATGTGTGCGCTATGTTTGTATTATGCATAAAATATCTCGTGTATCTATTTCAGGGAGGCAATAAATATGGTTCAGGTGGAATTTCGTTCAGAGAACATGAAAGTCCTCAAGACCTGGCATACCAAGGCTGGGATTACAGAAATAAGCAAGGAGCTGAAGACATCAAGGCTGAAGATCCTTAAGACTGAGTGATTTAAATAAGTCATTTGTGGTATTGACGTGAAGGTTTTGTACATTTTAGATTTTAAATACTCTGAGTAAATAGCGAAGGATAATATAGAGATTATTATAACCGTGAGCTTTATATTGTGTAGGTATATGTTAAACAATTAACAAAAAATGTTTTTACAAGGATACGGTTGTGTTTTTATAAGCATCATAGTGAATATTTTATTTCTGAAAGCCAATTATTTCACTTAAGCAATATTTTTTTAACTGTCCGCGACTTGTATGCATATTAGATGTGCAAATTGGGGCGCAATCGCGTTAATATTTATAAGGAATGATCCCTTTTTGTTTTCCTGACGTTTCGATAGAATTGCACCGAGTGAAGTTACGGGTGGGTTTATTAAACCGTTTTAATCTATACTAATATTATAAAGCTAAAGAATTTGTTTGTAAGGTTGAACGCGCTAATTCGATTAGAAAAAAACTTTTAGTGTTGGGTTGCCCATTTATCGAGGAAGGCAATAAGCTATATAACATCACGCTAACCATAAACGCAGGTGAAACTGCGGTTACGGCTAGTACTATATATGTGAAAGAATGTTTGATTGTTTGTTATGCCTTCACTCCTGAACTATTCAAACGAACAGACGGGTACAGAAAAAGACAAAGGACCTTTAACGAATCCACAGGCAAAAGCTAGTCTCCTATATTTTAACACAAATGTAACCAAATTTTTAACAAAGCAGGTCTACTTATTTGAACTAAATAAAACACTTTAATAACGTTTAATAACGTAATTGTATGTACGGCGTAATTTTATCGTGGGAGAGCCATGCTTCGGCACGTATGGACCGGCTC
This sequence comes from Euplagia quadripunctaria, assembly GCA_963859945.1. Taxonomy (NCBI): domain Eukaryota; kingdom Metazoa; phylum Arthropoda; class Insecta; order Lepidoptera; family Erebidae; genus Euplagia; species Euplagia quadripunctaria. The sequence goes on from OY982582.1 coordinate 2,308,370, forward strand.
GACCGCAGTGGCACCACGGCCTCACAGAAAACCGGTAGTTAAGCAATACCTTCATTGATTTACGCCGAGTGAGGTTCCCCCCCTCCCTCTTCCAGCCTCCCCTCCCCCTCTCCCACCCTTCCTGCCCCCTCTTCTACCCTTTTCTTCCAAAAATTGTTACTTTTATATTAATTCTTTCAGCTTTAAGTTATAAGTGATAGTAACTACTTTGAAATGTTTTGATTCTGCGGTTGAATGTTTTTGTTGTCTATAAACATGCTTTGTCTGCACTGTAATTAAACACTCTAATTAAATACACAATCAAATTGCACTGCTTCAATCTACAAAGTATATTTAACCTAAGTGATTGTGTTTATAGTATAAATAATTTATTGTAATTTGATATTTGTTTTGAAAGCAAAATCACTAAGGCTTCATTTGATGAATCTGGAATCGTATTCAATTGATTATATTAATGTTTTAGGTATATTTAAGTTAGACGAAAATATTTGATCAAAGTTTTATTAATTGAATTTACTATTGAAGATTCTCGGTATATTAAATGCTCAATCGATGTTCGAGATTTTACTTAAGTCCAACTTAAGATTGACGTATTTAAAGTAAACGGAACAGTTCAGTTTTATCAGAAGATTTGTCTTCTTTGCCTCTATGACTAACAATTATCTTTCAAAACAGATTTCTGTTGTTTCTTGTAATATGCCTCTTATGTATTAAAATAAAGTAAGTCCAAGTAAAACTCATGGTTAAGTTTTATGTTATCAAAGAGAAAAAGAGATAGTATCTATCTTTGTGTTTGTCAAGTTTGACGATTTAATATTTTGTATTATACTTTTTTAGTAAATCATGTAAATTATTTTTTTACATTTTAAATTAAACTGTTTTATAAACATTTTTGTTTTAAATAATCCTATGCCTTGCTTAGTTGATTACTAAAAGGCTACAACTATCTATAAATCAGCTCTTATATTTAGTTACTAACCCGGTCAAGGTGGCTCAGTGGTAAGGTTACAATAATTAGCAGATATGAAAATTGGTATGAATATTGGAAATACCATTATAAATGAAATTTGAAAATTCCAGTCGATCCCACATCTGCATCTCATTTTCAAGGTTCGCAAATATGGGTTTTAGTAACAGTTTAAAAAAATATCTGCCAAACGTATATCATAAAATGAATTAATTAATTTAAAAAGTTAAAAATGTTGTCAAAAAAGCCTTTTGTTAATATAAATCTTTTATATTACGCAAGTACCCGGTCCTACCGGGTGCTCTGGCGCACATTCGGAGAGGCCTCTGTCCAGCAGTGGACATTTGCAATAGGCTGATGGATTGTTTCTTTATGGGATAGGGGGCAAACGAGCAGACGAGTCACCTCATATTAAGTGACTACTGCCGCCCATGGACACCTACAACTCATGAGTCACAAATTTAGTGCCGGTCTTTAAGGTGGGAGTAGGGTTAGGGTGGGAGTTATGATCTCCATTATCATTTATTATACGACAAACATAAATAAAAAATGTAAGATACCCAAGACCCAAGATGGGGGTTCAACGATTAGAAAAGAGCTGATGATCTTCGAACGGCTGTCTTTCGATCGAGTGACGTTTCAGTTATAACACCTCTGTCTTCTTCTTCTGTCGCCAAAAAATTATTTAAAACCATATTTATAAATTACTACGTGAAAACTAGAGGGGGACGGAGGGTCTTGGCATATACCACGGGTGGTCACCGAAGGGGGGAGTTATAAAAATTTGTAAAAGAATGGGTCACGTAGTATGGGTACATTCCCTAAGGATATTGTGTACCTTTCATCAAAACCTACTACTACTAAACTATTACGTGAGCAAAGCCGCGAGCAAAAACAAGCGCATTATAAAACTATTAACTAATCTGAACAAAATCCCTTTGAGTTTTTCCTACATACTAAAATAAATTATTAAAAGCAATGTAACAAAGCGGGTGAGGCAATAAGAAAATACTAGAATTCATTATTCCCAGTTAAAAGTATTAATAGATTTTAATTAGTAATCTGTATCTTTCTGTTTCACTGAAGCGTAGTAAATTACATTCAAACGTTTGTAAACAGAATTTAAATGAAATTATTGAATTATTTCATAAGCACTGATGTTACTGTCGATATGTATTTAAGTGCGGACAATAAATTAAATCATATTCATTGACTAGTAATGGCTAGATAGGTTTAAAAAAAGATAGATAATACTTAAATTGTACACTGGGTTTTACAGAGACATGAAGTATATCATCGATAATGTACAAAGATCGCCCTTATCGCTTCATGCCATTTCTTCCAGACCGTAGGGTGGATTTTTTATTTTTACATTTAATTAAAAGTAAAATGTTAAATTTGCAAAAACTTGTAGGGCTGTTTGGCAATCATTACCATTGCTAGTATCAAAATACCACAAAATTAGAGATTAGTTTGGATTAAAAGAGTTTAGACTAGAATAATATTCCAAAAAAGTGGTGGTAATCGTTGCCGTAGGTGTAGACTATTTTCAAAATGGACGCCATAAAGACTTGCTTTAGATTTTCAAAACAAAAGAGAAAGGACAGAATTTTATTCCTTTTCACTTGTTTTTCATAGAAGTGGACAGAATTGAGTGTGTCAAAAGTAAACGTCATACGCGATGTTTTTGAGGATTTCCACTATGAAACACAGCTCGCTTAGAAATTTTCCATAACTCATAAAGGGATGAGTTCTCTTTCCCAAGACGATTTAACTTTCCCAGTTTCACTGTCTCACAAAAGTTCGAAGACAATGGAACTTTTCTTGAAACACGGTGAGTCTCATGCAGTTCAATGAATTTAGAATGTTCGTTTCCTGAAGCACTGTTCTTGAACCACAGAAGTCACACCAATGTGCATATAGGTGAGGTGAGTTTCAATCTGTGTTACTTTTAGAATATAAATTAAGATCATGTTACTAAGTTCACTACATTTCATTGCAATATTTTCTAATTTAAATTATAAGAAAGCCACGAAAACAAGAAACAAAAATGCACCAGATATTGATTTATGTATAATTATGTAATGTATAAGTATGATAATACATCTCTGAAATTTTTAATCGATTTCGAATAGGAGAAATAATTAATAAATGTGTTATTTCCGTCGTTAGTATATCGATTTAAGTTTTTCTTATGAGTGGGCCCATAAAAAATTACCATAACATACAAAATTAACATAAGAATCTGGTCCCATATGTGGAAACAAGCTTATGAAATGATCTAGTGGCATTATTTAGGCATATCGAAGTCAATTTTACCTTTTTTAAGACAAATAACATAGTGATAATAAATACTAATAATAAAGACATATATAATAGTACGTTGATTTAGAAGAAACGAAGACAGCCATTTATTTTTTAATTTAATTTTGTATTTTAATACATTAATTTAATATTATCAATACTTGTGTTAAAAGACGCATGTCATGCCTTTTAACATGGAAACGCCCTGCCGACTAAAGCAGAAAACATAATTATTTTTTGTTTTTTTTTTTTTCAATGGCCAGTGTTACTTGAACTGTCCTTACTTATAGACTTATGTACTATGATAGGTCAATATATATACTGGACACGAGTAGCTTGATGTAGCTGTTTTCACTTAATTTTTAATATATATTGTTTAAAAATTGTAACTTTCTGCACTCTTCTAGAATACTTCGTCTAGAATTCTAGAGTACGTAAAACTTTAAGTTCAAATTTCACGTTACTGCTTTCTCAAAATTTTCTTATAAAGTATTCTTCTTCACATCTTAATTTATACATAGATACAGGAATTTCAACATGGTACCGACATGTTGAAATTCCTACGGGTATCTGGTACCTGAGACTGAACTGACTAATATTGAGACAGCCAGACTAGTCTATTTTAGTTATTGTCATAGTATAATGGCGTATGCTATTCTACTGTGGGGGAACGCCACCGATATTCAATCTGTGTTGCAGCACGAAGACATATTGAATATCGGTGGCATGTCAGTACATCTATGAAAAATTCATTTATGTTCATAAAAATAAAGACCAGTTTTTAAAAAAAGAGATGTTCACTCTTTTAACACACGTCATAAACATCGGCTTGTTGGCTCCAAAAAGTTAACAAGTCGTTTCGGGGTCAATGTGTGCGATTTTATAATAAAATCCCAAATAATGTACAAACTTTAAGTCAGTAACAGTAAAGCGACAACTATGCCAGAAGGGCTATTACTCAGTGGTTAATTATTTGCAGAATAAAAACGCTTGGGACTAAATTATTTTTAGATTTACATGCTATTTCAAATACTTAATACAAATGTAATGTGAGCTAATCTTAAGCTAATGCTATCTATCTATCTATATGCAATCTTAAGCTAATGTAAAGTTTTTCATCTACTGTCTTTTATGTCTTTCTTTTCTTATTTTCATCTTATCTTGTTTACTTTTTAGTATCCATACTTTCAATACTTAATTTGAGTTTACTTACTTTATCTTAATTCTAATAACATAATAGCGCACGATAAAACAGTGGTGTATTATATTTTCCATATATTAATACGTGAAGCGAAAACTTTGGATCCCTTTTTACGAAAATTGGGCTGCGAAAGTATGAAATTTCGCACACTTATAGTTTATACAGAGAAGAAGTGACGAATGCTAAAATTTTTGAACAATATTTAGCTACAAATTTAAAAAAAAAATGCAAAAACGGGTACATACAGCTATGAGTGTCCAGTATATATTTTGACCTGTCATGGTTCAAAAGTCTATACAATGACAGGTCAAGTAATATTGGCCAATGAAATAAACCATGGTTGAAATTCGACCACCACGCCATCTTTAGTTTCACTAAATATGTATTGTTAAACTATCTGGTGACGTAAAAGAGTGACTGTGAGTTTGTTTGCCCGATTTCTTCTCACAAGGCTCAACCACTTGGAAACGGACCATACCGCGGTGCGACAGCTGTATGCCGGAAGTCCGCTTCTTCCAAAGCTCAGTGCGTAAAGCACTTCTTTTCCTCGATATTCATAAGTCGAGTGGGCTCGATGGAATCTCTCCCATGTGCTCCAGAGTTGGCACCGGTTTTAACGCGCCTTTATCGGCTCTCCTACTCCTTAGGCGTAGTCCCGAACTCATGGAAGACAGCTTTAGTGCACCCGATCCCTAAAAAGGTGACCGCTCGGATCTGTTCAACTATAGACCTATAGCCATAACCACCTTGTTCTTCAAGATAATGGAATCAATTTATCAACTGCCAGCTTCTTCGGTACTTAGGCAAGTCAGGTATACGAGAAGACCACCAGCTACTCAATGACTGACAATACGGATTGCGTCAGGGTCGTTCAGCTGGTGATCTTCTCGTATACCTGACTTGCCAGTGGAGACAGGCGATCGAGACCAAGGGGGATGCGTTGTCAGTCAGTTTGAATATAGCGAAGGCCTTCGATCGGGTCTGTCACAAAGCGCTTCTTTCGAAGCTTCCTTCCTATGGGCTCCCCGAGAAATTGTGCCACTGGATTACCAGTTTTCTCGCAGACAGAAGCATCAAGATTGTTGTCGACGGTGCATGCTCCGACTTCAAGTCTGTGAATGCTGATGTATCAGCAGCATTCATTGCTATGCCGATGATAGCATGAGCGATGCCCTGTATTCCGGCCGCGCTAACATTTCTCGGGAAAACGACACTGAGAGTCGATCCAAACTTGTGTCTGAAATCGAAGCTTCCTTAGAAGAAGTTTCTGATTGCGATCGACCTATATATATATATATATAATCTATTCCAATTTAACCCAACGAATAATAATAATATATTTATTTGCATTAAACATGGTATACAAAGGTGTTACATATGTTTTTAGAGCACATACTATGTTTTGCTAATATATACTAGCATACAAAATTTTTAAACAATCTACTTTTTCTGAAGAAACGCCTTAATACTATAAAAGCTATAATCGAGTAACCGAATGGTTAGTCTTAAATGTAATGATTAGATATGATTAGGTATCTTATTATAAAGGCGAAAGCACATAGCTAAACAGTTTTTATTGTATTTTGTTGATTGAGGTCTCTCCTGTTGCACTGATTTATATTATTTGCTGTGGTAAATAAATCTAGGTGTTTTCTAACGAACATTCAAATTTTGAATATATATAATGAAGGTAACGGTAACAAGCCAAGGTTTTTAAAGGATAATTGACACGATTCATCCATTTGTAGTCCACATATTGCCCTGATACACTGTTTTTGTGAAACGAATGCTCTATTTACTTTAGTACTGTTGCCCCCATTATTAAGCCATAGCGTAGCACTGACTCAACATACGCACAGTAAGACATTACCAAATACCCAAAAACAGTCCTGTGGTTAAGCGGTTATTATATTATTATTACTCGTCCAAACAGTTTGTATAAGAGTGTAAATGGTTTAAGTTGTAGATTTGTGTTTTTGGAAGCCTTATTGTTTCTTTTTAATAATGTTAAATTTATTCCAATAACCAACCAGTCTTTTGTACATACATTTTTAATTTGTAATTGTTAATACCAATTCTTTCTCCTTTTTTGAATAGAGGCTTAACAATTGTCAATTTTAAAGCATCCGGGAAAGTTCCATTTGCAAATGACAAATTAATTAAATGAGTTCAAATACTTGTAATTTCACCTAAACATGATTTTATGACTTTTGTGGTAATTTCATCATAACCTGCACAATTTGTGTTTTTAAGTGACATTATTTAATTTTTGACTTCAGTTTCTGACATAGGTACGTCCCTGAAGTCAAAAATGAAATAATGTCACTTGAAAAGTATATATATATATATACATATAAGTGATAATAAGTGTTTCTTAAAACGTAGAGTTAATTTTTGTAGACGTTTTGTAGGTTTTTAGGTTTTGTAGGTTTTTGTTTATTGACTGATGCGTCAAATTAATATAATGATTATTGAAGGCAGTGGCGATTTCTTTGAGGTCTGTAAGTGTCATATTCTGCAGTTTAATAACTTCAATATTGTGTTTAGAGTTTGTGTTCACTATTTCATTTTTAAGACTGTCCATGTGGCTTTACATTTGCATTCATATTTATTTATATAATGAATATTTGAGTTCTTTTTTGATTGGAATATAATCTTTTTTAGCATTTTAGAGTATGTCTTGTATTTATTTTTATTAGCTATAGTTTTATTTTTATAGTATTGAAAACGTAGTGACTGTTTAGTTTTACAGCTGCATTTGAGGCCTTTACTCATCCATGTTTTATTCCTTTTATTATTTATAGTAATTTTTACTTTATATTTTGGGAAACATAGGTTGTGAAATGGACAAAACGATTCATGAAAATCATTAAATGCAGTATTTGCGTTGTTTTCTATGTAAATCCCTGACCACGATAATTTTTGTGAACAATCTCTGAATTTGTGAGTATTGTATAAGCTATAATCTCTTTCATAGATGTTATATACAGCGGGCTTTTGCAGTTTGTGCTTTAGAGAGAAGCTCAGCATTTGCGCTGTGTCATGATCAGAAAGATGAGGCGGGAGAACTTTTCCAGTTGCATCAGGAATGTTGCTCCATATATGATCAATACAAGATGATTTTCTCGTGGGTACGTCAATGTTAATTTGCATATTGTGGCTATAAGTCTTATAACTGGTTTGTAATATGACTTTTTTTTAAGATGTTTATATTAAAGTAACCTGTTATGACAAACTGCATTTTTGAGTTGTATTTTTTTATTAGTTTATAAAGGAGGTTATTTAATTTAGTCAAAAATATAGTGGGATCAGATTTGGGCATTCTATATAACCAAATTATTATTAACTTATTGGATATTAGCTCGATACCACACATTTCAAAGGTATTTTGCATGGCATGAGATTTAAAAAAAGATAATTGTTTACTCAGACTCAGTTAGTCCCTTTTTTGCCAATTTACATGTGCCGCCTCTTTGTATTTCTCGACAAAAATTAGCAGCCATGTCGTAGTTATATATTTTTATGTAATGTTCGCAGCCTCTTTTTATGAATGTTTCTGTTAAACAAATGACATCCGGAGCTATTTGTGCATCTTGTAGTTCTTGGAGAGTTCATTCTTAAACTTCTCCTTTAGGTAATACGCTGGCAATATTTTGGTGTAGTATTCTAAAGTTATGGTTCTGTAATGTGTGCTGCGTAGTAGACATATTGTTAGGCTCGAAAAAATGTGTCTTTTTTTGTTACCTTAGGAAAATTGTGGGGTATGGTTCCTATTCTATTTTTTTCTAGACACTGGTCAGAGTTTTTACTATCTGGTCTTAAAACACGATTAACACTCCTAAAATAGAATGGTATCGTACCTTTTTTAGGCTCAGACTTAAGACTTGACTTGCTACTCGCTATTCGTTTTCTAATTTCACTAGATTTTAAATATGTTTTGTTATAATCACAACAATCTATGAAGTAGTTTCAGTAAGATATCCGATATTTGTAAATACTGATTTACAAATATCGGATATCTTTGAATGAGCGTTTTCAATAAATTTACAATTTTTGTACAGTTTACATATTTTTCATAGACAAGTTTAATTTATTTACATCTAAATGCATGTTCTTTACGACATTCAATACAATAAGAAAGTTATTCGGAAAACTGGCCAATATATTTTGAAGCTGTCAAAAAAACAAAGTTTTAATAAAAATCATTTTCACCAACACATATTACGAGTTTATCTTTAGGTGTTAACCTAGAATGCATACAATTCTTAAGTATTTCGTTGCACGTTGCATTTGGCTTCGTTTCAGCAAAGACTGTATTTCTCGTACCTCGTATTCTTTTTATAACGTGCAATAGCTGAAGCTAGCCCGACGCATTGTTGAGTTCCTAAGATATAAATGTTTCGGTCAGCCTCGACTCCCGATTGGCTTATAGTAGTAGAATTGTTTTGTGTTGGCATGACAGGCAACATGGTATGCGTGTGTTGCTTATTCGTAGTCGTCCAACAGATAGCGCGGCTATGTTGCATTAAATGCTCAATACGTTTTGTGTGGGTCTTAATTTCATGTTTAGCGATTTCCAATTGATCTTGAAGGGCAGTGATTTTCTGTTTAAATTCAGGCACTTTTTCCTGACTATTGGATTCAATGTTGAGTTTGTACGGTATCGGTGTAGATTGTGTGGAAGACTTATTTCTTATGTTTAACAGAGATTGCTTTTTTCTTACCAATATTAATAGAACTTTCTACTGAAGAGGAAGATTGACACAAAGATTTTAACATTATGATTTCTGAAGTCATCCTGTTTATTTGCTTTTGGAGGTCAGTATTTTCTAATAATGTATTTTCCAGTTCGTTTTCAGTACTTTCAAGTTTCTGGGTAAGCTGAGATATGGTTTCTTTCATTTCTGAGGTCAATAGTAACTCGGATATTGTTCCATCCAGGCTCCTTGATAGTTGATTAGGAGTGATGTATGACTCAACTATGGAGTCACATATTTAGATGACAAAACTAGTAGTACCTGAAGATATCGACGCTGTTGATATAATATTGATTTAGTTACTGTTTTAGTCTGTAAACACTTTAAGTAAGATTGTTTACATTATCACAATGCACTTATTTTGACACAGGATAACATTATTTGATTTTTGTCATTACTTAATACACGCAACTAATCTATAAATTGCTTTGGTAGTATTCAACAACAATTTTTTTTACATTTATTAAATACGGAGTCGATGTTTATCGTGCCACTAGCGACACCTGTCACAAACACAGATTTGCGCGCTCACCGCCAAAAAGATAACGTTTGTCGTATCACCTTGCTTTAAGAGCACTTCCCTAACTGCCACAGCCAGCATTGGAATCCTTGGCGTCAATATATCGAGCGAAGTCCAGTTTCGCAGTCACTTGCAGGGTAAGGCCAAATTAGCCTCGAAGAAGCTTGGTGTGCTGAACAGATCGAGAAATTGTTTGAAAAAAAAGACGTTTTCAAACAATTTTTGAAGAATATTATAAAATAAAGATATTTGACTTTGACCTACACTGATACGTTAAAAATCCCCCCAAAATTTCGGCTGAGGTCAGCTGGAGTATCCCACATTATAGATCTATCACAGGTTTGATTCCCGAGAGATATGACTTTTCCAAATAAAATTGTATTACTATTGTGTTTCTTATTACAGTTTTTATTTTATTTTGTGACTTTATGATTATTTCTTTAAATATTTATGTGGGTCCACGAATAAGTTTTCTGTTAATCAACAAATTACGTTTTCTTAGGTGCTAGTGCTTAGGTACTAAGTACAATATCTTGTTCTACCAATATTTCTTAAGATGAGTTTGAACAACACTAAAATCTTTATCATCTTTCAAAAATTTTAGTTCATCAAAATCTTTTAATATAAATAAATCTTCTCTATCAAAAGTGTCTCTCTTCTCTCTTTTATGAAATTTTTTCTTCTGCATTTTCTGGAATGGCATAGGATATCTGGCTACCTTTGAATTGTATTTTTTGGGTTTCCTCCTTTGATTTGTGGCTAACGTAGTAAGCTCATCTTTCCAGGCAGACATATTATCCATGCCTTTCTCATGATACGTTCCCGGAGATTTCGTAGTAGATGGTAATTTGGCAACGTATATTCTTTTAGTCTTTTGTTTTTTCTTTTTTATTATCTTCTGTATAGTTCTTTTCGGGGATTTCTTTATAAACTTCTTCCTATTGTCTTCGAGTGGGTTTATTGTTGGCATACGAATCATGTTTTCTGCTTTCTCAATGTATGATGTGTTGTGACGTGTCTGAAATATTTTAACAGGTTACTCATTATTATCTTCTTTTGCGTTTTCTTAGACGTTATTTTTCTTTAATTAAAATGATTGATTTTAGGATACACAACTAGATATAATGTAATATTTTAGGCCAACACAGATATTTACAAATATTAAACATATGTTAGGCGTCCATATTTTCTCGACACAGATGATCATCAAGATCAGCAACAGGTACTAATGAAAAAATAACTAGTAAATAATACTCGGAAATCATTTTCGCAGTTCTCTAAAGCCTTGTTCAATTACAAAGCTTAAGAAATACAATTTTAAATAAAAAAGGATTCAGAACAAACAAACCCTGGTATCCTACAGCAACTCAATCTTCAAAATATAATTGAGCTTGAATACTGAAAATGAAACATATTTATTTAGACCCAAGTACATTAATAGGTTTATTTTAATGAAAGAATATTAAGTATACGGGTTTGCTGTAAAATCCATTTAATGAGTTGAGTAAAAAACCAAATTTGATTATCTATAACAAAAATGTGTCGTCCCTTAAAATTAAGTCTAATTAAACGCATATTACTAGTATATTATTATTGCTATTAGGGATGATAAGGATACAGTCGCGCCACTATTATTATTTACAGTTTCTAAACAGATATTTGACATTATTAGATCTGACCATAAGTTAACATAATGCCGACTGTTGACAGATGAGATAAAAGAAATACTTGGATGATGCTATAATGTCGGAGAACAATAAAAGCTCTCATTGTGCTGTTCTTGCAGATCAAATTTACTATTTTAATTGGATATTAAAGCATAAAAAAGTGTGCCTAACAATAAAATATAAAGTTCAACATTACTTTTGCTTTATGCGGCTTCCAGAAGTGCTGCTTCCATAGTGGAATGCCCTGAAGGAAAAATACGGGGGATCTTTAAATTAACATTATTCATGGACAAATATAATTTTGAAAAAATAATAAATGCCACAAAGGAATTTAAATTGAGATAAGCATTGGTCTAGTAAATCAGTTTTCCGTTTTAATTTTTGTGGCGCCACTGTATCCAAATGTGCGATTACATATTAGAGTATAGTATTGGATTAGGTCTAAAGAATAAGCTTCAATGCTCCGATTATATAAATACTCAATAAAATGTGTCTTATTACCATAACATTCTTGTTTTCGGAAGCAACCTGTCTAGTCTCGCTGCCTTGATTTGTGTGATTCTGAAATAAAGACAAATACTGTTAATGTTTCTTTAAAAAAAGGTAATTTAGATAGACTGAGGCTCCTGTTGTTTCATCATCATATAATATAGAATATAATATTATAATTATATAATAGCGAAAGGATACTCACTCACTTGTCTACTGACTAATCACGAAATTTGATAAACTACTTGACCTATGAAAATTAAATTTGGCAGTGAGGTAGGTAGTTATGAGTAAAAGTAGTAGAAGTATAGTAGTTCAAAATGCAAAATCAATGAATATAGTTGGAAGAGTTTGTTTAACAAATATGGCTTAAGGTGGTCAAAAGATACTTGTTTCTTTTGGGTATTCTTTACATTTTTTTAAACCAAAAACAAGTATTTGTCCGACACCTACTTTACTGGTAGTAGAAGTCAGTTAACCTAAGAATAGCTATATGGCCTTAGACCTACTCTTTCCACCTTTTCAGTATCTAATAGTTAGATGTTTCCATATTTAACAGTAAAACATTTCCATAAGTCTTTCTCACTGAAATGATAAGAACTTTGCGCTTTTTACGACATGTAAGGTTGTTATTAAAACAAGTTATACGTGTGCAGTTATATTTGCACTTACGCAACTTACACGCGCCTTTGTTTTCAATTACATAACAGTTTTGTCGTGAAACTTCAATGCATGACTTTGCGTCTCACTTTACCTGGCCAGTATATGAAGCTCTTAGGCAATGATATTTAGCTCCTTTATAAGGGTTTCCTTTACATTTATTAAATATATATTTTATAAAGTACATAATGATTCAATTTTTATCGTGCAACCTAATATTTTATGTGTAAAATATATTGACCGAAAAACATGGACTTCTTATCACTAAATTCGTTTATTATTAAGAACACGATTTCCTGTTGGGCTAAAAAATGTAACCCTTTAGTTCATAAGATAATGAAGAATATACTATGTATACCATATATGTATATGCAAATATATATGGTTCATAAATGTATAATATTTATATTAAAAACATTTCATATTAATTAGAATTGAAAAGAAAAACTATTCTATAATTTAAAGTAAAAGGATCTTTTGTCCTTGGTTGAAAAGAGGCCTATACTGAAAACTAATACACAGACGGAATTGCACTGAATAGACATTTAATTAAATTGGGTATGTTTCATATTAATTACCCGCATAGTAAGTGAATTAAAAGTAATAAGATTTTTCATTATAAGGAAACTTTCAAACGGTTATAGATTTTGACAGTCAAAAATAGATAATTCAAAATTTGACCTGACTTAAAACTTAAATACGTTGTAACTAAGATTACATTCTTAAGCTAATATTCTAATAAAAAAGAAATTTGATAAGCCTTACTACGAAAAAGTTAATAAATACTGTAATTATTAAACATTTCACTATTTTTCAAGTATATCAGAGAACAAACATATTATATTATGTTCAATGTAAAGAAACAAAGAGAGAAAAGAATTTGGATTTAACGGCAATGATAGACCGAAATAAAAAGCAATGCACTTAACTATCAAGATCTATCTGAGATAAACAGGACCTTAGTAGGTTCTGTTCGTCTAAGATAAGATAACGAATTAATAAATTCAGAATAACATAGGTATATAAATAAAAGAAGGTAAACATGCAATAAAAGATAGACAAAAGAGATTATGATGTTAAAATAGTATGCAAAAAAAGAAACACATTTTATAAAAAGTAAAAAAAGAAAACATTCATAAAGCAATGAAATTTAAAAAAACACATTCAATAAACAGTGTAACAAAGATGATAATTATGAAACAATGAAATCCAATCAAAAAGCCATAATTAATATACAGTTTAACCAAGAAGACAATGATGAATAAATGATAGCTAAGCTTACCAACTCATTAGAAATAACAATATTAATTAGAACAGCGGAGAACAGCAATATAGGGTACATTATATTCACATGAGAACTTACAAATGAACGCTACACCCATATCGTGTAACTTTTATAAACTATCCTTGTAGTTTACAGCTATTGCAACTCAAAACACCATTGTCCTAAAGTATGTTATAAAAAAGAAGGAATTCAATCAACGGATATGTCCTTAGTACATTTTCTGCGTTCAAACCTAGTTTTATTATGTATAGTAAGACTAAACATTATGTTCCAGAGTGGCACAGAAACATACATACAATTATGTTTAAACACATATGAAAAGTAGTGAAGGACGTGTTTAAAAAATAACAACATTCGTGATAAAAGTTTTGGAAAAGTGCAAGGACTTGAAAACGGTGCAATAAATATTTAATTAGATTTAAATAACACAGTGTTTAGCACCTTTAAATCAAAAACAACAGAAGAAGAAATATTTAAGCTGTCACAGAAGTTTTTAAAATATAATTATTCTCAATACACCCATTTGATATTAAATAAATCATACGGCATTGTGTTTCACTATTTTACATTCTTAAAAAATAAATATCTGTTTATAAATCAGCATTTAATTAATCATTCAGATTCATAAAGTTCAAAAAACATTTCAATATTAATGTTTGATAAATCAATTTGAAATACAGTTTCATTTAAAACAGTTTTGAATCCAAATATGTAGTTCAAACAGTGTTCAGCAAAATATTTGTGCAGTTCATATTATTTTTCTTTTAAATTGCTAATGGAAACTATTTAAAAATGAAGTGTTTAAATAAAGATTTTTGTTGATAACATGCTTCGGAATACGATAATGTTTTTAACGGTAAGTTTCATGTTTACTTAGATGATATCAAAGTGAGTGTTTAGTTTGCTTATGTATAGCCTGAATACGTGCGACTAAGTTCTGCTAAACCGGGACTAAATGAAGTTTTTCCACTATTTAATGATTTCTTACTACTTTATGAAATATTGATGGCAATCTTTCGTATGATCTATTTTATGTTAAGTCTTGCAGCATCCATACCACGAACGAAGCGCAGCATCATTATATAGAGGACTACGTCATTATGTATTTATCTATTTATTTATCGTAAATGAGGATAGACGATCTCAATTGACGATAATCCCGCTCAGTACAAATATTTGTGTGCGTTTAATATATAATTATGTTTAAGTATGTGTATCCAACCCATAGTTTAAGTTATGCTTAGTTTGGGTCTGCTGGGTTTAGTGATGTTTAAAGAGCCCTAAAATATTTTAATCATTTTATATCTGACCCATTACGCACATGGTCATCCCTAATAATGTGCAATGGAGAAATTACAACGAGCGGAATTTTTCGGCGTCTCTAAGTTGTTTCCAACATCCCCCTTTTTGTATACCTTTAACTCAGTTTCAAGTATCTTACTCAATAATGTATACTCTTTTACCGAAAAGCTAAACAATATAATAAAAACAATATAAATTAAAAATACAATATTATTTTTAAACCTAGTCTATTTTCATAGTCAAAGTTACAACCATCAGTTCATCATTTTTTATAACAGCACATAGTTTATACTACAGGGTTTATCAATAGGGACCGGGTATGTTTCAATTGCTTCAATTACTCTTTGGCAATATGTATTTGAACCACATTATGAACCTCTTGAGGATTTTCATTTACCCAAATTCAACAATTTTGTTTGTTAAGAAAGCCGTTGAGCCAAAAATGAGTTCCATTGCTAAAGATTATTTTCTGCGAAAAATTGGGATCGTTAACTAGCAACTTCATAGTTGCTGTAAAGCCCCATTAGCGAAATTGCGGCGCTGAGAATTGTCAGCAACCTTTAGTTCTTGTGTCAGCTGAATTTTGTAAGGGTGTAGTAGACCCAAATCTTTTCGCAAAATTCGCCGAGATGAAGTTTTAGACAGGCTTCTTGGGAACGTCGTGAAATTGACAAGTTGAAAGTTTCTCTCACATTTTCAGATTCTTCACCAATTCGATATTCTCGGTGTTTCATTTCGTCGACGGCTAGGAGGTGGATGTTTTATCATCACATCGAGCTAGTTGTTTAAATTTTTTTTAAATGTGACGGATAGTGTCCTCCTTAGGACGATTATGTTGACCATAAATTTCTCGTTTGACGCACGAAACGTTTGACGAATTGAATTGCCGTTTTCATTCAACGCACTGTTCAACTGTATAACCACTCATTTTGATAAATGCTGAACTCTTAATTACTTAATTGTCAAATTTGCGTCAATAGACGATCCAACATGGCCGCCATCGGCTGTCAAAAATACCCTTTCCTTGATAAACCCCTTAGTATAATATTTTTAAAGGACTCTCATTTAGCATTTTATTCAATTTATTATGATATTGAGATATCATTTCAGTTTGTTCAGAGTATATGAATATCCGTTATTTAAAAGATGACTGTGATCCGACCTCAGCAACTCAAAAGCATTAACTTTTTACACGATTCTATTTGCGAAATTCTTCACGGTAAGATGGTAAATGCATGCAGCACTATTATTGTCACTCACGTATTACAAATCCTACTTTTCATGGAAGACCCATCTGACGATTTTATTTAGCAGTTAGACTACGGTCTTCTGTTAAGATTTAGTTGCTTTCCTAATATGTTGGCTCCAATTCGTAGTTATAAAATAAATAGAAATAAATCATTAAAAGAAATTCCGTTCTTGATAGATTATTGTGCACCTTTAAGACTAGTGGCCAAGAGTCTAAATCTTTATCACTATCAACACAGAATGATTTATTGATCCCATGGAAAAACTTTGCAGTCACGCTTACATTATTGTCTGGAATCCGATAGTTCTCAGTAACGGAGTTTAGAAACATGTCCGGCATACAGTTCCAATAAGATGCAACAAAACATATGGGTGGTAGTTAGTATACAGCAAATCAAATCAAATCACTTTATTTGGGGGAAAATGGTACAGATTTGATGGTACAAAAAATGTTGTTCCTCACAATTCACCAAAATTGGCATGCAGATACCATGGTTACAGAACCAGAACTTCACTAACGCAGCCATTCAAGTACACAATTATATTTTTTAAATGTCACCAAAAAATAAAAACAATGTCATGATAATTATACCAAGTTTGAATAATACCAATAAAGTCACAACAAACACACCATGTTAAACAAGAAACACATACTCGCTCGCATCAAAAATATATATTATTCAGTCCCAAAAAATTCTTTCAAACGTAAAAAAAAATCGTGTAAAACGTGTGTTTTATTAACCAGGTTTTCGGTTGGTATTTGTAGATAAACTGGTGTAGGAAAAAGAATAGTATAAATCATCATAATCTTTCATCACCTCAAACATAGACCGTCCATAGCTGACTTCTACTAATGATATCCAGAATGAGTGGTCTAAACGGTATTTGACAACTTTTTTTCAATTTGTACTTAAACATATCAGCTCAATCGTAATTATACCCTGGTTGATAAGATCAAACTACGCCTTTTTAGGTGCTTATTATTATTTCTCTATTCTTACATTTTAGATTGTCCTGCTGTTCGTCATATTGCAAGTATCAAGATGTTCGGTTGTAATGGACAGCTTCAGTCAGAAAGGCATCTACTTATCCGACTACTGTCCGCAAATGGAGTACTGTTCAGAAGGAGCCCACGTCATGTGCATGTATTATGATCCTGTAAGTACTTCCAACCTATGGATAATTTAACTTGAAATTTAACTATAACATTAGACCAGACTCTGGCCTAGGTAAAATATTTATACTTTACTTACGCCGTTATATTTTGCAGTGATAGAGCATTCAACTGCCAAGTCATGGGTCAGAGGTATTTCTATTTTGACAATATGTCGCATAATTATATCTATTTGCACTTTCTGGGGTATTTCTATGTGTATTATGTAAGTATTTACAAAAAAAAACATATCGTTAGAAGAGAAAGAAATACATCTAACGAAAATAGCAAAAACATAATAAATAACACACTTCAATGGCCTCTTCGCTTTTATTTCTTGTAACTTATGTTTTGGACATACATGTTTGTGTCCGAGAAAATAAACCACAGTCAAAGCCGTGCTTAGCATGCTTGGTTTGAGTCTAAAAAGTGCTGTGTAATATTTCACAGAATGGTATTATTTTTATGTATTCTATCTTTTACCATCCTATATCCTCATAAATACCCATAGTATTCCTAGCCTCCACAATATACTTTTGTAAAATTTTACCATAAGTAAGTGATAAAAATTGTGTGTGTCAATGACTTTGTTTGCATGTGATGCTTTCGCGCCTTAGCAACTCCACCGATCATCATAAAATGTTATATACGCGTTATCACGGGAACAGTAAAAAACAAAAGGTACTTTTCTTCCAGGAAAATAGTACTGTTCCCGAGGCATAGAAAAATAACTCTAAGACGCTCATAGGGCTTGACCAAATCTACATTATCGTGAACAAAGCGGCAAGCAAACGCTAGCAATACGTATATTTTTAACTACGTGTACAGGAACTAGGACACAGAACATGTTTGCTTGAATTGGAACGAACTGTGGTAGTAGATCAACCTTACAGACAGTTGGACATCACTATGATTAAGTGCGACTTGTATTACCAGTTAGATTAATCAGAAAAATAATTCTTTCACTGAAGAAAATTATAGACTATGTTTCTGTAGGTTTCACGCAACATTCTTATTATTATTATTATAAATAATATCGTATACCAGCTGCGCCCCGCAGTTTCATCCTCGAAAGTCCCGATGCCATGGGAATATCGGGATAAAAAGTAGCCTCTTTTTTAATCCAAGTCTCCAGCTATTTACATACCAAGTTTCATCGCAATCGGCTCAGTAGTTTTTGCGTGAAAGAGCAACAAACATCCATACGACCATACATCCTTACAAACTTTCACGATTATAATATTAGTAGGATTTATGTTGACGAGAATAGACGCAAATACGTATTTAATAGGCATAAAATATCCTTAATTCCACCTGACGTTTTGACCAGGTTGCACTGGCCGTGGTTACAGACTGACTAGAGTCGGCCTGTCATCAAAAGTATGTCCTATGTCCCCTGGACGGGGCAGATGTCGTCTACAGTAAACCTCCATCGCGATCACGCGTTTTGAACTTCACACTTGATTGCGCTCCACGCCTTGCCGATGTTTTTTGCCTCGTCTGCTACTGTTCGTCGCCAGGTTTGCTTGGGATGACCACGCTTGCATTTTACTTGAGGATTCCAATCCAGTACCTACTTGGGGATGTGATCAATGCCCCCTGTGAGAGTGTGGCTGATCTAAGTCAATTTGCGGTGCTTTATCTACTGGTCAGTCGCGATTTTGTGGCAGGGTTCCAACAGCTGTTCGTTGGAGATTTTCTCGGGCCAGTACATACCGAGAGTTCGGCGAAAGCAGCGATTGCTGAGGAGCTGAAGTCGGTGCGAGATGACTTTGGAGACCTTCCACGTTTCGCACCCATAAATCAGTACGGATTTGACGTTGAACCCGAATATCTTAAGATTAACCCTTCAAGTCAATTTCCGTGACTGTTCCTTGGCAATTCGCGAAGTGATGTCATTTTCGGTACCCCCAGTTTTTGACATGACGCTCTGGTGGTAAGTGAATTTGTGGACGCATTTTACATTCTCAGAACCAATCCACAGCGGTGTGTGATTCTCCACTCCAGATCGCATTTCTTGGGTCTTCCGGGTGTTGATTTTGAACCCTGTGAACTTGGATTGCATGTCGCAGTGCGTATGACTCAGCAGGCATAGATCATTGGTATAATCCAAGTCTTCTGAGACACTTATCCCCCACTCTATCCCACGTCCTTTTGTGGTATGCGCGATACATGATTCCGTCGAGAAAATCAAAGGTATGAAATGCCTATTAGATACGTAATCACGTTAATTCCCATCAACTTAACTTTGTTATGATGGAACGCTATATTTTAAAAGTTAGTAAATAATATCGTCATAAAATAACTCTCATTTCATGTAACTTTGAAGTTGGTGTAGTCAACAGGCAGTCAAATATAATTATAAGCCCATTTCACGACATTACCGACTTTATTATGACCAATATTAAGAAAAAGCAAACGAAATTTTGTTTCGTTATCTTATCACGAAAGTCGTTAACTTAAGTCATTAAACTTTTTCAACTTTATTTTTACCCGTAAAATATTGTAACGAAATACCGAAATGACAGGGCAGTCAAGTGAATTACCGCTGAAATTGCCTGATTTAAATTAGAGTAAATAAAGTGTTCTCTACCGAAGTTTAAAAAAAGGAATAAAACTTTAAAACTATAACTTTTGTGAGCTTATAAGTCTAACACAAATTGTTTTAAAATCAGGCTAAAGCCAGACAAAGACACAGAGTCACGCTTGCTGGGTAAGGTCATGTTATGAGGAGACTAGACGAACGAATGAGAATACCCCGACAGACCCCAAACGTGGGTGTGACTAATAAAAAAAAGTCTAAGTTAATACTGAGACATACTCTATGGCGACTAAGAAGTGACATCTCTGAACAAAGAAGATTAGGAGACTTGACCCCGATTAAAAAAGAGACAAGGTCGGAAAAAGAAAAAGACACGTCATATGTTGCAGTGTGTATGTGAATTTCTTAATTTAAAAACCCATTAACGATTCGAATTATGCATGAATCAAATCAGTCCTTGGCCATACAATCACTCATCCATCAATCAGCCTATTGCAATCAATTATATAAAAATCAATTATAACGATAATTTGTTCTGTGTCTGGATGTAATTTATCCATAATACGTATGTATTTAGCAGTATATAAGTATGTTTATCAGCAGTCTGGTTACCGTAGTACAGGCTCTGCCTAGTTTGGGATCAGACGGCCGTGTGTGAGATGTGTCAAATTATTATTATTATTAATCCACTGCTGGACACAGACCCGGCCTTCCACCGTCCACATCCAGTCAGACCCAGCTACTTGAAGAAAGTAGCTCGTCAATCTTTCATAGTAAATTAAAAATACTCTCATAACATTGTAAAGAAATAGTATTGGGTAATATTTAACTCCATTATTTGAAATTTATAAACATGAACGATTGTTACTCATTCTCAATGTACTTATCTTCTACTTCAAATTATGTAAATATCACAGCACGCGTATAATATTTATATTAATACTAACAAAAGGTTTGTATGAAATAAATGGACACACATGGTTACTTGTTTGAATAACAAGGTATGTATGGACCGGCTCGACGGGAGTAATAGGGCTCACAGAAAACCGGCAGTAAAGCAATGTTGTATTTCGCCGAGTGAGTGAGGTTACAGGAGGCCCTAACCCTTCCCTCTCCCCCTCTTCCTCTCTTCTCCCCCGCTCCCCCTCTTCATCTACTCCCATCTTAAACGCCATCAACGCACTTGAGTCACAAGTGCGTGCGTACCGCCGCCCATGGGCACCTGCAACTCAAGAGTTACAGGTGCCCATGGGCGGCGGTAGTCACTTGCTAACAGGTGACCCGACTGCTCGTTTGCGAGAGCCGGTCAATCGCGGCTATTAGACAATGTTGATCTAGACAAGATAAAACAATAAAGTACATGATACTGTGTAAAAAACAGTTAGCTTCGCTTAGCGGTGTAATACCAAAAATATACGCACATACTTCGAACGACTTCCATGCAATGGCTAAGTAGGAAAAAGGCGTTAATAATGTAAGCATTATTTACATCTATAAAATAAATAAATAATTCTAACGTCATTCGTAAAATTATAAATTACAATAATGCTCTGTTGAAGTAAATCTTTCGATTTTTTCTTGTTAACACTAAACTTAAACCTTGACAGTAAACAAAAAGAAATTCATGATTTTGGTTAAATTATTTGTTCTAAAAGAACGGGCATTTTGCGTCTAGATTCTCCCTCCCTATTATAGATGACATTGACAAATAAATTACACTATTAATGTTACTGTTTGTAGATATTGTTATCCACTTACCATACGGCGAACCCTGCAATTATTTCATTATTTATTTATTTATTTATACCTAATATATAATGAAATAATTATCTATTATATATTTCAGAATCGTGAGATGGGTCCTCGATGCAGCAACCCGCAGAATGTATCCATCACCCCAACTCTAGCAAACCAATTACTTGACATTACAAATGCGTAAGTAAATAATACAGGCATACTTCATTTAATTCTAAAATCACGTTACGAAAGTTCATTCCTCCAACTTCCGAGATGTCCTCCGCACAGTTAAACATCATAATGGATAATATATGTAAGACCACATATTGTTTATGTTTATTAAAATATATAAAATACTCTTTTACGCATGTGATTGTTTATAAAACTTAAATATAATACAGTAAAGTAATTTCTCAGAATGCTGAACAAAGCTTTACAAAAATACAAATTATTATATATTTTTATGGCATAATACATTTTTGCCTACCTGTTCTGTTCTAAGGATGTTAAAATTTATAATTAAATCTACTGTCAACACGTTGTGCATGTGGAGACGCCCTCGGGCCGTCACCCCGCCGGGGTTTTTGGTTTATTAAGACTGGATCATAGGTAGAACCCAAAGACTAGATTGATCAATCTAGGCAAAATATGTTTTCTTGCATAAATATAAAGCACATATTCGATTGCGTTTGGCAAATATTAATATTCTTTTCCCAAACGGTAACTAAAGAGCTACTATTTATTTATTAAATAAATAAGGGTTCTACCTATGATCCTTCTTTATTTACTTGGCCTTCGTTAAATGGCAATTTTTATATTACTAATCTAGCTGTGCCCGCAGTGGCTTCTCTCGCATGGACATATTTGTTTTTTTTTGCGCTGAACCCTATTTCTTTTTCAAAAATCAAAGTAACCTAAGTTACTCCTTATAACAGACAGATCTACAAAACATTTTTAAATTGTTTTTTTAGGCACTCCAATTTAATCTCTGTTCTCGTTTTCTAGACATTACGACTGAAAGAGAAAAACTCCTTCTCTGTTTCATGTTAGTCTATAACGTGTACCTATTGTTACTCGATACTATTTTATGATATTGCAGTCAACCGCTAGACCGCAGCACCACATAGGTCGTCGTAATTGAGCGTTGTTTGTGCCAATCTCTAGCCACCACCCAGTCTATTTCAACTTTACTGAAATAAACCAAGCCTTTGACAATTGACTAGAAATCTACATTGTAACTGCAAGCAATTTTGATAAATTCGTGTTTTTTTTTTATATCTGTTTCCACAAAGGATTTTGACCAAATAGCATTTGCTTTGCCATATCTTACAGAAATTTGTATTGATGTTTTGGCATAGTTTTGTATAACAAATTTATTTGTAATTTAGATTCTTTTCGATAAATATTTTCCTCGTTTTATTGCACATATCTGTAAATTACAACTAATCCATTTTAAATTAATTAGTGTAACTACCATTTCCAATAGAAATTTCTATAAACTTTTATACTCGACCTTCACTCCTTCCATTATAAATTAAAACTTATTCAATGATAATTTAAAAGTGATAATAAATAGAAAACCACACAAACCTTTAATAAAAAATTTATTAAGTTGAACAAGCTACGAAGATATCACGATGGTGACTAATTTAGGAAAATCTAATTAAAATTTAAATATTGTTTTTTTTTTATTAATCCCGTCTCATCCCCTTTTCGGTAACAATATTATAACTTCAAAATTTATAGGCAAGAGATCCAGTTACTGAGTTTCTTTTATGTTAGACTGGCATTTAAATTACAAATTGTTTCAGGATCAGAAGTAAGATAGCCAATGGAAGGGAGACGGGATACAATGGAACTCGGCTGCCAAGGGGCTATGGAATATTCAGATTGGTATGCAATCAAGTTGTACCTATCTTCAGGTTCATAGTCATTGACTCATTTTCATCTAGACGTTTTGTCATCTACTGCTCCTTACTTGTTGACGCCTCGTTAGTTGCATCTTTTCCATTGATCTTCAACATCGTACTTGATGGTCAGGACATCCGAGTCTCTAAATTTTTATTCAAGTGTCATTTATGTACTAATTGGTTTACTCATCATATAAACAACTTCAGGAGCCTACTGCTTTGGTTATTTAAATGCAATGTATCTGTAGCAACAAAATTCAACGAACTTTTACAGCAGATAGGTTAACTGGAATTCCAATGCACGTGGTTCTAACCTTCCGAGGATAGTCCTTAGTTATCAATACTTGCCAAAATTTAAGTGTGATTTGGCGTGGCACTATGAGCTAATCTACCACTATGGTCTAAAATACTACTGTATTGAATGGATTCCCATTCAAAATGGCAAGGCGGCATCAGAGCAGACGCCTAGAAACTAAATAGTCTAGTTTGGACAGAATTGCAATAAAAGAAAAAAGGAGATTGAGACCTCAATAAACCACTAAAATATTGTAGAAATTTCGTGATCATAGAATTTAATACAGAAATCTTATTCCGAAACTCCCAAATAGAATTTGAAAATAGACCGATAAAGCTAATACAACTACGTAAGAGAGCGGATAGACATGAATGAAACTATAGGTATTTAATGTTAAGGCTGTAGATATAATTTTCAGATTTTTCTGAAAACTTCTTTCTGCAAATAAATTTAAAAAAAAATCAAAATCATTAAAATTGACATGCAAAACTCATAACATATTATTTAGAAATGTACACCTACACCAAGAAAATCATTATCGTAAGAAAAATTTTTAACCTAACCTAACAAGTGTTTGTCGGCTCCTAAAATTTGACCTCACCATTTTGTAACTCCTGTAGATATTATTAATTTGTACTATGGTAACATTAATGTGATATTTTGCTATTGTTTTCAGAAATGGGACAACGAATTGGCAACTTTTGCACAAGTTTTGGCGAACCAGTGTGTACTTAAACATGACTTATGCAGAGCAACGAGTAAGTTATAAATAAACTTAGTGCCTTATAATAAAACTGAATATCGTGTATCTGATTATCTGCAAATTCCCGGTTATGTCAGTTAACTTGGCAGACATGTTACATGTGCAACTGGGGACTTAATCGCGGTAATAATTAAAAGGTATAATACCTTTTTTCCTTACTCGATATTTCGATCGAATTGCACCGATCGTGGTCACGGGTGGGTCCATCGCGAATAAGATAGATAGATAGATAGAATATTCTTTATTGTACATTATTCATTGAAATTCATCGAAACAGATCTTATCTTAAAAATTAGAGTACAATGGGCGTTCTTGTCGCTAATAGCGAGTTTGTCTTGTCTCTACCAGACAATCTCTAGATGGAGATAATAACAGATGAACAGACAATAGTTGATGACGTACTATTGTAGTCTAGTAAGTCTTTTGGTTTTAGAAGTATGGTCCACATACTCATGTATGGTTACAACAGGCCGGCCGACTCTCTGATGACGTGTTAGTTCAGTTTATTATAAGTTCATAAATCGTTTAAAAAAAGTTGCGTTAGGTGTCACGCATCATCTCCCACTTCCATTATTATACCGCCCCTCACCGCCTCACACCGCGTAGTGGCAGTATTTAAGGGACGCAAGACACAGCGCGGGCCTCTTCCGCTCCAGTTACAGTCGACAAGTTAAGTTCTTCACCTACCATCGGCCACTTACCAGGATCGGTCTCCAATAACCCTACTCTAAGCCTAATTCTGACTCCACGACCGCGAGTTTCAATCTGTAATAGTTTTCTGAAAACTAAATTAAAAACTGTGAAATCTTGCGACCTTGCTTGTATCATTTATCTATACTTAATAGGTTCCCTGGTCGAACCCGTATCTAGCACGTGACCAACCCCTACCACGTTACGAATTAATTTATGTATTTAAAAGACTGTCAAGCTTGACTAGAAGTGGTTTAATATTTCAAGAAAGCAGTTTGAACTCTTGGAAATAAATAGGTAAGAAAAAAGATCTTGAGATAAAATTATACTATAGATAGCATTATATTATCTATAGTTTTGTACTTCGATAGCATTTTCATTATGTTGTATATTAATACCATCACTTTTTTTTTTTTTTTTTTTTTTTTTTTTTTTTTTTGTGCGTGTGGAAACCCCCTCGGGCCGTCACCCCGCCGGGGTTTTCGGCGGGGCGGTGTGTCGGAATCGAACCGACTAAAACCACACGGTGTGCCGTACTGCGCCTTAAGTAGGAGGGATCCGGGAACAGCTTTATTAAGACATCCGGACCCCCCCTAGCGCCTGCCCGCAAAAGCGCGGGCACCACCTCCGGGTAAAATAGTCTCAATTAGGCGACGTCCAGGCACACGCGGACGCCGCCTCCTCGCGGGGGGCCACTACAGCGGGTGGAGGGGAAAACCCGTCCCGTCCACCCGCGGCCACACTCAGGGCGGCATGAGGCGCTGGTATGCGCGCCTCCGCCGCCCGGTTCGCCGGCGGCGAATTTGGTCCGAGTGGAGATCGTCCTCCCGGACCCTTTCCGCCGCCTCCTTCTGCGAGATGACGTCCTCACAGAAGGTCGCGACCGCGGTAAAATTCCTGTCGCTACCGGCCATGGAGCGTATGACGGCCGGTAGCGAGAGATCCCCTCCGATGACTGCAGTGAGGGCCCGACGCTGCGTCGCCCAGGCGGAGCAAACCGCCAGCGTGTGCTGAGCCGAGTCCTCACTGCAGTCGCAGTGGTGACAGGCGGGACTCAGTTCCCTCCTAGCGACCGAGTGCGGGTACTTCCCGAAGCAGCCGTGCCCGGAAAGGACCTGCGTCAGTCGGAAGGAAAGGGTCCCGTGCTGCCGCCCTGCCCACTCGACGATGACCGGCTGGAGCGCCTCCACGGCGGCAAAGCCAGCACGTGGAGCCTCCAGCCGGGACGACCAACGAGCCATGGTGGCTCGGCGAGCGGCCTCACGCCATTCGCGTACCTCTTCGGGCGGGGGCCGACTGCCGCTTCCCGCCCGGAACTCAGCCGTTCGCCGATATACTTCGGCGAGCACTTCCGCCTCCAAATCCCACGGGGGAGTCCCGGCCAATGCGCACGCCGCCTCCGTCGACACGGTGCGGTATCCGCGTATGGCTCTGACCGCCATAACCCTCTGAGGGCGCCAGAGGCGCGCCCTATTCTGGGCGGTCAGAGCTCCCGCCCACACCGGTGCACCGTACAGTGCCATTGACCGGACAACCCCCGTGTACAGCCGTCTTGTAGCGACGCTGGGCCCGCCCAAGTTGGGCAAGAGTCGCCCAAGGGCGGACGCAGCGCCGACCAGCTTCGGAGCAAGCTGTCGGAAGTGCTCGTCGAAGAGCCACCTACCGTCGAGGATCAGGCCCAGATACCTTATGTGGGCCTGAACCGGTACGAGGACCGAGTTGACCACGATAGAGGCGCCAGGGGGTGGACCACGACGGGGCCCATGGAATAAAAGGGCCTCCGTCTTATCCAGGGCCACCCGCAAGCCCAGCGCCTCGATGCGCCCGACCACCAGGGAGACTCCCCTGGTAGCCAAACGCGCCGCCTCTTGAAAGTTCACCCCCCGGGCTGTGACAAGAGTGTCGTCGGCGTAACAGATTACGCCCAGCCCGGGGGGGAAGTCGCCTCGAAGGGCCCAGTCGTACCCCATGTTCCACAGGAGTGGTCCAAGGACAGACCCCTGCGGAACACCGCACGACATGGGCCGACGACTCAAAACTCCATCTCGGTCCTCGTACATGACGGTACGCTCCTCTAAATAGTCTGCCACTAGCCGCCTCAGGTACCCTGGCACTCCGTGATAGTGGAGTGCTTCCCTGATGCAGCTGAATGGCAGACTATTGAACGCGTTGGCGATGTCCAACGACACCGCCAACAGCACGCCGCCACAGCTCACTACCTCTTCGGTCACGGCCCTCAGGCGCAACACAGCACCGACCGTCGAACGCCCCGCTCGAAAACCGAATTGGGCGTCCGACAGATCGGGGCCGACCTCGCCAAGGTGCCGGACGATGCGGGCAGAGAGAACCCTCTCAAACAGTTTACCCGCCTCGTCCAGCAACACGATGGGCCTGTAGGCCGCGACCGAGTCGGTAGGCCGTCCCGGCTTCCTTAAAAGAACCAGCTTCCCGCTCTTCCAGCAATCAGGGAAGCGCCCGGACGCCAAGCTAGCGTCGAACACTTCCCTGAGGCGGTCGGACATGTGGTCAAGGGCAAGGGCCAACACTCGGGCAGGGATCCCGTCTGGCCCGGGGGCGGTGTTCTTGGAACGGATCCGTAGAACAGCCGCCCCTACCTCCGCCTCCGTGACGGGCGGAACACCATCCTCCTCGTCCTCCCCGTCGTCTCCGGCCAAAGGGGCCATGGACGGCGATACGTGTTCCACCCGTTGCGGGAAAAGGCCCTCAACCACTTCCTGCAGGAAGCTGGGCTGGAGAGTCTCCGTAAGGGGGGGGCCCGACGCGCGGAGCTTTTGTTGCGCCGCGCGATATGGGCGACCCCAGGGGTCACGATCGAGACCCTCCAGCATCTCCTTTCTTTTCTCTTCTTTGGCGCGGCTAATGGCCAGCTTCAGAGTGTTCCGTGCCTCTCGGTACTCCTCATGAAGCTGGTCCTCTTCGCCCTCTCCGCGGCGACGCCGCCGGCTGTGAGTGTAGGACCTCCGGGCACGGGTACAGGCCGCACGGAGGTCCGCCAACTCCTGGGAATATTAATACCATCACTATCGCAACAACATTGAACCATAGTACAAACTATGCTTCATTTTGGGTTTATAACGCGCAGTGTACGGGCTATGGTTACCGTACAGGGAAAATATGGTTAAATGAAAGAGAAGGTTAAACAAAATAATGGTTTATCTACTTAACTTACTCTAGGATGGTATTGTTAAAATTGTTATGAGCACACCCGAACCGAATGGTGACCGAAAATGTACTGATTTATATTTATGATGAAATAGTGCAGCTCGGCGTAAACTGCTGAGCGCGCACAAAGATTATTGCATCGTACATGCAGTATAATTATCCCACAATATTATGATTCTCTCTTTCTTTTCTTCACAGAAAGGTTTCACGATCCAGGTCAAGCAGCCGGTCTAGTCCGCTTCTCCTTCCCGGACTGGAACCCTGTTTCCCGGATGAGCAGCAACCCCCCTCCAGGTTTAGACGACTCCAAGCTAGCGTTCTCCGTAACTCAAACCCTCAAGTCCTGGTATATGAAAAAGGCAGATGTAACCGAAGACATGATAATGAGATACCCTACCTTTACATCGTGAGTGGTTTTTTTTTACTCTTTTTTATACAAGATGTTTCAAAAAGCTGTTGTCATATTTTAAAGTCGTATAAATACTTATGTACTTATGTATTTACGGGAATTAACGCGATCACGAAAAGGTATTACATACCAATGAATTGCCTGACGTTTCGACCAGGTTGCACTGGCCGTGGTCACAGGCTGAGGTCAGAGGTATGTAATATCTTTTCGTTATCGCGTTAATTCCCGTAAATATATAATTATATCATGGAACGCGAAAGTTTAAAAGTTAGTGATATTATACTATCCGTTATTATGCTATATATTACACACCCGAATAACTCATAGATGACGAAGTCAAAAATTTACAGAAACTGAAAAAAAAACAATTTATTGTTCAAACACAAGTTGAAAGCTATTTAATACTATCAGTGCCCCCGCGGCTTCGCTTGCGTGTATTTATTTATATATATATTGCGCTGAACCCTAATTATTTTTCCAAAATAAAAGTACCCTAAGTTACTGCTTATAACACCAGCTATCTGCTAGTGAAAGTCCCGTGGAAATCCGTCAATCGACAAAAAAAATTAAAAACTGATTTTAGGCATAGGTCTAAAAAAAAAGTATTTTGACATTACAAACACTTCAATTTTATTTATTTGTATTGATAATGTGTATTTATTTATTAAGAATAGTAATAATAATAACTTTGGCTTTAATTACTTTCCTATATTAATGCATTTTATAACAAGTAAGTAAGCAGTGTTCGGTTATAGTGACGTGTATATGCCAAAAATTACTCGTTAGTTTATTTAGGCGGTATTACCACATTTATTACTGCTGTTGCAACTAAAAATAGACCTGGAATATTTCACTAAAACATGCGAATAGTGGCTTTACATTTTAAATACTAAAAAAGTGAATTTCTCAAAAAATTACAATTAGGAAGTACTGACACTGTCTTCACCGTCGCAAGCAAGTCAAGCGGTAGTGTAACATGCCAAAAATTTCCTTATTAAAATTATTTTTATTTTTATCATACCATAGTAAGTACTTTACATAATTTGATAAATAAGTATACTTGCCACGTGGTATGATAACCATTTACCGATGTTTGTAATCACTCCCAATCCCAGTAGTGTCTTTTACAAATACTTACCTGTTACTCTATTCTTAATCCCACTAATATTATAAATGTGAAAGTTTGGATGGCGTAGGAAAGTCCCCCCTTTAAAGTTCCCCCGTGATCTCGGTAGACCACCGACCTGATGAAAGTGGCTGGGAGCAGTCAGATCAAGGCGTCGCTAGACCTTAAAGAAAGGTTTTTATTCAAACCCCATTCACAAAATTCAACTGTTTATATTTGATTAGTCGCAGTATAGAGCCCCCTGAAAAATTGAGTTTTTGAAACCATGCATATTCCCATATCATCAAACTAATATTATAAATGTGAAAGGATGGATGGATGGATGTTTATTATTCTTTCACGCAAAAACCACTGAACCGATTGCGATGGAATTTGGTATGTAGATAGCTGGAGACCTGGATTAACGAATAGGCTACTTTTTATCCCGATATTTCCACGGGATCGGGACTTACGTGGGAAAAACCGCGTGGCGCTGCTAGTAATAACATAAATAAACAAATGATTTACCTTCTTCCACAAAGGTAACTTAAAGCTATGGTTATTATATTTAATACATAATCTAAAACGACTAACTTGAGGGAGACTAGAAGACTATGTCACACAAATTACATGCCCCTCCAACAACAGTGTATCTTACTAATATTATAAAGGTGAAAGTTTGTGAGTATGGATGGATGGATGGATGTTTGTTACTCTTTCACGTAAAAACTACTGAACCGATTGCGATGAAACTTGGTATGTAGATAGGAGGAAATCTGGATTAACACATAGGCTACTGTTTATCCCGATATTCATACAGGATCGGGACTTACGCGGGTGAAACCGCCGGGCGCAGCTAGTGTATAATAAAAGTCACAACACCTTTGGCAAGCAAATAGAGCCAGCCGCTTCATCACATTTTACAGAAACAATCCAATGCTCATAACTCTTGCCCCTCGTAAATTTAATTTTACTAAACCTAATGAAGGTATACAAAAATACATAAAGAAATCGCTCCGGCCGGTGGCCGGTCAGAAAGATTTATTTTCCCCAACTTTGACCGCACTTGATAACAAAAGAATAAGTTTTTTTTCTCAAAGTGTCGATATACCAGCAATGAATCAAGTCAAAGTTTTGGAAACTTAACGCGGCTCACAAAATGGATATACTGAGACTAAAGTTACAGGTTGATGGTGAGAATTAATACTGATTGATTCTTTGTGGTATCGTATTCGTACTATCATCCAGGGATGTTATGGAACTACGTAATACGGTTACGTAGTTCCACTAGTGTACCGAAACTATCGGATATCCGAATTAAAAATCTATCCAAAACCGTAACCGATATAAAAGTTTCGAATAATTTCGGATAGAGGTGGAGTCTTAATAATTTATTTTATCAAGATGCAATTACATATTTTATAATAGTTGTACATATTATTTTTATTGTGATTCTACTACCAAATAATAATCTAGAAAGAATGCTAAGTCACTACCTATCTGTATTTTCCTGTTTCATTCTTTAAAGATCTAATATGAGTAACCGAAACTATCCGAAACTATCGGATAACCCGAAATAATCTGATATCCGTAACCGTATCCGAAACCTGTATAACATTATTCATATATCCGTATCCGTATAAAGATCCGAAATTTCATATCCATAACATCCCTGCTATCATCCAAAATGGATCTTTAGAACATCAGAATCTGAACCCTAAAACGACCACACTTGCGTTTGTCTGTCTGTTCATCCATCTTTATGCTCCTATCTACTATTACCACATACTTCAAAAAACTCTTCCTAAATAACATGTATACACGGTTCATGAAGGCATCCGAAGACCTGAGGCTGCCAGTCCTTATTGTTTGGACGTGTCGAAACCATATACGTTTATATCATGCAATATACTATATTTATGTACTGTTTGTTGTCAATCAATCAGCCCATGATAGTCCACTGCTGGACATAGGCTCAATGTGCGCCATAGCACCCGGTCCTGCGCCTTCCGCATCCAGTCCATCCCTGCTACCTTCTTCAGGTCGTCAGTTCATCTGTTTGTCATTTTCATTCTGTTGTTTGTTGTCATTGTTGTAATATTTATAATGCACCTACTTCCTATTTTCTCTTTATTACCCAAAGGTTAACTAACAGAGAATGCCTCAGGCATTAAGACCGTCTCTGTGCTATATGTGCATTAAGTTTAAATGTGTAAAAAAATTTGAAATTTACTTTTTTGTATTATATTCATGCCTTAGATATTAAAGATTTTAGATTAAATGAAACTATTCAGTGAATTTTAAAATATGTAGCTTATAATAAAAAGAGGGGTTTTGAAGTTCCAACTTTTAGTGGTCACTGTGATCACCTACTTATTCAAAGAAGAATAACACAAACGCAGTAAAATTATGGCCTACAATACAACAATTTTTATCTTTTATTTAGTCCGGAACCCATTACATGCAAAACCGATTAACACTTGACCTATTCTATATTTCGTTAACCTCTCAACTTAGGACGCCGCAACTTTTCTAGTGAATTTGCAGATTTGAAAAGCTAACGACAAACGATGACAAATTTACAAACGATGTGAGATGAACACTTGAGTGCTTCAATAGTTTAATTAGCTCGAAGAGTTAGAATTGATGAGCTCAAATCTAAGACCGTGACTATGACTTAACGACATTGAAGTCGAGCTTCCAGAATAGGAGACGGTTTTATGTGTAGGTAAAATACTGCTGCGAGTCCAGAACAAAGTCTTAACCGACAGGAATCTACTTTAATTTACAAATGATATAATCCCATCTTGGTCCCTTGTCAGATCTGACTGTTACGTGACCAGGTCGTCCGAATTATCGTAAGAAATATTTTGGTAACCAGTTTAATTTCTTCGTTGAAATCACGTCAATATAAAAATTGTATAAAAACTTACAAAAATTTTACTAGGACTCAGAACACTGGAGGCAAATTGTACTTGGAAATCATCCACGGGTCGGCAACGCACATGGGGTGCGGAATGTCAGCTTACAGCGAGTTTGCTTTCTATCACACCAAGCGGTCGATGAACTACAATGTAAGTACACTTGACAAAATTAAATTCTGACACATCTTATGTATAATTTCTTAATCAAATACAATTAATTCGAGTCAATTACTTAGTACTGGAGTTTTTTGATAATAAATAAGTGTTTATTCTCAATATGTGGAGAAAGAATGATGGCTGCTTTATCTGAGACATTAATTAAACAGTAAAAAAGCTCAAAACGTACTCTCTAACACGTATTGTTGTTTCCCTCATATTAGGAATAATATTAAAATAATAAAAAAAATATTTTTAGGCATGTTTTCTAAGTATTTGCCATTCTTATCGATGTGCGTTTCCTATCTTAATAGAAGTGCATTGATGCTTCTGTTCAAGAACACGTATCGAAAATGACAATTTTTAAAAGTGTTTTTCATCGCTTCATCCAATTTAAAATATTTATCTATTTTTATACTTGTCAAATGTTATCCAAATTCCGAAAAAAATGTATCCAGTTGGAGGAAATGCTGGTGGTTGTGGTGTGTTACGGGCACTTTCAGTTTTTAGACATAACTGTAGTTTTGAGATATTTAGTTGTGAGGCGTGCGGACGAGCTTTGTCTTGAAAAAGAAGAAGACTGGAGCAATAGATGAGTCTCAGTTGCTTGACAGCGAGCTTCTTTGCTCATTCTCAGTTTAGGTGGATCGGCTCTTCTAGTATTTCTGCGCCAAGATGTTCTATCTTGGGTTGTCGGTTCGGGTGTTTTATTTTTGTTTTAGAGTTTTGGTCACACTGGTCCACCAGGTAGAGGGAGGTCGTTCTCGACACACGACCTCCCTCTACCTACGACGTCTCTGCACATAACATGACCAAAACAACATCAGGAGTCTCTCTATTCTTTTCGGATCCTGTCTAACTTTGATATCCCTCCTGACCACCACGTCTTTGTACATGTTTCGTTAACCGTCCAGCATTCTGCTCCGTACAGTATCGCGGGTCTTACCGCCATTTACATAGACTTCGCCACTCACATAGACTTTGCTTTTTAAAGATCGCCATTTTTGCCAGGTAACACTCTCTATGCACTACGTCTGCTTCCACATCTGCGCTATTAGAGATCACAGATCCCAGATCCTTAAATTGTGTTACTCTTGGGACTGATGTTTGGTCAGGGTAATATGTGGTGGCCGTACTGTTTGACTTTTGGCTAAAACTGCATTCCAGGTGCTCCGCATTTTCTAATAATAATAATACAGGTATGTGCCCGACCCAGTTCTCGAAAATGGTCGAGCCACATTGTATTGGGATCGACCTATCATCACTGACAGAACTATTGTTGCAAATAAACCTGATATAGTGGTGATAGACCGATTAGAGCGCCGTGCAATGATCATCGATATCGCTGTTCCTCATGACGAGAATCTCGTGAAAGTTGAAAAAGATAAACAAATCAAATATTTGGATTTGTCTCACGAGATTGTCGATATGTGGAATGTCGAATCGGCGATCATTGTTTCGATTGTCATATCGGCTCATGGATTAATAGCCAAGAGCCTCGATCAACACCTTAAGAGGCTCGCGTTAGACAGTTGGATCAAGGGACTGATGCAGAAGGCAGTTCTCCTCGACACGGCCCGTATAGTGAGGAGGTTCCTGTCTTTGGAGCCCTAACCACCGGTATCTTGGTCCCTGTATCCGATGTCGGTGGTGTACTATTTTTTAAATTTTTAAATATATATTTTTTATGTACATATTTAAAAATGTAATTTATATGGTAGAAGATGAATAAAGAGAATAATAATAATAACTTCACACATCTCACACATGGCCGTCTAATCCCAAACTAGGCAGAGCCTGTACTATGGTAACCAGACTGCTGATAAACATAATGTACCCGTAAAGAAAGTGTATTTTGAAGTAGGATTGTAGCTCTGCAATAATAATAAAAAAATTGTGTAAGATAATAATGTCTGTATAAATATTAATAATTGAAGTTACTTGAGAAATTAAATTAATATTTTTAAACAGTACTTAGAATTCTAAGTAGTATGAAAGATATATAATTTTTTTAAATATATATTTCTAAAAAGTATGTTTATTAGCAATCTGGGTACCTGTACTATACAGGCTCTGCCTAGTTTTGGGATCAGACAGCCGGGTGTGAGATATGTCAAGCTATTATTAAATAATATTTCGTAGAAATCCGAGTCCGAAAGCTAAACAAAACTTATATTAAAGTACTAGCTTTTTCCCACGGCTTTGCTCATGTTAAATTTATTTTTCTATCCCTCGGGAACAGTACTTTTTTCAACGGCTTATGTCATTTTCTGAACCTTTGACAACGTGTACCTATGCAAAATTTCATGATAATCTGTTGAGTAGTTCACTTAACTTAAATAAATAAACTCACTTTCATATTCTACTCACATTAAAATATTAGTTAGGTTTTTTTACTGATATGGCAGAATCGGGTATCGTAATCTATTTGCTCTTGCAACACCAAGTGTGTTGAGACCCAAGTAAAAACCTTATAGGCACATTTTGAAGAACTCTATGCATTAATGTCTTTGAAAAATCCTTAGCAAAAGGGTATTGTTCTACAATTTGAAACTAGCCAGATAGGGACTCATAAAAGTTATTAAAAACATTCATCTTAGATAACCTTTCACAGTCGATTCAAGTGATATGCAACTTCTCATCGCGTCCTAAACCCGGAGAGATGACGTACTCAGTATTACCCAGCCGAGGTTCTTCTACATGTGGGTGTCCTGATGGTTCACAAGAAGATTCCGACTGCCTTTGCAATGAAGTAACATCGCAACCGCAACAAAGTGAGCTAATGCAATGCAAATTCCTCAAAAACAATCATTCATTTCAGATTCTCAAGAAACAGTAATTCATTTTATATTTTTCAGAAACAGTTTCTTACCCAGTTACTTGGATATTTATACTAATTTCAAAGCTAATACAAATCTAATCAAATCAAAATGATAAGACGAAGGCTTTTATTATATCCGTACTATTCGACGGAAAAGCCGTTGGCTGAAGACGTTAATATTGATAAATCTAGATAACTTTTGTCAAACTTTTGCTCTACTAAGGGAGTCGCAGCTTTAAAATGACTGCCATATTAAATTTCAAAGGTAGACTAACATAATTTATAGAGATAACAAAGAACAAGGGTTCCATTCCAAAAAGCGTTTCTCTGTCCGGATACCGCCTCTCTAGCCGACGAAATTACATCTGAGTGGTTCGGACTTATACCATACGTTTCACTTAACAGGAATATTTTTGACCATGGTATTACTTATACAGATTTAGGGCACAGAAGCTTTCTACTTGGGAACCTCTATCCATATCTCCACGCACGCCACGCATATGCCAAGACGACAACCGTTTATTAACTGCCTGCTTGTAAACATATATATGTTTTTTAGGAATAGCATTTGAAGCTGGAATCCAGACAGAAGTTGAATCGTGTCCCAACCCGGACAACAACTGCGAGCCGACACTGGTGCTTTTACCAATATTCACCGTAGAAGACGCACCACCGGAAAAACTCCTGGATCAAGTCGAAGATATCCGAGAACCTCTAACCGGTTACATAGCTGACAGGTATGTTTTCTGTGCCCTTTAAGAAGACCAAGGTCCGGATCCATTAGACTAGGGATGGTATAGTTAGTGTCAAAAGTCACTAAAGCGCTATATTCAGGATCTATCTTGCTGTACATCCTGCCAAGGTCATGCCTGTCTATGCTTGATGCAAAACGATAGTGAATAGACTCGACGAACCTACTGCGATAATTATTATTTATTGCTTGCTGGATTTGCATGATCGAGTTTGCATCCAGTACCGCAAACATCGCGCAGAAAGACAATGAATAACGTGGACATATGTCAGAGCGATATTGCATCGTGCCTTTTGGATAATAATTTCCATCCAAAACCTCTTCTTATTTTTTTCCCTCTTATCTGCTGCTGACAACATTACTAGAATTCCGATTTTTTGGCGTTTGGATTAAAATTTGCGCTCGCCTACTTCTAGTACGTTGGATGCGCATACAATACTGTGTATGCTACGACCAGGATTGAGCCATGTACAGCCGGGATGGATGGCGAATAAATCGCTTTAAAACAAATTTTACTACTGGTGAATAAGGTCGTTAAAGCGTCTGTTGGATAATAGAGTGAATAGGTTTGATACCGCTGGGTTTGCACCCTTTTTGGTAGTTGGAGATAATTTTATTTGTCTGTTGCAGGTTAAACAATAAATCAAACACCATGCGAGGATCACCGGCGCTTGAGATAAATGATTTTTTCGACCAAGCAGCCCAGCTGCGAACGGTTAGTCTTTTTTTAACTTTAACATCTTCGATAGCGTAGAACTGTTTACACCAGTCGGGATAAATTCGCCTTTCTGGACTTGGCAGCCGAAATACGCAGTTGCAATATAGCTGGCAACATTCTTAAACCTTTTACAAAGAAAGTAATAACTTAAGTTTCGTCAGCTTATGTGCCTGACGAAACGAAATAGACGTTGACGAAATATGGCTCTTTCACTTTCCATATACCTTTTTTTTTTGTGCGTGTGGAAACCCCCTCGGGCCGTCACCCCACCGGGGTTTTCGGTGGGGCGGTGTGTCGGAATCGAACCGACTAAAACCACACGGTGTGCCATACTGCGCCTTAAGTAGGAGGGATCCGGGAACAGCTTTATTAAGACATCCGGAACCCTCCTAGCGCCTGCCCGCAAAAGCGCGGGCACCATCTTCGGGTAAAAACCTCTCAATTAGGCGACGTCTAGCAATAGCGGGTGGAGGGGAAAACCCATCCCGTCCACCCGCGGCCACACTCAGGGTGGCATGAGGCGCTGGTAAGCGCGCCTCCGCCACCCGGTTCGCCGGCGGCGAATTAGGTCCGAGTGGAGATCGTCCTCCCGGACACGTTCCGCTGCCTCCTTCTTGCGAGATGACGTCCTCACAGAAGGTCGCGACCGCGGTAAAATTCCTGTCGCTACCGGCCATGGAGCGTATGACGGCCGGTAGCGAGAGATCCTCTCCGATGACTGCAGTGAGAGCCCGACGCTGCGTCGCCCAGGCGGGGCAAACTGCCAGCGTATGATGAGCCGAGTCCTCACTGCAGTCGCAGTGGTGACAGGCGGGACTCAATTCCCTCCTAGCGACCGAATGCAGGTACTTCCCGAAGCAGCCGTGCCCGGAAAGAACCTGCGTCAGTCGGAAGGAAAGGGTCCCGTGCTGCCGCCCTGCCCACTCGATGATGACCAGGCTGGAGCGTCTCCATGGCGGCAAAGCCAGCACGTGGAGCCTCCAGCCGGGAAGACCAACGAGCCATGGTGGCACGGCGAGCGGCCTCACGCCACTCGCGTACCTCTTCGGGCGGGGGCCGACTGCCGCTTCCCGCCCGGAACTCAGCCGTTCGCCGATATACTTCGGCGAGCACTTCCGCCTCCAAATCCCACAGGGGTGTCCCGGCCAACGCGCATGCCGCCTCCGTAGACACGGTGCAGTATCCGCGTATGGCTCTAACTGCCATAACCCTCTGAGGGACTTTCCATATACCTGTTCCTACCTTTTCAGAGAAGAAAAGTGTAGTTGAAAAGTTCTTTTTATGTCTAAATGTCCATTATCTCTCTAAGCTATTTAAGTAAAACACTATGTACACGTATTACGATTATTTATTTAGCTCTTGAGATGTTGTCGTTTGCAAAAGTGGACACGCGACTGGTTTAACTGTGATCAGTGTAGCGTATTTACACAAAAAATGTTTATAGGCAAATCATACCCCTTACATATAACCCCTTCATATAAAAATACAATACAATGGTTGTAAAATTTCAAACTCAATATGCAATCAATAACAATTGAATCAATTACGTTAATTCAAACAATACAATTTAAAAAAAATTAAGAACTTCAATTACATTTCAATCACGTCTAGACACAAGTACTGGTCACAAGCCTTAGTTCACATTATCAAACTGTTGATTATACAAAAATGTCAATGTTTATTACGGTATAATAGATATTTAAACTTAAAACCCTTAACTCTTAACCTAAATGGTTTGTGTACTAAATTTTTTCTTACAAGTATCAACCAATTAATCAAACAAATAGGGCGATCACCGTGTGAAAGTTTTTTGCCTTTCTACTTAGGTACCATAAGTACACTTTTATGTGTCACCACTTTTACCTTTATCACTTACAAATTGACAAAAATCATATATCCATCATCTGACAAGTCCATTAATCCACATACACGTAAACATTATCTACTGCTATAGTTAAAGCTAGGGTTCACAATTAGATGCGACCACTGAAATCTGAATAAGGTAGATTTCTGTGGATGTGCGACGCACTAGCCTGTAACTAAACAATAATTTCCTTTGCCAGGTGGTAGGTAATATAACAATGCTATACTGTTGTATTTTGTTTCTTTATTAAAGTTATTTTTTTACTTTAATCACTCTTTAGTAGTGTTCTTTTAAATCATTCCAACTAAGCTAGACTACAAGGACATCATGCATCCGTGAACCGTTCAGCGGGATATCACATGTCGCTGTCGCCCGAATTGCACGTACTTCTGCTGTTCGCGCTCATCTATTGTCGCGCGCGGGTCATGTCTGTTATTCGTCTTACAACTATGTTACCAAATTACAAATTAATACACCCATTTACCATAGGACTATTATAGATCGATTGATTAAGAACATTTACAATCACATATTATTTTTTTTAATGCGGATACATTTGTAAGTGGATCGGCATACACCAATACACAAAAAATTAAAACAAGTACTGTTGGTAATTTCTCGCCCTTCGATTGTGATACAGGGAGTAGATGATCACCTTCTTCGCATAATTGTAACACAGGAGCGAACGCTTTACTGCACTTCTCCTTCTTCTTATCATTTATGTTAAGACAACGGACTGACAACTTCAATAAAACGTTTGGAGCAGAGCTATAAATGAAAGCAAAAGGCGAAATTCTTAATGGACTTAATTAAAATTTCAGTAACCTGCAGAAGTACCGCACTGCATCTTAACAGACTTCTTCTATATAGTCGATTTACATCCGCAATCGGCGTCCATTTCAAGTGGATATTGCTTTCAAAGATAATTCCCTAGTGCAGAATTTAAAATACCTCCTATGTCCTTATATTATGAGTATTATTTTTAGTTTCAGCCACGAAGCATGCAAACCCCAAGTGGTCGCCTACCGTACCCTGCCATACCTCATTCACTATCCTCCGTCTATCCAATAAATACTGCACTAATTGCACCTCAAACAAACCACATCAGGTAATTAATACATTATGTTTTCAATTAAAATATTCAAATCCATTTTAAATTAAATGTGTTCTTACTTGATTTTATAAAATTTATCTTTTCATCGCAGTCGGCTTTTCACGGCGCATTTGATTTTTTGACATAAACAAACCTACTAAAAACATTATATACTTTATCATAAAATAAAATATTTTTCATAGCCCATAAACACAGTGTCATTGCGAAATTTGACGAAGATTGTACCCACCATTTTCAAAACATTACGTAAAAAATCATTTGAAATCTTTAAATTGCTCTCCTGTAAAGTTACTAAAAATCAAATCCGTCGTTTTTCTACGACGACGACGTTTTACTTATTTACAAAACAGCACAGTGCCTTCCAAATTATATTTTATAACCCAAACTTAGCATAACTTGTACTATGGGTTTTAAAACACGGATAAACATAGTTATGTATAGATAGCAGCATGAGTCTCGAGCACGAATTTTCAAAAATTAACAAAAACGAACTAGCGTATAGCAAAGTATACGGTAGCCAAATGTTATGCGCGATCCAAATAGACGAATAGCATCGACTGACGACTGACGAATCAATG
The DNA here is from genome assembly GCA_963859945.1 of Euplagia quadripunctaria. Taxonomy (NCBI): domain Eukaryota; kingdom Metazoa; phylum Arthropoda; class Insecta; order Lepidoptera; family Erebidae; genus Euplagia; species Euplagia quadripunctaria. The sequence goes on from OY982582.1 coordinate 2,349,483, forward strand.
ACGTGTAGCCTCAGCGTGGTCAACGTCATATCGACCAATAAAAAGTGTGCTCACGGCTCGTGCCGGTAACTGTAGATACTTTTTCTGAATCCATTATAAATTGATATACTTATCTATTCTTATACACGAATATTTCGACTGAGTGTCATCTAATGCTCTATTAATTAGTAATGAATTATTTTTACTAGTCTAGTTACCATAGTACAGGCTCTGCCTAGTTTGGGATCAGGCGGCCGTGTGTGAGATGTGTGAAGTATCATTATTATTATTGGTACTCCATTAGCCGTCATACTTAAAAAGACCGAGGTACATCGATATTTTATCCCTACCGTAGGTTATAACGGCTTTTAATACTAGAAATATCATTCAGGCGTTACCAATGCTCTGAAAACATATTTAAGCCAGAGGTCTAGTCGGAACAATTATTAAATATTAATGTCATCAAGAGTTTCTTAGACTGCTAGAACTAGTGAAGAAATATATAGTTAATTATCAATCCTTTTCCAGTCACATTTCACCAGCAGATCCGAATACAAGAAAGGTGTCAGTACCGAGAAGGTCTTACCCTTATGGGAGATCAGAACCAGGGCAGAGACGCATTTCTCAACCTCCTAGACAACCTGCCGCACACGTAGCAGTCAGCAAGGTAAATGTTATTCCTAACAACTTTACGAGTTAATTGATATACATCCTCTGATTTATTACACTTAGAAGTTCATAGAAATAATTCCTAAAACAATTTAATTTCAGAAATCAAGTATTTTCAATAGAGTCGCAAAATTTCAGTTACCTACTGGTGGGAAAAATGTTGGTCAATATGAGTCAATAAAACCTGATGTTAAACCACGCAAAGACTTCAAAAACATACAAAGAGTCGTGAATGACTATATCAAACAAAGAAATAACAAATTTAGAAGAAATGAAGTTGTTATAAGCAAGCACCAAGACAATTTGAAAAAAGTCACTTTAGGTACTACGCTAAAAGTAGAAGAAAATACCGAAACTATTTTGAATAATGTTGAAGAAAGGGTTATAAACTTTGATAAGTTTCGCCAAAAATATAATGTGAGCGTTGACGATATAACTAAGCATTTTGACCTAAACTATGAGGAAAGTGACAATAAACTAATGACTCTTCTTGACACACTAGAGCGAGAAGTAAAACATATAGAATTAGATGGTAATGAAAAAGAAATTTTCGATGCAAAGATTAGAAAAATATACGATACAGTTGTCCGTAAGCCTGCAACTTCATATCCTCCAATACCAAATTCAAAGTCCTTACCCAAATCTAAAGTAAAATCTGTACCGATGACGTCCGATATTTATGACAACGATTTTGGAGAGTCGAAAACATTTATTAAACATGAATCGAACCATATTACTGAGGATGAGCATAGAATCAGACATGAGCCAGATCATTTATCAGAAGAAAATAGAAATGCTTATAAGCAAGGACTTGAAAAAATGATAAATCGTGATAGAGGCTATGAATATCTTGATAACAAATTTGCTGAAAAAGTAGATAAAACCCATCTTATTCATAAAGAAGATAAACATTCCGATGTTTATGATGATAAATATTTTAACGATAATGATATGCTGACTGATACCGATCATGAGTTATTTGCTGACATTGAAAAAAAATATAACGAGCGGTTGGCAGCTACTTTAGCTAATCGAAAATTTGATGACGGTGTTGACAGAGGTAAATATGATGTTGTTGGCAGTCATAAGTATTCTAATGCACCTTCTTCTAAAAATAGATATAATATAGCTAAATATGAGAACCATAAACCTAGAGCAACCTCAGATGAAGGAAGAAATCGTCGAGCCTTTGAGAAATATCGCGATAAAGAATCCATGGGTAAAGAATCAATCCACAATGATTTGAATAGAAAATATTTTAGAAATGGTGAAGATGATAGAAAACGTAGTACATCAAGCGATAGAAAGGATGTTAAAGGAAACCCTTGGGGTAATGAATTTGACCAAAATGATCCGTTAAGCGCAGAAAGAAGGAAATATTATCAAGAGAAGTTGGAAAACCTTGAGAGGCGACTACATGATCACTCTTTTCGGCGTAAAAATTACGAAGATGTGAGTAGTTTCAATTTTAACATTATATAAAAAAAAAAATTTTAGTTCCAACTCCAACTTCATGCTTTTCAACTGCATTTCAAGCCGAGTTACCTGTTTGTTTTCAGAGACCAAATGATAGAGCATTGCGACGGTTGAGGCCAAATGTAGAACAGTCAGATCGACAAAAGTCGAAAACACAAGGAGATGCGTTCTACATGCCTGACCGTGCTCGGTTTTTGCATGGTTTCTAGTTTACTTAGAATATAGCTTTAGAAAAATATTTTTTTATTTAATTATATGGACATTATTGTATGTTAAGACTGTTAAGACTCATTAGTGTATGTGTATTTGTATTAAAATATTCGTTCAAGTTTTAAATTTAATATTTTTAGTAGATATAAAAAATCCTTTAATCCTAAGACATTTAGATAAAAATCATTTTGGAGACTTTTGCATTTTTGTTTTGAATTTTATTAAGTACAACTTTAGTTAATTAAGTCTGTAAAATAGTGATTTATTGAAGAAAATATAGTTATAGATAATACTCGTATAAAATATCAGTTGCTATAAACATATATTTTGTATCTCATTTCTTTCATTACTGTTCCTTTGTCTATTTCTACACATTGTTTTGTCCTGTTACAACTGGCATGTTTAATTACGAATCGATACCGGTGTTATAAAATACAACCAATATGATGCTTGGCATTTCTCATGAACACGCCGAAGTCTTAGATTTTATAAAACCGGTATCAGAATTTCCTATTATGTTAATTTTATTATTTTAAAGTTAAAAATTATGTAAATGTCTATTCTATTCTATGGGTATAAAAAAGTTTAAAATGAGTTTTAAACAAATCACAAAATAATAACTGTACTAAGGCCAAATATAGCCGTAATTATTAAAAATATTGTGTATATATTTACGCAATTACAAGAACAAATAGATCTATAGAAATACAAAACTAAGCTCACATCAATTTTCTTCATGGAGTCGAACAATGGAACGGCTTCATAAAAAAACTGATTTCAAAAATAAATGAAAAAATCCTTTCCATACACGTTACTCTTATAGCAAAAATTAAAAAAAAACTTAGCTTATGGAGCGTTATCGTTAAAAAGCGATAGAAAAACTTTTGTCAACATTTGACGTCATTGATAAACCATCGGTTTGACTCAACAGATTAAACATGAACGAACACAAGTGAGGATTGCTCGGTCTTTCAGTTATTCAAAATGGCGACGATTTTCAAGTTGATTTTCGCTTTAGGTTTGTTTGTAGGCATATTGACGGAGAAGTCACATTTGAAAGAGGTAGGTACAAGTGAAATGCTATTTATATAATTACTCTAAATTTTAAAGAAGCTTTGTAATCAAGTATTACTGATTCCGAAAAGGGATAATGATATGCTAAAATTGAACCGTCTTGTGCCTAGCCTAAAGTAATGTATTGATGCCAAACTATCGAAATTGATCTGCGTTTATATTCTCACCGAAAAAGCACCTTTTCATACTGATGATAAAAAATATTTTTATAACGCAACTCCGTAAATGAGTCTTCTGCCAATAAACGTATACAGATAAACTTTCAACAGTTTGGCATTAATAATTATTTTGAATAGCTTTTAAATTGGTTTATTTAAGCACAACACGATCCTTTTAATGTTATGGATTACTTTTCGTTAGTTCTTCATATTTCTGAATATTTGCTAAATTTATTTATATTACTGTTATTCTATCCAAGACGAGTGATGCTGAGCGCAAGTTCACAGGTCAACAAATAGAACTTCCGTTAAGTTCTATTTGTCTCTCGCCTTGCATTGTTTGCTTTCACGTTCATGTCAGTATTATGTCCAAAGATCCAAAGGCAAGAACCTTAATCACATACTCACGTATCCTTATTATTATCTTTATTGTCGTCTCCCCTTCTTTTTTATTTATTACTCTCATTGCGCGATGCAAGATTAGTAGTTACTCCGTAGTTCAGCTCGTCTTCACTAGATGATGTTGGAGTATGGTTTTGCTGTATATGGAAGTCACCTTAGATACGAACATACAACACCTAGCCCGAATTCATCAAAGTATGCGTGAAGTCTTACCATTTGATGCACAATTCAAATTATACATTACTAGTTTTTTCCCGCGACTTCGCTTACGTGAATGTAGATTTTGTCAATCAATTTAGGTATACCTCGGGAACAGATATTTTTTCTGACAACATCTGTACAAATTTCACTATGATTGGTTGAGTAGTTAAGGCATGAAAGCGTAACAAATAAATAAACAACAAACTTACTGCTTTGCTGCCCGCAGTTTCGTTCGCGTGGATATTTTGATGATATCTATCTCACGGTAACCGTACATTTTTCCGGAATAAAAAGTAGCCATTATTCCAGACTATATATCTATGTCTGTTCCAAATTTCATTCAGATCCGTTTAGCCGTTTTTACGTAAAAAGTAACATCATCCATCTATCCATGCTCACAAACTTTCACCTTTATAATATTACTAAGACGTAAGATTAGTTAAGATGTTTTTAGGTATTTAAACCTTTCCTTGTTAACTAAAAAAAGTAACTTTGTTAAGTTATACCACTGTCCCAACGTGGTGGGATCATGCTGATACAGTGGTACAACTATTTATAACCTTATTTACTTGTAGGTATATCAGTCTGACATGTATTGTTTTATTCGATTCGATACTGACATGCCACTTCCGCGCTGTCTCATTGAGATGGTTGGTTAAGGTTGAAAACCTCCACGGTTCACCATGAAGGTTTCCACACTTAAAACAGGAGGTCCTTTAGTGTCTTTAAATTACAGCTGATCGACTTATATTTATAATTCCAAACTTTAGTAGTAATCATGTGTATTATGTTACTGTTCAGTTGGATTCAGGGGATAATGAAAATACATTCATGAACCTCTTTAATAATGAAGAAATTCAAACAAAAAATGAAAGGGTACGTATAACATCTAACATTATGAACTAGTAATATTATTAATATCTTTATTTATTGAAGAAACTAATGACTGACCCCCCGATCTACTACTTATAATTGAAGACAGTTGCTTACGTGTGATGGATATATGGACATGCGAACGACAGAAAATTAAATATTAAGCGCATATATCTTAGAAACAGCTAGACTAGACAAGATAACGGAAACATAAATAAATCAAGCGATTGTCGACAAGAACTATAAGAGCCACCGCGCACTGGTGATTTTTAATCGGTCGATAGCCTAGTCGCTATCGTCTAAAAACTATGATCGAACTATCGGTCGATATTTCAGTCTTGTGGTGGTGAGCGCACTATACTCATGCCATTCGTAAGTAAAGAATCGCAGGTGTAGGGCAGGAGCGGACAGAAAATGTTTTATTAAACTGGTTGCAGTAATCCCCGAGCATCGCCCGTATTAGAACTATAGACCGACTATTTAGTTTTAAAGTGTGGGTGCACTCGTACTTTTCCGTACTTACTGTGAACTCGATCGACAGTTGGGCGATAGTTTAGTTCAATGCAGTGCACGCGCTTGCATCGTACTTCACACGTTATGCATTGGCCCATAGTTCAATCAAATAGGAATCGGGCAATCATTTCCGATAGTTTGATCAGTCAATTTTAAATCGTCAAATGCGTGCAGTGCCATACTGCTTCATACTGATTACCAGAACGATCAAATTATCGGCCAATTAAAAATCGTCAGTGCGCCGTGACCCTTATAGAGTAGCTATATTCCTCATGGAACAGCGCAGTGCTAAAGCTAAATTCTGCAAATTGTGTGCACACTACTGTGCGTCGTGTTATTATATATACGGTGTGAGCAGGCAATTCTCACTTGCTGGGTTTGTTATAGACCAAGATCCCAGGGCTGCCAGTCCTTACTTATTTTCTAACAAACAAAATATATCGCATTCTTTCAGAGACTCTACTAATACTACCCCATATAAAACATTTTGTTCGTCAGAAAATAAATAAGGTCTAGCGGCTCTGGGATCTTACTCTATTAGCAAAAGCTCATAAAATAAATGCTTATGAGTTTTTAATCGTATAAGTCAATTCAAATTCAATCCAATAGACGTCCCTAAATTTGACAATAAATACATAAGATCAAGTGCATTATACATAGCAACTCATCGCAAGCGTTTCTCCAGACCAAAAACAAAAATTAAACTTCTATCGTCATTTGCTAGTTAATTTAAAAAAATACCTAGATAAACCTTTTAGATGTACCTAACTTATTCGTCTAACATGCACGATATCAAATAAAAATATAAATAACTTTTTAGTTTTTTGACAGAATTATTAATGTTCGTTCTCTCATTACATACACTTCAGCCCACGATTGACATTGGCAGAATTCTCATCATCACATCGACATCTCGGCATCATTTGCCATAAAGAAAAATAGAATAGAATAGAACTTTTTAGTTTTATTAAACTTGAGACAGAGTGAAAAAGCGCGCATAAGCGTACAGAAACCAAACTGTTTTTTTAGGGTATAGTGAGCAAACGAGCAGATACCATAAAAAAACAGTTTGGTCTCCTGATGGTAAGTGACTACCGTCGCCCATAGACTCCTATAACTCAAGAGTCACAAGCGCCTTGCCGGCCTTTGGGGAAGGTTGGAGTAGACGAAGGGGTGAAGGTAGGTTAGGGCCTCCGGTAACCTTACTCACTCGGCGATCATTGCTGTGATGTCGGTTTTCTGTGAGGTCGTGGTATCGCTCTGGTCGAGCCGGCCCATACGTGCCGAAGCATGGCTCTCCCACGTGTACAACCTGCAACAGTACGTACTCCCACTGTACATACTGTTGCAGGTATTTTATTAAGGTGTAATGAGAGTTAATTTTCATTAACAAAACTCCTTTAAGATTCATCTATTGCCCTAATCTTATGTCGGCTAAGAATATGCAGTTTATATAGAAATTAAGTAGTAGTTTTAACTATTTATTCAATCATAACATTAATGTTCTATTAAAAAGGCTATTAATACTATAAAACTATTTGAAGTAAAGTAAAGTAAAAAACACATGTCAATTTTATTTAACACCTTTGTAACATAATTTATGTAGTGAAATAAATTTATTTGATTTGAAATCTCTCGTGGCTGCATTTTTTGTACCTGGATAGATGTTTAGCCCTTTAGATTAGTATGGCTTTAACCCCTAATAACATCTATGAAATTTCCGCTTGCTACTATGACGTAACTGTCCTCTGTAAGACATATCTATAAACCCGCTTGGCAATCTGTCAGTAAGATTTTAATGCATCTTTTTGCCCTTTATAGCAGCAAAAAGACCGATCCTTCATACTACCAAGCGTGTATATGTCCTTAACTTCTTCTTTTTCGTCGCCACCCTCTTGGCAGAGTGGTCGTCACATCAGGGGTAGTGGGAAGTTTCACAATTGGTCGTCATTCCTCCCGTACTGTAGCTCTTCTTGTACATTCGTGAAGTGGACCTTTGAGTGCAATTTTCGCGTTCTTGTACCTTCAACTTTTCCCTGCACTACAAGTCGTTTCACAGATGCGTCTTCTCGACGTGTGATATGTCCAAAGAAATTGAAAATACGATTTCGATAAATACCTATTTCTCAAATTTCAACACTGGTAATTTTAATCTACGTATTAAATGCTAAGCTTTTGTTTTTCCAGTATGCTCGACACGTCCAGGCTATTACAGAAAACGCTTTAGATCATCTAGTGAATGAGATAAGATATGAATACTTTAAGAATAACTATAATTCGAATAGTCCACTGCGAAAACTTATACACAAACTAAACGATGAAATGGAAAGACAAAATCGCAACCAGCTTATTAAAGATAACCGAAAAACGAAAATGGCAAACAAAAAGAAAGCGCCCAATAAAAAGAAAAAGAAATGGGTAAAGAAAAGTAAAAAGACACCAAAAAAACAACAGAACAAACTTAATGCGAAATTAATTGATAAGAAGAGAAGGCTGTCTGCTGGAACATCTGTTTCTATATATTTGAATAAAACACGCATTTTGTAATTAATTTTTTTTTTAATATTGCATAAACACATGTGAGTATTGGGTTCGTTACAACGAGTGGGAGTATTTTCTAATAAATAAATTGCTACATGAGTGTTATTTTTTTTAACCGGCTTCTAAAAAGGAGGAGGTTCTCAATTCGACTATATTTTTTTTTGTTTGTTACCTCAGAATTTTCGACTGGGTAAACCGATTTTGAAGATTCTTTTTATTTGAAAGCTGGTGCTACCCGTGTGGTCCCATTTCAATTTGGCCCAGTCCTGACAATGGCATCCATGAGAAAACCATATAAGTCTTTTTTTTTTTGTATCTCCATAGAATTCTTTTTTTTTTTGTGCGTGTGGAAACCCCCTCGGGCCGTCACCCCACCGGGGTTTTCGGTGGGGTGGTGTGTCGGAATCGAACCGACTAAAACCACACGGTGTGCCGTACTACGCCTTAAGTAGAAGGGAGCCGGGAACAGCTTTTATTAAGACATCCGGAACCCTCCTAGCGCCTGCCCGCAAAAGCGCGGGCACCACCTTCAGGTAAAAACCTCTCAATGCGGCGTCGTCCAGGCACACGTGGACGCCGCCTCCTCGCGGGGGGCCACTAGAGCGGGTAGAGGGGAAAACCCGTCCCAACCACCCGCGGCCACACTCAGGGCGGCATGAGGCGCTGGTAAGCGCGCCTCCGCCACCCGGTACGCCGGCGGCGAATTAAGTCGGAGTGGAGGTCGTCCTCCCGGACCCTTTCCGCCGCCTCCTTCTGCGAGATGACTTCCTCACATAAGGTTGCGACCGCGGTAGTATCTATAGAATCCTGACTTATTCTTATAAAATTCTGAAATAATGTAAACCACGTTCGAACTTTCAAGTTTACAACTGTAGGGACACATAGGATAAATGTGTATATGTGACCTGTAGTACTCGTACTTGCACAGGGGGTAGGTATTGGCTCGTTACGTCACCAGCAGCTGGGGTCAATACGTCCGCTCTTGCCAACGGCTCACAGGCGACCGTAGGGTATAAGTGTTCTGTGCAGGCGACTGTCTCCAACACCGGCCGTGCACCCGAGACAAGTATACAAACACTGCATGACCAAATGTTGTATTTAGGTATTTGTATAAGTAAGTTAGTCACTAACACCAGTCTCCAACACAAATAACTGTTGCAATAAACACAGTTGAGAACATCATCATATTATATTTTATTTGCATAGATAATCATAACTACTATAGTTAAGTGATCGTGAACATTACCCTTCCCTTACCCATTACCTAAAATCACAAATAAGACGAAATGGTCTAAAATTATTTTATTACATCACTCCTCATTCGTAACACGAATGTCGGATACAGCTATAAAATAATTTTGATGTATAAACCACATTCCGAAAGTTTCTTCTCCACTTCCGATTTTATTCTATTTTTATTTAATTCTGCAAAAATGTATAAATGGGAAAACTGAGAAGCGGAAAAAATATTGCAAAACACACACACCGCATTTTTATCATAAAATGACAGTTCATGAACTAAACATTGCTAGAAATAGAACCCATAGAAGAGAGATGAGAAAATAAACCACATGATTTACAGTAGAGTGGGATAGACTTTTGTCCTAGTGACAAATAAACTTCTTTAACAACTAAATATTATTTAATTTTCCTACTCCACTACACTAAATTTTGATATCACAAATCATTGCGCGCTTCTGTGCAATGATAAAATTACTTATGTTCTTTATGTTATACTAGCGGCACAGCCGTACTATCCTTTTCTCGAAGCAGTTCAGGCCATTTTCGACCCCCTATAATTTAATTTCACGCACCAAATACACGATAACTTTTTAGATTGAGAAGGAAAGCCAAAAACAGAAATGTAATAGCTGTAAATAATAAAGACTGATAAGCTAGATTTGGGAAACTTGACTACAATTAGTGTAAGTCTGTTTTTGATATTCTAATAGAAATGACAATTTTCTTATTTTACAACTTCTAAAATGCAACGTAGATCTACGCGTACGAAGTCAATCCAAAGCAAATCCAATAATGAGTCTGTCCAATAATGAATAATGAGTGAACTCTGAAATAGAAAGTGAGTGCTTTCCGATAACTTTTGATTAAATATCTTTAGTATTATTTGCATATTATGTTTAACAAATACTCGACCGGCCTGGTGGTAAGTAGGCAGTCGTCAATACAAATCTATGAACAGTGACTTGTTTCAATATTTATAAAGTTAATAACGTAGAAAATCCCGTTACCATCTTGCTACCATTTGACTTGTTTTGTAAGCGACAGACAAACTTAAAACTTTATGGCGTGGGACCTGTCACTAGCTGCAGGTTACTTCACCCCTTGCTAAATTCAATGTAGTAGGAATAATAATTCCTATTACATTGGTTCTATTAGTCACATTTACTATGCCTGTGTTTTGGTGACTTTACATGCATTAACAAGAGGCTGTAGATTGCCATAAATTAAAAATAATACACATTTTTCACTCGTTCATTTTAATATGTACAATAATGTCAACAGGTTTTCCTTTTATTGTGTTTTCAGATGATACTTTATGCTCAGAAACGTTAGGTTTTCCTTTATGAATATTGTGTTTAAGTTCTGGTTTGATGTATTTTCTTATAGGATGCTTTTTCTTCTTTAAATGTTCTTTCATTTTTATCACTTTCTTGATTTTGCCTAGACCCAACCGATTCGGTTTTAATTTTCGCAAATTTTTCTTTTTTATTTTTCTTATTTTCTTTTTTCTTGTTGGGTTTGGAATCGTAGTTGTAGTTATTCCAGATGCGAGATAAAAACTACTTACACCCTGAAAAAAATAAAACAAATGATTACTCTTTATCTACCAAATATCTGTCATATAATACGACCATCAATTTTAATTATTTATACCCTCTTTGAAAAAATATTTATTTGTTCATTTCGGGATCGTTGTTGTTACAACAATAATATATTTTCTAGTTTAAGTGACTACATTATGTTTTAATACTTCAGTCTCATTCCAAATTAGAAAAAAATGTTTGCAGTAATATCACTATCACTTAAATATATTTCCAAGAACTTAATTTTGCTTACACACTGATAATAAACTAGAATATAATACGGACTCCACTAAACAAATTATTGTATAACCATTAATCAAGTTTATGACTTCGTAATGCATACTCAGTTGTATTGTGTATATCAAAATATAAATTAAAAATGGAACAGTTTTGTACTAAAATATTATCAGTTCCTTATTGCGACAATCTGAATATTTGGTGTCCGCTTTCTACATTCACGTATTAGCGAAAAGCCCAAGATAATAAATTCTGGATCTCTTGTCATAATACATTTGGTGGCCACTTTTTTCACTTACACTTTCTCCAGGTACGTTTTCATCATTCACTTCAATTTGAGATAAATTATCTTGAAACTCTCGACTTTTAAAGGTATTGTAAGCCATCCTTGCTTCATTATCTTTATCAATTACATCTTCATTACTTTTAATAGACTTTGGCATAACATCCCAGGCTGAAGCTCTGACACCTTGGAATACATCGTGCATCACGTCCTAAAAAATATTTAGATGTTCTGTTCTCGAAAGATAAAACACCTAAATATTTTTTAATCAAAATATTTTTCACCCAACAAAATACTGTTTCTTTATACTTTGTTGAATAGAATAAAACATTGTAAAATTTACTCTTAATAAAGAAAACATTTCATAAGTTTTCTTATGTAAATAAATGTAGCTGATTGTTCAACAAAATATGTTTAACTCAATGAGCCTGTATTCTGGATTCTATTCAACTTACATTTTCACGAGTGATGTCACTGTCACTGCTGTCAACTACTACTTCTTGAAAAATATTTTCTGTAAACTGTTCAATATCTTCTATTACTTTTAGTAGTAATATCATGTCGAACTCAATCACACTACTCAATTTAGTCACAATTTTTAGCATATTAAATTTTTACACCACCCAAGTCACCTTTTTATTTTTATGTGCTGTGGTAGTTTAGGATTCGTAATAGAAGATCTCACTGAAACCTTAGATTGAAAAGAAATCGAAATAACTTATTGTTTCAGTAATGAATTTTATGAAACAGTTTCATGACTGCATGCGTCTGTAATATTAGGTAATCACATTGACGCCTTTGCGCTTGATAATTCAAACTTAAAGTCATCAATTTAATTATCGATAGTATTAAAAAAATCCAGCATTACATTTAGTTTTCTTTCTAGGCTGTTGAACCAGTTGCCGACTGCCTCTGATTGTTCTCTTTCAGCTGCTACCTGTAATATATTGTTATTTAAAACATAATATCTTTCACAAGGAATCATTTTATAAATTATCAAAAGTTTAATCAAAGAAACAAGAATATTCCTTTAATCTATGACTTGTGATCGTCAGTTCAAGTTTTTCAAATTTATATTTAAAAATGTTGTAAAAACAAAAGATTCTGAAGCTAATAGTGTATTGCAACTTAAAGTCGCACGTGCACCCATCAAATGTTTTTTTGCGACGCATTACAGTACAATCAATGCCTTAGCTAACGTATTAAATAATAAATAGAATAGTTACCTAATAAATTAGTTAGTGTAATGGTTTAATTACTAGTTTAGTACCGATTGATTACGACAAATATGATAATTGCTACAAATCTTTCGCCACATATAAGCACCTGAGGACCGTTTGCTTTCAGAGTATCATCTGCCTAATTTTGCAAACATACTTGCATGATTCACTCTTCAGCATTGGTGGGACCGAAAAGGTTTTAAATGATTACTAGATTATCTTCATCGCATATAAAGAAAAGCAAAAAAAGTGGTGAAATAAAAAAGAAAGTTACGAAAAAAAGTATATCGCGAACAACAACAAATTTACAAACAATTTTATTATTTATCTTAGTTTAACGCATAGACTTTTATGGTCTAATCCGTTGCCACTGCTATTACGGTGATTTCTATGTTTTGCTTTAGATTTTTGTTGGGTTGAATAATACCGACGATTACAGTATTAGTATACTGTAATCGTTGCTATTGTAGACCATCACGTCGTATACGGCAAAATACCAACGTGATCAAAACATCACTATTTTCTTATAATTTACTTACTTTAATCTTACTTATTCTCCTTGTTATCTTTAAAATTAGCTCTTTGTATAGGTCAATACCACAATAACAGGGTTTACAATTACAATAATCGTACACCATTATCTTACTCTTACGTCCACGATTACATTTTTCGGACCATATTTTCTAACCTCTATACATTTTATATCAAATATTTAGATAACTTACTACTTAAGATACTAAAATTAAAAAACGACTAAAAGAAGCCCTCAAAACGATGCATCTCACCTCTTTTATATACTGATTTTGTACTATTAAAATGGTAAAAACTAATGCTTGAGACAGAACTGTGTAGAGATTCATTTTGAATAGCAACCGTGCGTTTGTAGGTGAACGTTAAAACTGAGTTATCGATGTTTTGTTTTTCACATATTACGGTTTCCTGTTTACTTTCAATGTGAAATACACTCGTGTTCAGAAACGTTTTTATAGTAGTTGTTGATAAGAGCAAGAATTAGGTATGACATCTTGCGAAATGTTGGTGCGCTTTATTGAGTACTCCGAACTGTTTCGATAGATAGACAGATAGATAAACTTTTTATTGTACACCAAAGAGGAAATTAATACATATTTAAATATTCTTACAAATTAAAGTTTAAGCTTAAAAAGAAACAATCCTGGTAAAAAATGTGTACAATGTATTTAAATGTACAATTGGCGGCTTATCGCGATTTGCGATCTCTTGCAATCATTGGATGAACAGAAAGATTAAGGATGCAGTGTATGAATAATTTTTATTTGTTTTGTTAATAGACACAGCCAATACCATAATGGATACCATATAAACAGTTCTTAAAATAAAAAGTAATAAGTTAATAGAAGTGTTAGACAAGAAACCATTAAAAAAATCAATAATCTTACTTTAGACAAAAAAATTTTTTTTTGATATAGATATAGTTTAATTGACGTTATACCCATAACAGTGGAAACAAAATGCTGAATCCGTATAGCAATACAAATCGATTTTATAAAACACATATAGCAACAACTTAAAACATAATTGTTAAGACATCAGATTACCAATTGAGAGAAAATGGGTTTAAATCGAAACAAATATTCTATCAACGTGATTTTTTTTTTTAAAGACTGCTAGTAACGTGGGTCAGACATTACTAGCATTCTTGTGAACCCCTCCAGCTAAGCTAAATGCTTGTGTTAGGAGTGGGTTCACGTGTGTAGTGCACTGGGTGGGTTCAAACCCGCAACCACTCGATCGCAAGTCCGACGCCTTAGCCATTACGCTACCGCCGCTTCTTCGCTTAGGTTACAAGTTACAACTCAATAAAGTAATATGTAAGGGGTTAAAAGAAATTACACGTGATTTATTTTAACATTCTGACTATGTCATTCTTATGCGAGGTCTACTGATGTTTTTTTTTGAAGTGAAAACTTCTTTAGCGGCGTTGTGCACTTTTTGGGATGGGTAAAAAATATTAAACTCGCGTCAGGACACGTGACCTGATCGAAAATTCGTAAGACGGAGCCGAGTTTATATAACGTTCGAAATTAAAACATTTGCGGTCAGGAGCGCAGAACTTCCAGTGTACCCTATGTATACATTTAGATATGTTATTCCCTACTTTTTTTTTTAACCTAATTATATATATACAGATGTGTGTGTATGTATATGCAAATAAATACATTGTGAAGTTATGTTTTCATTTCTGACGACTGCAGTCCTAAGACTGACTGTTTTCTTTTTTATAGGGGGCAAACGAGCAGACTGGTCACCTGATGGTAAACTACCTCTGCCCGTGCGTTGCCGGCCTTCAAGGAAAGAAAAGGGGGAGAGGAGGGAAGAGCGAGAAGAGGGAGAGAGGGAAGGTTTAGGGCCTCCGGTAACTTCGCTCACGCGGTGAAAAGCAATGCAAGCATTGCTTCACTGCCGGTTTTCTGTGAGGCCGTGGTATCACTCCGGTCGAGCCGGCCCATATGTGCCGAAGCATGGCTCTTTCACGCTTGTTGTGGGAGGGCTGTTGGGTCCCTGACGGGTTCGAAGTGTTTCTAGGCTTTCATCCGCCATTTAGTTAGGAGCGACGTATCGGATCTGCAAGGGTGTCTTCTTCCCTGAATGTCTCCCTCTTGTTTTTTGTAAGGACAATATCTCGCATGTGACTGTGATAAAATCTCTGCCACAATGCAACGTATGATGACGGGTAGTGAGAGACCTTCTCTAATTTCTGTGCTATGGTTACAGTAGCCCCAGGCAGGACTCCATCTCCCCCTAGCGACCAAGAATTAATACTTTTTAAAGCATTCGAGCCTGTGACACCCACATCAACTATGATCCCGTGATGCCATACACTACAAAATATGCTATATCTGTAGTAACTGCTAGTAAGTAGCAATGAGCTATCAAGAAAAATATTAATTACCAATACAGAAAATTGTGACAATTGTAAGTTCGTTTTTGATAATTTAATATCTTTTTATCCATAACTGATTTTCGTCATAGACACTCAAATTTGAATTTGACAGCGTAAATCGAATATTTTGCGTTTGATGTTCGTAATTTTTATGAATATTTTTTACATATCTACAAGTGTGTCAAGTTTTGTGCATAATATGTCGCTAGAGAAATCACATTTTAGAATTCAATGGTACTGTCAGTAGGCCACATATCCATCACACGTCCACATATCCATATCCCTAATATTACTCAGACCTCTCTGACCTCGCTTAATACATAGTTTTCCTTACAAAAATCTTAATTTACGATGCATTATTATTCTACCAGCGAGATGGTCCGACGTGATCGCATGATAGCCGATGGGCAGAAAGAGGCGTATACGCGATCTTAATGTTCAGGAATATTGTATATTGTAACCGTACGTGCCACGAATTTTGGCATTAAAGCAAGATTTTTCTTCTATTTCTGAAAAAATATGGTTTTCCCGAATACTGTACATTATTTAACTCTGCTAATTTATTCGGCAGTATAAAACCCACTGCTATGTTTATTTTATACAAGGCCACCATTTGTTTTGGCAACTCTATCAATATTTGAACAATTGTTTTAGTTTTGGCTAACATTCACGTTGTTGATAACTTATTAACAATGAAATAAATTATAATACGTATATCCACGTACCAGTACTTCATTGGTAGCGAGAAATAATTTAAAACTATCCTTGACTGGCTTGTAATCGTGAACATTAAACGAAAGAAAAAGTAAAATGAAACGCAGTTTTGGTTATTTTTTATTTCATAGCGGGTAAACGACCAAACGGGTCACCTGATGGTAAGTAACTATCGTCACCCATGTACACCTGCAACTCAAGAGTCACAAGTGCGGTGCCGGCCTTTCAGGTGGGAAGGAAGGAAGGGAAGGATAGAAGTAGGGGAAGGGGGGAGAGGGAGTAAGGGCTCTGGTAACCTCACTCGCTCGGCAACGATAACATTGCTTTACGCCGGTTTTCTATGATGCCGGCCCAAACATGCCGAAGCATGGCTCTCCCACATGACCCCGATGAACAGATGAACTAGGAATTTTCTTTTCAACTAAAACCAATATACATTTTCCAAATACTTTGTAAATTAAATTCTAACGCAAAAGAAAATAAAAGTCTATCTACATGAATATCCTGCAAAGTGAAACGACGCAGCATAGTTTGGAGCCATTGTACCGCAAACAAAACATCTACGTAGTATATTCCCCTGTCAGAAACATACTTGCTATTGACAGCACTACTCGAATGAGTATTGTCGTACACCTTCGTATAACGTGAACAATTTGGAATAATGTACTATTTTAATATTTGTGTTTTATACTGGCTATTAGTAACGTTTTACACACATTAGTGGTACTCTAATTTGGCCCTCTAGTTGAGCTAAATGTTTGTTTTAGGAGTGGGTTCACGTACGTCTGTAGTGTACTGATTTTAGGTTCGAGTCCGCAACCTACCGTCGCTAAACAATCCTTTGTTGGAGTTTGTTTGTTACCCTTTCATGCTTTAATTAATCAACCGATCATCAATTTAAAACTATCTCTCCGACTGACTGACTGACTGACTGTCTCTCACTCACTCAAAAGTTACGTTAAGGTATTTACGAGTATGTATGGGCCTATGCAGCCTGAATTAATGATTTATTATTATTATTCATTGCAAGATTTTTGATAGCGCGTACGTACACAAACGTATGATATCGAGAAACGTTTAAGCAGTACAAATGCCTGCCAAATGGTTTCGAAGTAGCAAAACCTCTCTCAATAGATCTTCTGATTAGAATTTGTAAAGCGTTGTGTTTTGTTTTTTATCCCAACCTATAATATTAACATTTATTGTTTAAATTTGGAAACGTAGTGAACTAACAATAGTTCACTACGTTTTCTATGGATTTCTTCAGTGTGAATACACATTTGCTAACATTTATATGTAAATTGTTCATGTAACTTTCTAATATGTTATGTGTTGATTATTCCAAATAAATAACTTAAATAAAACAAGTATTTACAAATATCAAGTAGTCACAAATTAATGTTGTGTTGTGTGATTTGTCAGTGGTTTGATAACGTTACTGAATGAGGTAATACATTAACAACTCTTATCAAAAGATTAATTAATCCGTAATCCATAGATAAGTTACTACATATCATAATATATATTTCATACATATGCAACGCTATTCGCCATTTTGTCTGCCACAAAAAGTAACGAAAAGTATTCGTATTCAGGGTTGCTAGATTGTATAATTGAATACAAAGTTCGTATAATTCGGATATCTTATGTATCCTGTTTGTATAGTAGGTAGATTGCATTGTATATCGGATACAAAGTCATTACTGATGTTACAGGGCAATAGGTATGAATATACACCTACGTGTATGTTCTGTAGATTATTGTATCTCTATAGATACTTAAACAAATCATGTATGTGGTAAACTGTTAAATCATTATAGATACGTTAAAGTTAAAACACCTTTTATTGAAATCCCCAAAGAGTGATGTACCGAACACGTGACGTACCGTTGTACAACACTGATTTTGTATAAAAGTTCTGAGACTCGACTATATAAAATAAGCTAAGGATAGCTTATTTTATATAGTCTGGCAACTGGCAGCCCTGTTCGTATTCCACTCTCAAATTCTCACTCTAAATTAACCATTTATCAATATTTAAGTAAGTAGGGTGGTTTAGCCGGTTTGCCCGCCACCTTTTGTTTCGTTTTCGGCCAATGCGTAGTGATAGCCATTTATTAAGATAAATTTGTCTTAATCTTTTAAAAACAGCTTCTACTTTGTTTGCCGGAATAAACTTTACGCAATCTTAAATTTATAGCAATACAATGATTTTATTGCCTCGTTAGAGGGCCTCCGAAAATCAAGTTCGAAAAAATGTTGCGCACGGAAGTTTTTTACAAGATAAGTTACAAAGTTCTTGATCGTTTGGAAATTACAGTAGAACATCCGTAAGTCGAATTTCACGAGAGACGCAAAAAAATCGAGTTATGAAGTTTTCGACTTATGAAGGGATTTTATGAGGAAATCTTGGATTTGTAGAAACGTTTAAGTTGGAAAAGTGAAATAGGCTTCTGTTATAAATGCCGATCGGTTCAGATTCAGATTCATTGATATGTGTAAAAGTGTGTCATAATAACGGTGTTACATTTTTTCTTTTGTTAGAAGCCTGTCTGTAATTTGTTAGAAGCCAATTTGCTTAAATGGTCGAAAACCGGCTAAGTTACTCTTTATTGATGTTGTTTTATTTTGGGCGAAGGTTGATCGCCTAACATGAAACATTTCCTTTAGTTTAAGTCGACAAATTGACAACATTCTTTGCCTTTCATCCGCAAGAATATTCATCGAACATCACGCCTGTTCTATATCTCTATAAGTTATTTCTCATAGCAGTTCCGAAGAGGTGTCGTATCTGTTCATTGCCGATCAGTGTTACGATTTGACGGGGCGGAAATTATTTGCAAGGTCCAGTCTACTGTCTATGAATGAATCCAGAAATATTGAACCTTGCTGGATAATTTCATCGCATGTTTTCTTCCTCATACTCCCGAAGAGTTGCGGGTCAACGTATTAAGCTAAAATCTTGAGACAGCGAATCTGGCCAAAGATTACATGGAAAATTAGACTGGCTCACTCTCGTTTCGGTAGACGATTAGCCGTGTGTGAAGTGTGAAAGTGTCCCTCAAAGAAATGAGGCGTTAAAGCATCCGTTGCAGAGTAAGGAATTTAGCCAAGTATCTCCGATAGATTGCATACTGGATAATCATACAAGCACAAAGGAACTGAGCGTACGAAAGCAACTTTCAAATAAATGTGACGTCTGGCCCTAGGTGAACACGCGTTTATAGTAAGTTGCTATAAAAATTTAGTATACTAATCTCAAAATATACCAGGTAAAGCTTTATTTATGTGCGTTAGAATTATTTAGTAAAAAGCATAGTACCTATTCTACCTGTATACTCTTATAGGCAGCAAGAGATAGCTTATTGAAATTATTTCGGCTATTGATATTCTTGAGTATACCTTATTAATAGTAAATAACCTTATCACGGTTCAAAGAAAAACTTTATTGAAAAACGTCATAAATGAGGTCTGCAAAAGGACCTTTAAAATAACAGTAAAACATAACAGTCCTAAAATGTTTTCTTATTTTGATCCTTAGCGGTCATTGACAGCCAGATTTTACAACTAACTGGTAATTATAACGCCTTCTCGCTCAAACATTCGCAAGTTTACTTAAGACAGACGAGAAAAAGAAATAGAAACGGTACATCTTTCTTATGGCGCCGGAGTTCAGAGTCAAGGACGAATGCACTCGATGTGGAAGTGAGATAGCTTCATACGAGAGAAGGTGACAACAGTTTTGGTCTCCATTTGGACGTAAAAAGATCGTCGAGTCGATGCTCGTGCGCTGAACGTGCCATTTGAATTTAAATCGACGTTCCTTTTTTCTTTTTTTTATCAGTGTTAATTATCTGAAAAAAAAAATATTTTTACGATAGCAACATTTATATTTAAGTAATGTATACGTGTTTATATGGGAGTCGATGAAACGAGTCATGAACTGTCAGACTAATTATCGTTGTGAAAAATCGTGATAATATATAATTTTGTGATACTTCAGATAAAAATAAATAATTATTGTCACGTACCGTGACTGTCGGACGTGGTTGTTTACTGAGTGGAACATAAAAAAAATTGAGGTAAGTTTTTTGTTCTTTTTAAAAGAAAAATAATTTAATAAAAACGTTTATTTACTTTTTTTTTAGTTTAATGTGTTGTTTTAAGAAAAGTAATTTACAACAACAAAAAAGAAAAAGAGTGTGTGTCAAAGACAATTTTCAGATTTTTAAGAAACGTTTTTTTATGGGCTTAGCTTCTATTTAGAACCTGTCTGACAAGCAAGTAGCAAATAACTATCCAGTAAAATAGTATACTGACTACTAAGTTTATTTTGTTACAAGTTATTTCATGCACAATTTATTTATCAACCTTCCACCTTAATAAATTAAAACCAGCGGTAATTTAAAGTTCGGGTTTCGTAAATTCTTTACATAATATTATTAACATCTTCATACTTGCAATATTTACTCGTTACGGAAAAGCGAGTAAAAAGTAAAATTTCTGGTAAGTACCTAAGTAGGAACTTATATTTTTTTTTACTTAATTATATGGGTACTTGGACAGCAGTAGTATCTCAAATGGATACACCAAAAGGCATTGCGAAACTTAAACACTAAGATCAGTTTATTAGTTTTTTGCAAACTGTTGAGTGGTATATAGTCCTAAATAACATTATAAGAGTGATTGTGAGTTTGTTTGTTATGTTGTCACGTTTAAAGCACTCAATCGATCATCAGGAAAATTGGCATAGGTACAAGATGTCATTGGTAGAGAAAAGGACCTAGGGTACCTTCCATCCACAAAAAAAAATTGTCTCTGAAGGATAGCAATAGTAACTTTGACGCGAACGTAAGAATATTATTTCTTTCGCTTTATTAAAAACGTAAATAAAAAAGTATAGAAAAAAAAGTTCTGGCTTCAAGTAGGTAACGAACCGTAACGAGGTAAAATAGGTATATTTTTAAATTAACAATAAATAAGTAATAGGTAGGTTCGCGTCTCGATAATACTGCTAACCTTTTGGAAATGCTGTCGAGGCTGTTGGAAGATCAGTGATATTCCACAGTGGCACTATGATAGTAATAATTCCACAGTTTATTGATACTATGGTAGGAAACTACTTGTCTTAGATTTGTACCTGTATCCCAGTATGATTCCCTCTCTCCTGTAACATTGGGTATACCCAAGAGAGGGCTCCTATAGGAGAGAGGGCTGAAACTCGCATGTTTTAAGTATTCGTGGGTCAATCCAGTGGGCAGTACGAAGGGTCATTTGTCAATCGTTCACCGATCATCTAACCATAGCAAGTACCGCGCTCGTGAATCGCGCGCTTCGCGAGAAGGTATGAAGTATTTCTCGAAATGAAGATATCACACATACACATACACGTGTAAACTCCATTCCACGCCTACAAATTCGATGTTGAAGACGCCTTGTGGCTTTTAGTAGAGGGTACTCCATGAGCGTAGAATGATCTCCGACCTCCATGAGCGCTTGCATGGAGGTATCGGGTAGGGCTGGCCGTTGCCCTAGCAGAAGCAGGCTTGAGACGGTGGCACGACGTGTTCCGCGAGCGCCTCTCTCATCTGGAGGGGAGTAAGGCCTCCCGTGCTGCATGGTGTGGTCGACTGCTGATAAGGCGGCCAAAGTCAGGAAAGTTTCTCGGAAGCGGTCCTCTGCAATAGACTCACTTGTGACGGAACACCGTGTGGTTTCAGTCGGTTCGAGTCCGACATACCACTTCATCCTCGGTGCGGTGATGACCCAGTGGGGGTTTCCACACGCTAAAAGGGCGTTTCTGTAATAAGAACCCTAAGAAATCTATACTAATAATTTTATAAATGTGAAAGTAACTCTGTCTGTCTGTCTGTTACGCTTTCACGCCTAAACGGCTGGAGCGATTGAGATGAAATTTGGTATAGAGATAGTTCGAGGTCCTGGGAAGGACATAGGCTACTTTTTAACTGACTGCGCAAAAGAAGGGTTATGATTTTACGCGATAACGACTTCTAAGCGGCTGAAGCAGCGGGGAACAGCTAGTATAAAATAAAACTGTAAACCTTTCAAACTAATATATCGATTGAACTAGTTAGCCACAAGCCGAGGCTTATGTGGTTAAAATATTTAAATTATCAAACAGAAGATTTATTTATCAAAAATATTATTAAAAAGACTTTTTATTATATTTTTTTCTCTCGTATTATATAACTGTTTATTCAAACCAATCACTAAAATAAATTATTTGACGAAAGCAAGATATGACGTAGGGACTTACCTACAGGTTTCTTTCTAGCTACAATTTTTGCATTTAAGAAAAAGGTGCTGATAATACAGACCTACATAAATATGTACACTCGTCAGCTAAATATTATACATGTTTAAAAGTAAGTGTAGACAATTTGATATAATTGCTAAATGACTTATTTAATAAGAATATATCAGATAGGTTAGTTGATGTTCCTGTCCTACTGGCCTGTCCAATCACAGGACTGACATACGGATACACGACCCCGGCCTGTTCCAGCTACCGCAGTCTCAATCCCATTTCGCCATCCGAGACTTGCGGTATCCTTACCCTAGCTCCCTCGCCCTATCCGTTTTCGTAACGACTACATTCCCAAGGAGGGTTGGCGTCAGGCAGGCAGACAAGTCAAAACCTTTTGCAATGTTGAAAAAAACATTTTTTTTAATAATAAAATAAAAATATCAGTATTGCCTACACTTTGTGACGATGATGGTTACCATAATAATATGTTTCATCTATATAATTTGATGCTGTAAGTCGAAACAAACATCGTCTATAATTATAGGTAATACCAAACATACAGTTCATGAAGTATTAAGCCTTTTAGAGATTGACATACATAGTTTGTTTATTATTGTTAACACTTACTTTGGGGTGGGTTGTATACAAAAATATAGACCAGATAAAGCCGGTAAAAGAAAAGTAGCAGATTTGTGATTCTTTTTTTTAACGTGTGGTGATGACCCGTGGGGGTTCCCACGGGTAATCACTAGTGCCAAGAGTAAACTGGTATATCAGACGGGTAGATTCAATTCGGGTCCAAATAACATATTCCATTAAAGTTACTGATATATTAAAATTTACAACAGGCAACACTTGTGAGAAGAGATTATTTATATCTGTACTGATATGTTTTTTGTTTGATTGTTTAAACGCGCTAATCTCTGGAACTAAAAACTCTTTTTGTATTGGATAGAGTATTTATTGGGAAGGTTATAGGGTATGTAACATTACGGTACGACCCTAAGAAGCGGAGCAGTGACCATAAACGCAGGTGAAACTGCGTGGGACGGTTAGTTATGAATTAAAAAATCTGAATGATATCGTAGTAATATTCATAAGGTACGAAACCCTTTTTTGAGTTCCGTACATCAGAATTAAAAGAAACGGAACCCTTATTTATAAGATCCATACGAGTTCAACTCGTACTTGGCCCGTTTTTTTCGTTTACTTAATGTTTCGAACCGAAAGTGCTCATGGACGTACTCAGTCAGAGTACTTCCATATATAATAGTCTTCATAACCACCTCCAATCACCTCTGAACATTTCTGCGATTAAGTCACAAAAATCTACAACTAGTGGTTGTTTAGGTACCTACCCACGAACGCTGGCCTGGTGGTAACGGGTGAGGCTGCCCGTTACCCTAGCAGAAGCACGTCTGAATGGAAGGAGGACGAGATGTGCATTGGTGTGGCTGCGCCTATTATTTAAGAGACGGCCAAGGTCTGCCGGAGTTTTCGGGGACTTCCTTCCTAGGGTATACCCGAGTCCCTTGCAATAGTTCCATTTGTGTCGGAACACCGTCTGGTTTTAGTTGGTTTGATTCCGACATACCACTTCACTCTTAGCCCCGGTGAGGTGATGACCCGTGGGGGTCTCCACATGATAAAAAAAAAGATGTACCTACCCACTTTTTTAAGTAATGACTCTTTTGATTACATTACTGACTATTTAGGGAGTCGAGTGGCAGGCGATTTTTATTTTAAATAAGAACATTTACTTTATTAACCCCCGACGCAAAAAGAGGGGTGTTATAAGTAGGACGTGTCTTCGTATCTGTGTATCTGTGTGTCTGTCAATGGCATCGTAGCTCCCAAACGAATGGACCGATTTAAGTGCGTTTTTTTTTGTTTGAAAGGTGACTTGATCGAGAGTGTTCTTAGATATAATTCAAGAAATTCTGTTCAGCTGTTCAAAGATTATCAGCTCTTTTGTAATCGTTGAATTGTTGTTGTTGGATTTTCGAAATTTCGAGTCCGGGGTGTTTTATATTTTAAATTTATAATTAGGTACTGAAACCTTCGTGTCACAAACCTAAAAACATAATGTGTCCTACTTACATATATGGTAAAAGAATGTATGTTGGTGATAAAAGTAGTTTGCTGATATTAACAAAATAGTTCGTTTACTATGTACCTACTTTAGTAAGTATTATATACCTGTCTCCCTCGCCCTCATAAAGGTACCTTGATGTTATTCTTTCTAAAATGATATCACCAAAGTACTAATATCACCAATATAGCTTTACTCTACATCACAAAGTCAACATATCACACACCTCAAAAAAAAAGTAATACACACCATCGAATGCCTTATCTCAATACCTACCGACCACTAAACCAGATTTAAAAATATCACCACTACTCGACGCTGAATTCACCAACACGGGTTCAACTCAAAATAATAAAACAAATATACATACACATACGCACGCATACACACACACACACACAGATACACACACACACTCACACACACACTGGCACGCACGCACGCACACACAGTAATAGGGAAAGAACTACAAAAATTCAATTTTCAGCTCCAAAACATGATTAAAACACAAGACTCCTTTCATATTATTCTTCTGCATACTGCATATGAACCAAACCAAAACTCCTGCAGTGCACAGGAAAACAAAGTGCTTTTTTGACCTGTTCAGATCTAGGTATGCGATAAGATATGCGGTAAGTTTATTTGTTGACTTTAATGTAAAAAATCGTTACGTTTCATAAATAGTACTCTCAGACACTATAAATTCAAACATAAAAAAATAATGAGATTTTGTTTCGTCACAAAAAAATGAAGAAGAAAATTGCTCTGCTACTACCGCATAAATACAAGCAAGAATTTAAGTATAGGTCGGTAACGCTACAGGTAGGTCAATGACTCCTGACGTCACAACAAGTACCGCTATTTAGGGTGCCGACACACTCGAGTGGCAGCCTGTGATTATTATTCAGTGTGGAACTCTCTTAAGACTTCGTACGTAGATTTATAGAAACATTAAGTATGCATATGATTTATGTACCTACGGTCTTGATATTTACTTGGAAAGGTTTTTAATATTACAGAGTGGCCGTGAGTTTGTTCAAGGCTCAACCTGCAAACGGGTGGTTGTAGATCGACACTGATAGCTGATAGGATTATTATTATTTTAAGTGCCTAGTGCTACCTCGACCATTTCTGATCTTTTGTAGCCCATTCTTGCTTTAAAGTTCACTGTTCAGACTTATAGCTCCGAGAAACCTCCAGATCCTATCAGTAGTGATTGTTTGTATTTCCTGCGGTTGCATGATGTGCAACCCTAGGTTAATACTTCGGCGCCGCATTAGTGGGCCACAAGAGTATAGAATATGCATTGCAGTTTCTTCTGCCTCTCGACAGAACCTGCATATTGTGTTCTCGCCCAACTTTAGGTTGTACGTATGTTTGTTCAGTTTGCAGTGTCCGGTGAGGATTCTTGTTACTGCACAGGTTTTGTATCTTTTGAGCTGATACGATATTATTTGTTATAAAAAAAACGAAGATTCCAAATTATTTTGATATTGAATTTGAAATTGATATCTGCTCCGCGGCAGTTTTATTTCAAATTTTAAGAAGTACCTAGTTTACAATAGTGCAGAATTCTTGCTACAGTCAAAGAGTATGCAAACACTACGTTAGAGCTACAGTATTAATGGTAAACTATTTGTCTAGGTTGTTTTGTATACGAATGGAGTATGATAATTGTTAATTTATTTGCAAAAGTTGACACGGTTTTCTTTTAAAGTGTTGATAAGTTATAAGTATTTAAACTAATATGGCCACTGACACCTTAATGAGAACATGTAACGGCATATTTAGCGCGTTTCTCGTTGAGTTGCCGATATTTCGGTAATGTTACAAGCACCATATTCACAAGATTAAAGATAGGTTTTAAAATTTCTATATCCCTATTTACAGGCATGAGGAAAACTGTACCTATATATTTATTTATTTAATACAAGCTGTTCCCCGCGCGACCTTCCTCGCGTGTACATATTTATATATTTTGCGCGGAACGCTAATCCTTTTTCCAAAGTAAAAGTAGCCTAAGTTACTCCTTATAACACCACCTACTCGTATCTGCCATTGCCAAACATTTGGATGCATTTAGTAAAATAGGTACTGTTAATACGACAAACAGATACTTAAATTTTATTTATTTGTATACATGAAAACCACCATCGAAAATTTTGGCAGTTTTATATAATTAAATGAAAGATGGAAATGTAAGAAATTAACTAAATATATTTCTAAAAATAGATTCATAACAATATCCATTTTTCATAACTTGCAAAACCCGTTCCAGATCCGTTCTAAAACTTTGACTGAGAAGTCAAGTGTATGACACATGTCGAGTCAATTTCGATAAAATATACCCAAATATGCGAAACACGTCGAGTGTCCATGCGGATGCCATAACGGTGACACGAAGACACGTCATTGAGGCCAAGATACTTGCACACAGGAAACTTTTTTGCTAGCCATTGATAAAATGTCTGTCTATTGTTGTGAAAAGGACGGGAATTTGATGAGAGATAACATTTTAAAAGTTCTGTTGTTTAGCTTTGATAAGGTTAAGAATGCTTTTTGTTTCCGAGTCAACAATATGATAACGAAATATATTATTATATTACCTACGAATATATTTTAGTGTGGGCTCGACGCCTTAATATATGAAGCCCCTTTTAGTACAAGATCCGACTTGGGTTGACCTTCCCTCATCGAGTTTCCTACGAAAATTAATATTTTAAACAGTATAATGTTTAATCATACATTATTTTGTATAAAACATTAATTTTCTTAGGAAACTCGATGAGGGAAGATCTATCTAAGTGGGATCTTATACTACAGGGGGAAAGTATAAGAAGCGCCTATAGTGTATGTGCCGACGGACACTGAGCGTATATTATCTACACAAGTTATCTCAAAAACATTGTATGATTAGCCTGTAAAAAGCAGTGTTGGTGAGCGCTGCGAGCCGAAGTCTCCATTAATTATTAATTTTATTTTCTCAGCCTTTTTTTAATAAATAAAAATGAACGTATTAATTTATTTATTTATTTATAAAATCATTGCAAATATGGTTTACAAAGTATAGAATGTATATAGGATAGTAGTATAGTTTCACCATATTTCACCAAACAGGTATGCAATATTTACAACTTTTATAAGAGAAATTACAAAATGCATTAATATTCATTTTCAATTACACAAATATAAAATCCAATGTCAATAAAAATAACAAATCCTATAGCTTAAGATGTTAATCATAGTATAGTTATTTATTGTTTATGTGAGTTGTATTGTAATTAAATGTCAGCGATATAATATGTCTTAGTTCTGTTACTTAGTAAATTCCCTTAAATAGGTATTGTTAATAATATAAATTGAAATGTCTTATTCATCAAATGTATACTGAACACATCATAATTATGGTATATTGCACTGCTTCAATGAGTTATCAGATAAGAAGTCTTTTAAGAAATAGTATCATTTGCCAACTAACAGTTCACGGAGTTGCTTTTTAAATATTTTTAACTCTGAAATAGCTCTGATAGGCTCTGGAACATTACTAAAAAATACGCGAGGCCAAGCAAAAAATGCTCTCATGCATTATATGTGTCTTGCTAGGAACTATGTGCAATTTATTCTGATGCCGTATACGCGTACGATAATGGAATAGTTCAGAGTTATTTTTTACAAATATTGCGGCCTCAAGTATGTATATACATGGAAATGACAACAGCTTCATCTTTTTAAAATATGGTTCACAGGAGTCAGGCACATTAAAATTAAACATGGCCCTGATACAGCGTTTTTGAGCAATAAACACATGTTCCTTGTCTGTACTATTGCCCCAGGTATCACACCGTATCTGAGAGTTGAACTGACGTAACCGTGGTATGCTGTTAGTAAAGTAGACGGGCTTGCTATCTTTCTCAATTTCTGGAGAGCGTATGAGAACTGGGCTAGTCTTTTACATACATAGTCGACATGCAATTTCCAATTGATTTTATTATCTATATGTAACCCTAGAAATTTTGCGACTTCAGCTTCTTCAATGTTGCTGTCTAGGTAACAAATTTTTAAAGTCGCTGTGCGACTAGCTCGTATTTTGTTTTACTTATTTTAGTTTTTTCAAAGTTAATCGTTAAATTATTTATTTTAAGCCAGTCTATAATTCGTACCAAAGATTGATTAATGTCAGATTCTAAATTTATTGTGTTGTTGTTAGTAAATAGTACAGTGCTATCATCAGCGTATAATGTAATGTCATGATGTGTTACCGAAGGCATGTCGTTTATATATATAAGAAAGAATAATTTGTCCAACACCAAATTTAGCAGTTCCAGGTTCAGAAGTGCAGACTTCTTCAGTTTTTGTTATTGGGTTGACCCATCTTACTTCTGTAAACTGCTGTCTATTCGAAAGATACGATTTTACTAGATTGTACACATTACCTCTCACACCATATGCGTACATTTTTCTTAACAAAATATTATGGCTGACACGGTCAAAAGCCTTCGACATATCCATATACAACGCTACAGCCGGCAGTCCTTTGTCCAAATTGTTCATTACTTTACGTAAAAAGTTAAATAATGCTACGTTTATTGATTTGTTATTTCTGAACGCATATTGGCATGGCGTTAGAATGTTATGTTTTTCAAAGAAAGTATATAAGCATTTGTGTATTACCTTTTCGAATATTTTAGCAAAGATAGATATCAACGCTATGGGTCTATAGTTAGTCATATTTGTTTTGTCACCTTTTTTAAATATTGGTTTTATAATTGATATTTTTAATTTGTCCGGAAAATTGATTTGTTCCTCGCATAAATTAACAATATGGCTTAAGGGTTCAGAAATAATATATAATAATAAGAGCGACATCTTTAATGATATTGGTCAAAATGTCATCAAAACCTGTGCTGTTTGTGTTCTTCAAACTTATTATTATTTTATATATATCATCAGTGATAGTCGGCGTCATAAAGACTGAATTAGAGATAAATGGTATTTTATTAGAACTGTTAAGTGGATTTGTAGGTATATTATAATTATTTATGGAAAGAAAAAAATCATTAAATGCCTTTGAAATGTCATTAGGATTGCTGATTATTACGTCATTTCTTATTAATTGTTTTATACTTTCAGTCGGATGATTATATTTCGTCTCATTTATCACTTTCCATGTTGCTTTGCTTTTCTTTGTTGCAGACTTAATGTAGTATTCGTTTTGTGATCCTAATTATAGTTTTGTACCTCTTAGCATATGTTTTAAATGTGTTTCTATTAGATTGACTTTTATTATTTCTATATTGCCACAGAAGATAAGATTTACGCTTGCTGCATATTTTTATACCACGCGAGAACCATTTTGGTTTTGATGAGTTAGAAATACATTTTTTTTTTTTTAAAGGAAAGCATATATGGTACAGCATAACACAGTTTTCATGGAATCTGTTTTAAGCGCTATTTGCATTCATACAGCTGTACACATCATTATTGGTTAGCTTTTTTAAATATTTAGTAAATATTATTCTATTATCCTTCGAGTGATCTCCTTTTATTATATACCAATATTTTAGAGTACAAATCTTTTTGACGGGAACCGTAATATGTATATATGTATGATTTTTGTTTTTCTGTTTTGTACATATTTCTAAACTGTTTAAACTATCGGAGTAAAACTTTGGGTAGTTATTGTGTGACTGTGGGTCATACACACACAACCCAAGGTGTAATTGTACTGACTGTCATTGATGAAAAGTGTAGGATTTTGAAATGCTTAACTCTTGAGAAATCTATTGAAATGACAAAAAAAAAAACGTTAGCTTAACGTATTTTTTTTGTCTTTTGAATTCATTCCATTCTAAAAAAAAAAACAATAAAAAAATGCAGTCGTTTCGACAACTTAAATAACTTGTAGTAGCATAAACAACTAGAACCTACATTTTACTGTAGTTCTTTGTCTAAGCTTTACAGGAAATGTTTGACGTCATTTACTTATAATATAATATATTCTATGCAGATTATCTGTCTAACAAAGGTTTCGTTACAGAAAAAATAACAAACAGACAATATTTTTGATGGTAAATCGACGTCAAACGAACGTAATGACTGACTTATAATTATTGTTATCATATCAAGTCGTAAATTTCATTTGTATTTACTCGTAACAAATCGGTTTTTGTAAGAAATGTATTTGTTTAAGTTCGCTTGATGAAAATTATAAGGTCTACGACAACCGTCGGCCGACAACGGTCGCTGTATTTTTTATAACTTTAAAGTTAAAAATAAAAAATATCATTAAAACAACTAACTACTATTAAATTGTTTCTAGTTTACAAAAAGTAAAATGTGTAGGTAACTATTTAATTAATAGCCCAAGCGTTAGTAGTTCGCTCACACTGCGGCATTTTTCTTACTTTTAACCCCCGTAAAAACAGGGGACGTTTAACAGTGTATCTGCGTATTTGTGTGTCTGCCTATAGTGTCATAGCTCCTAAACATGGACCGATTTTCATTTAGATTTTTTGTTTGAAAAGTGAAATGATCGACAATGTTTTTAATTTCTTAGCTATAATTCAAGGAATTCTCCTTTTTTCGTCGGTTAAAATGGTTAAGTAGTTTTTTGAGTTTATCCATTACAAACAAACATCAAAAATCAAATGTTTTCTCTTTAAAATATTATTAAATAATTAAGAATTTAGATGAAAATGTCAGTCAAGGAATTTATTTACACCACGACAAGAACAGATTAATTTCAAGTTTCAAGCAACTTCTGAATAGAACCGAGACGTAACCAAAGAATGCAAGAAAATCTCTAGCGAGAGTTATCAACCATAATACCTAGACTTTCCTATTACACCGACTGGTACCTACCCATACAACAATATCGTCCTCAGCAACCAATGAAAATTATACCCTAATCTTACAGCTTTAAGATAAAAACTAAATCGCACCGCTATCAAGAGATATGACTTAGATTGCTATAATTTGAAGAAAGTATTTAATGATTCCTTTGTTCTGCTGAAATGGGTCTCGAAACGGTACTTGCATATGGCGACTCTAATTGTTCGTGTTTAGGAATAATTTCAACAGTTCTAGAATTTTTAAAAAAAAAAAAGCATCACCGACTGTAATGTGGTTTTTAGTGGAAAGTAAATGTATTTTGTTTAAATATAATATGGGTAGGCCAACTAAACGCACTGCTCCAATGAGACAGCGAGGTTTAGGAGTAAACGAAAATATCATCGATGTATGCAATTTTTAGATATTTGTTGATTTTTCAAAAACCGCTCGACTGATTTTGATAAAATTTAAATGCGACCACCTAGGAAGTATATATTTGAAACAAAAAAGAATTTTCCAAATTGGTTCAGGCGTATTCGTGTAATCGGTGAACATACATAAAAAAAAAGATTCCGACCGAATTGAGAACCTCCTCCTTTTTTGAAGCCGGTTAAAAAAAGATATAATAATGATAGCCTAGCACATATCACACAGCGCTTTCTAAACCCAAACTAAGCAGAGCTCGTAGTGTGGGTATGTGGCGACTTCCACATACATCCAAAAACATACTTCAATATCATCTAACAAAGACACACCGAACTACGAAGTAACTACTAATCTTGTATCGCGCTATGAAAGTTGTCGCGCGGATTATATACAACTTCCTGACGTAAACCGTTGGGCTGCGGTCCGCCATGATGACCTAGCCTGGTCGGAGGATCCTCTGACGTTTAAACGAGGGACACCCCTAGTATAAAAATTAAGTTTAACATGTGTATCTGTCTGTGACATCATAGCTCCTAAAAGGATTAACCGATTCTGATTTAGTTTTTGAAGTGAAAACT
The DNA here is from genome assembly GCA_963859945.1 of Euplagia quadripunctaria. NCBI lineage: Eukaryota > Metazoa > Arthropoda > Insecta > Lepidoptera > Erebidae > Euplagia > Euplagia quadripunctaria. The sequence goes on from OY982582.1 coordinate 2,381,976, forward strand.
TCTTTAGGCACGTTTGTGCACTTTTGCTATGGGGAAAAACCACTGAACTCACACCGTCACGCTAATAATACATATATAGATCCACTAGAGGGCGCTAATCTAAACATTGAGTTCTGTCAGCTCCTTATTAATTAATGTCACCAACCTTCTAATGTGACTAAGTTCGTCGTTTCGTTTAAGTTTTCACTTCTGTCGGCAGGGCCGTGACTGCCTATTTTTTTTTTGTTTTAAGGGTGACTAGATCGAGATTGTTTTTACCTATAATTCAAGAAAATCTGGTTAGTCGAAGATCATTAGCTGTTTTCTATTTGTTGATGGAATTTTTGAGTCGTAAAGGAACCATAATATACATAGAACCACGAAGACCAATGCAAATAAAAAAATATATTTGTGTATATATTTTGTAATTGTTTGACTGGCCTGTTGGTTAGCGATCCTGACTGCTGAGCAAGAGGTCGTGGGTTCGATTCCCACCCAGGACAAATAATTGTGTGGTTAGCACGATCATTTGTTCTGTGTCTGGGTGTAATTTATCTATAAAATGTATGTATTTAGAAATATATAATTGTTTATCAGCAATCTAGTTACCATATACAGGTTCTGTCCAGGGATGTTATGGAACTCCGTAACCGTAACTGAAACTCTTATATCCGAAATAAAAACTATCCGAAACCGTAACCAGAACCGATATAAAAGTTTCGAATAATTTCGGATAGAGGTGGAGTCTAAATAATTTATTTTACTAAAATATATGCTTACATCAAGATGTAAATACATATTGTGTGTACAAGTGATTTTACTACCAAATGATAACCTAGAAACTTTTAAAAACAATTAACCTAGAAATAATGCCAAATCATTACCTATCTGTATTTCTTGTTTTAATTCCTTAAAATCTAATATCCATAACCGAAACTATCGAATAATCCGAAATAATTTGATACCCGTAACCGTATCCGAAACCGGTATTACTTTATTTATATATCCGTATCCGTGTCCAGATCTGAAATTTCATATCCGTAACTATCTCTGGTTCTGTCTAGTTTAGGATCAGACGGCCGTGTGTGAGATGTGTCAAATTATTAATATATATATATATATATACTAGCTGACCCGAATGACGTAATCTTGTCGTAACTATGAATATTTAATTCGAATTCGTATAAGTAATAAAAAATATATATTCCAAGAACATAGTTCCGACCGATGCATCTCTTTTATACGATATTTGATCGAAATCTGTCAATCCTGCAAACTGTCAAACGACAGACAGTTATGGATGTCAAAAGCGCTATGGTAAACGTTGTCATATCGAACGTGAAAACGATTTTTTCTGTAACCCTATCGCAGCGCCATCTACCGGGTCCAATTGTAAATCTAAACCATTCTCGAATCCACCTGAAGACACACAAAAATTTTCATTAAAATATTGCTATCCGTTTAGGAGGAATTCAGTAAGCACAGAAGAAATATATACACAAAGATTTGCACTTAGTGGGTGAAGTGGACTAACGTATTTTTTTTGTTTATGTTCTAGAATCCATAGCACAGATTATAATAAGCTTAGTTCTGGTCTAAATAGCGATATGTTATTTGTCCCAGAATACACAGATACTACTGTAATTCGACATTATCACGTCGACGTTCGAACATACTGATAGATATTCTGCGCTACATCGACTTTCTATCGCAACGAAATGATATTACATTTCTCTTGAAAAACCTGAAGGAATCCGATATCTGATTTCACTTTAAAATGTCGCTGAGATTGTGTTGGAGCGTGTCAAACACGCTATCATCTATATTCATATAACATTCAACGCGTGATATGCATAGAAAGAAATCTAGTACCATGTATCTCTTCATTTCATCATTGGATTAACCGTTTATATGCTTATAACTGTTCTATCTAAGTCTTTTGGTAATCACCAGCAGCGCCCCGTGGTTTCACCCGCGTAAGTCCCGATCCTGTTGGAATATCGGGATAAAAAGTATCCTATGCGTTAATCCAGGTCTCCAGCTATCTACATACCAAGTTTCATCGCAATCGGTTTAGTGGTTTTTGCGTGAAAGAGTAACAAATATCCATCCATCCATCCAAACTTTTACATTTGTAATATTCGTGGGATTATCATACTTGTTTGACTTTTCCTGATCGCCCTTAATCGTAGTTAACAGAGAATGAGACCGGCCCACCGTCAAGACCGGCTTCCTCTACAGCAACGGATTCCCCGAGTTTTACTAAAACCAGATGACAAAATATTTCGCCTGCCTGTATAATCGTTACCTTTAATAATTATATTTATGGCTTATACCATTGACGTTGCATCCGGCTGTCTCGCTCTGATCGCTAAGGGGTGGAATGAAAAGAAATTAGCGTAGAGGTATTAACAAGAACATTCGTTTGCAAAAAAGTACAGTGAGTTGACCCCACTCCGCTCATACTAGAGAGACCAAAGACCTGGTCAAAGATCCTCGAATATGTATTTTTTTTTATGGAATGGGAGCAAATTAGCAGACGGGTCACCTGATGGTAAATGACTACCGCTAACCATAGGCATCTGCAACTCAAGAGTCACAAGTGCTTTGCCGGCCTTTAAGGTGGGAATAGGGGAAGGGTGGAAGTGGGGAGGAGAAGAATTAGGGTCCGGCTCACGCGGTGAACAGCAATGCAAGCACTACTTTATTGCCTGTTTTCTGTGAGGCTGTGGTATCACTCTCTCGCTCGCTCGCTCTCCCACGAACAACCTGTGGTCCAAATAAGATTGCTTTCGATTAAGTAATTTTAATCTCGTCTTTCCATTTACATTATACATTATTTTTTTATTTAGATGGAAATATACTTAGATATTAGATTTCAAGAGTTTCACGAGAATAATGCTATTTTGGACAAAAAGCGAATTGACTACTTGCTACTGACAGAGGACTTACAATCTTGAAGATATACATAATAATATGTGGCGCGGAGGTAGGCATACTGCAACATCAAAGGCCTCGGGTTCGATACCGATAATGGAAGCAGGAGGTCCACCTCCAAATAGTGGAGCTCTTGAGTAGCTAGAAGCCATCCATAAATAACGCCATACGAATTTCATGACGTCATATATTTTTTTCAATTTTACACCCAGAACTGAAAAGAGCAGTTCTAATTTTTTTTTAAATAAATGTATTTGTAGTAGCGTGCCTAGTCTTTCATTTACAGGTAATGTTTTGTGTTTAATACTTTAGATTTTAACATATGACGTCACGAAGCTTATAATGTCACACTTCGTTGACCCCCCCCCCCCCTCCCTTAACGTGTGACATCATTTATGGATGGCCCCTACTGGTAAACCCCTCGAGTTTGGGCTCATATGTTTCGTTTTGACGAATTCAACAAGGTGAGCTTGGGAACAATGGTCTGATAATGAAGCATTTTTCTATGATCAATTTCATTAAACATTAGAACGGCATTTGACATAAGATTTTGAAGTAAAATTTGACATTTAACATGGTGATCAAATCAAAATACTTAAACATGTTTTCAGCAACTCAATATATACTTTACAAGACAATAATTGACATACGATTAATTAATTTTTGCGTGGATTTGCTTTTCAGAAACCGGGCGTTAGATTAGTTCAATGAAACAGACTTTAAAATCTCATTACTTCTGTATAAAACTACTTTATATGATAGGTATAATAAATAACTACATATTGAGCACAAACGTGATATTATCTTCGTGTTGATTGCACGCGTACATCCATATATATGCAACTATCATAGATACGATGCACGCAATGTAATACAAGAATACTAAAAATAATTTACATTCTTTATTCGACCCATTCTGACTATTTATATGCATTCAATATATAGTTTAACATAAAGCTACCAGTATATAAATACTTCTACCAAAAACTTACGAGTAAGTAGAGAGAATGGTCATTCTGATGTCATCACAGCGTTAGGGCGAGCAAGAAAGCGAAGTGAGACAAAAAAGATTTTTTGTGCTCATCGTTTTTTTTTCTTTTTTAATAAGACGAACTCCAGCATGAGGAATATTCCTGCATCGCGGGGGGCTTCACAAACATTCAAACAATGGTCGCAAAAACATCCAGACTCGGGACATCTATTTGTGGATCATAAAAAAAATGTCTCGTGTAGGATTTGAACCCACAACACTCAGTATGATGTTATAATTTAATTGTAAATGTAATTTTCAGGCAATCTTTAGATTAGCCCAGTGGGTGGTCCTGTGAAGTTTAGTAGCGATCGGATCAACAGAAATTTCTATTCTTTTGGTTTTTGGCAAGTAGTGTTACCCGTGCAAAGCCAAGGCGGGTCGCTAGACTCGCTAGTTCTTAATGAATCTCATAATTATGTCATATAACTTAAAAATATACGATTTTAAAGCTATTCGGTTTACATGGAAATTTTCACTCCTTGATAAAAGATCGTCGATTCCCAAACTAGTCGAACATCGCCGAAACACACACGTGGGTAATATAATATATGTAATTAATACTGTTCCATTCGTCATATAAAAATAGAGAGATTACAATGAGCTATCTTCAATCCCTTGAGAGATATGATATAAAAAAATATTCTTTTATTAACGTGTTCATAATTTTTTTCTAAAAACGTTTCTCTCTTTATTAGTGTAAGTGGTTTGAAGCCGTTATAATAAAGAAAAAAATACAATATCTTGAATTTGAGCAGCCCAATTGGGGCCATACTTACATGAAGGCAGAAACCAACGCACAGCGGTTAGCTAACACTTGGTAGTGTATTTTAGTGTAGTGTGAGCATCAAAGCTTTTTCAAGGTATGTCTTCACAAAAGAGACAGAATAGCGTTTGAATTGTTTAATAGACACTGGAATCTATCTACCACCAGGAGGATCGTAGGCTTGTTGAAGTGAAACTTCTTTAGAATTTTTATGATTTGACATTCGGTGAAACGAAAAAGCGACAGTAAAAAGAGACAAACATATTCATAAATAGGAGTTAGCCTGCGAGAGAATGAGATAGAATACAAGTATACAGTGTTTCTGTTAATTAGTTTTTGTTAATTATTTAACATATCTGTGTTAATTTGACCAATAACTTTATTATATAAAATTAATATAAATTATCTAAAATTAAATTTATTAATATTAGTAAATTGACTAAATTGTTTGTGTTGTTTTTATATTTTATTTATCATTCTTTCGTAGGCTAGTTTTCTGAAGTTTCACTTCTGCCATGTGTGTCACATTCTAGTTTTTCAAAAAAGTTACCAACTTCAATCGTGAAGTTGGTAACCATCACCTAACCTCAAATTCTACAAACGTACTCAAAGTAATATGTAAAAACCATTTTTATCACTATCGAGTGAAATGTGACGGTGAGCGCGTGCATCATAAAAATTTACTCTCATAATTTTTCCAAAACGCGCCAAAAGAAGTATAACTTCAAAAAGTGTGTGTGTGTGTGCAATTCACAAACCATTTTTATCGAGTAATAAAAATGGTTTTTAATATTACTTTGAGTACGTTTGTAGAATTTGAGGTTAGGTGACGGTATGTATTATTTATTGTGATATTTAAATAAACTTTAACTAGATAAAAGTATAACTTCTTACGTGCGTACATAAGTACACATACACTTTTTTTTTTCAAAACAAATTGCTACACACGTAATAAAACGAATGTAAAACAACCAGCAAGTAGGAAGAAGTTACTTGTTGGTATCTAATAATATTACGCAATTTTCCAAGAGAGTACTGAACCTATTAAATCGCACTTACTATAATCTAACCCGCTAATCTGACTACCGCTAGTCGTTCACTACAAAGTAACTGTAATAAGTTTTGATTGATATTCATGGCGATACGAACGAGTTCTGTAGAAATGCTTTGTAAATCCAAGTCAGAATATTAATGGACATTATTAGTATTATATTTTATTTCTCCAGGCAATTACAGCTTTAAATAGTACATTTATTTAAATAATTCGCAAGACTCCGCTTCGTCAGGACTTGTTAAAATACATTTTTGTCGCATGTCATACACAATACTTTTGAGAAAGTCAAATTTCTAATAGAAAATATCATCTTGTTTGATGGTACAAGTTTACCGGCTATACACTTTTGAATGTGGCGAGAACACTGCTTGTCTTGGAAGTCAGTAAACTTTTAATTTATGACAAATTTGACAACAATAACATTTTAAAGTATGTATTTAGAAATATATAAGTATGTTTATCAGCAGTCTGGTTACCATAGTACAGGCTCTGCCTAGTTTGCGATCAGAAGGCCATGTGTGCGAGGCGTATGAAATTATTATATATATTTAAAAAAAAAAAGTAGAGTTTTGCTGTTTCCCGTAATAGGTGTCTTAGTATTTGTTATTTAAAAACATGTTACTTTTCTATTCTAATCTATAGTATTAAACTGAGTTTGTTTTTCTTTGGTTGAACGCGCTAATTGCTTTTACTGCCAGTAGGATCTAAAAAATCTTTTTACTTTTTTTGATAGCCCAACTCTTTATGGATTGTTTAACATTAAGCTACGATATTTATGAGCGAAGCAGTGACTATAAACAGGGCAGGAACTGCAGGCAACAGCTTTTCAGGAATATCTGTAAAACGCATCCATATTTCTCTCAACAGTACAGATGGATTTTGATTTACTTCAGGCTGGACTTCTAAACAAATCAACTCTCACAGCGTTTGTAATAGCTACCCATAACTCTTGTATTACGACATCCCCCCATAAATGGTGCTGAGCAATAACCATAAAATATCCTTCAAATATATCACACGGGTCGACAAGACCGTCTGTGCGAATTTTAGATATTGGGAAAAAGCTGTCGCAAAAATTTCTTACGAAGGAAGCCAAATCATTTCTTTTTTAATATAAAACAGCCATAATAACTTTGAGATTAAAAGATTCTGGCAGAACTTCTTTTATATACATATATACGAGCCTCGTAACGCAACAGGTAGAACTTATGAGAAAAGATTTTAGCAAGAAACTTACAAACTGCCTCCTTCAATCACCAATAATGGCAGTGTTTAGATTAACTCACGATAGAGTTCAGATTAAATCAGAAAATGTTTTGGTATAATAATGTAAAATAATGTGTATATAATATGTACGATTTACTAAAGATTAATAAATGCTATCGTCAAATATGAAACTAAATTATACTATTATTTTAGTCTAGTAATAAGGTATATTTTTATGTGTAAAGAAAGTAAATAAGTACTACAATATTTCTAATATAAAATATATAGATGCAGATATTACTTTCATTACCGATTTTCAAAAAGAGCGAATATACTTCATATTCGCACTGTATGGATTTTTATTATGTATGATAGCGGCTTAACCGATTTAATTGATTTAAGCTGTATTTAATTGAGAGAGATCTCAAGTACAAGCATACTACTTTAAAGAAGACCTGTCTATTACGTGATTTGGTATTTAGGTTGAATATTAGAGAGTATACGAAATGGCCGTTATATCAGTTTGTGTTGTCATAGTAACCAATGTACAGAGACATATTTGGATAGAAATATTCTATGTGCCGTATTTTTTGAAGTGAAAACTTCTTTAGGCACGTTTGTACACTTTTGCTTTGGGGAAAAAGCACTGAACTCGTGACCGTCACTCTAATAATACATATATCCACTAGAGGGCGCTAATCTAAATATTGAGTTCTGTCAGCTCCTTATTAATTAATGTCACCAACCTGCTAATGTGACGTTTTAAGTTCGTCGTTCGTAAGTTTTCACTTTTTTCAGCAGTCCCATGACTGCCTATTTTTTATAGTTAGATACTTATAACCTTAAATTATATACCTATAAGGCATTTTCTCACTGGGCGCCTTTAAAACCTTTAAATGGCTAATTAATATTTTGCTAAATAATATACAAAAGATATGTCAAGTTCTTTGAACCCACGCAGAGTATATTATGTCTAACTTTGATTATGGCATATATATAATCAAAGGTGTCTAATTAGTGACTCCTAACTCTCTAATTAGTGACAAATTCTTAGGTACACGTGTAATAATAACTTCCAATTTCCTTTTAAGTTTAGATGAGTTCGGGGAAAACCTGTGTTAAGTTTATTTTTCTACTATTTGTTATTCTGCGCAGGAAGTTTCCTCACTGAACACAATATTCTATTTTTAGAGATAATTTGCTGGCGGAGAAGTCCAAAACCAATTTGTCTGAAAGTCGAAACAAATTAGATATGGTCTCAGTTCGCGTATCGCGTCGATGATAAGCAGAGAAATGCATTTTTTTTATTTGAAACACATTTTAGAGAAAACTGAATCCACCATTCGTTTATTCGGTTATTCGAATAACGAAGTTTTAAAATAGAAATCGTCGTTTGAAACTAAATATATAATTATGTACTTGAAAATTTACTATGAAGCTAAAATTTACAAAGCTGATAGGAATGAAACTACACATGTAGATGAAATATTTATCTGTTCATACATACATACATCAAGTCCATATAGGAAAACAAAGCAAAACAATAACTGAAATTACGATAAAATTTGATAAGACAGTATTTAGAAAGGAGAATCTTCACGAATTAAATCATTATTTGAAGAAATTTTCCGAAATTTGTAACTATGTACATATTTTCAATTCCTCATTTTTGATAGACTTACACAAAATCATCCTAAAAAATGATTAAAACTTTCTGTAAGACTGTATAATATACGTTTCTTTTTTGGTTTTAATACAATCATTCAATTTTAATCGACCTAGCAGCAAATCATTTGGTATTCCACACTTTTAGCAATCGTAGATTTTTTATTTCGTTACACCATAGCTAATTCCCGGTTGTTATCAACACCAAACATTACCTCCGCGGTGTCATTGGGAACACAGCGTCACACACTAGCATTACTTATTCTTGTTAACTTCTCCGACTAAGCTGAAGCTAGTAACGTGCGCCACACATTGCTAGTACCTATTCTTGTTAACCTCTCCGACTAAGCTAAAGCTAGTAACGTGCGTCACACATTGCTAGTACCTATTCTTGTTAACCTCTCCGACTAAGCTGAAGTTGGCAACGTGGGTCGCACTTTACTAGTATTCATTTTAACCGTTCTGACTAAAATAAATGCTTGTATTACCCAGTGCCCTATAGACGTAACCCCACTCCGGGTTTGCGTCTAGAGGGCACTGGGTGGGGTTCAAACTTGCAACCATTCCATTGCAAGCTTAGCATCAATTTACGTGCGAATATTGACGTTTTCAAATATTAACGCTGACTTGTGCATTCAAAAGGTTATCAGAGAATATAAAATTCAAGCAAATCTACTACATTGAAACATATTTATAGTTTTACATAATGCCATAAAAAACAATAAATACAAGTATAGTTTTTCTTTGATTTTAGGACCATGGCGAAGGTTATATTCCTTGTTGTGGTATGCATGCTGACATCGTTACCGTTAATCGCAAAAACTGATGATGATAACCCTTTTGCGGATCTTGCATCCTCGATACTGGGAAGTCTTGGTGGAGATGGGGGGAATAACATGAACATGGAGGGGTTAGCGGCCATCGGCAACATGGTGGGAAATCTGATGCAGGGAGACAAAGCCAAGAATTTAAGAGCTGCTTTCGGACAAAATGGGGGTGGTAATAATGCTGCTGGTATTCTGTCGGGTAAGTTGTTTTTGTTTAAAGGAAGACTTTTATATCCATGCTTAACTTTTTTATATTATAGGGGGCAAATGAGCACTTTCTTCAATTTACACTACCTTTGTTTTGTTCAATTCGGAGTATAAAAATAGATTAGTCTTATGCGATTATGTTGAAATGTAATGGCCATGGATAGTTGGTTGGAAAAACTGCGTTGCGAGACTTGCACTTTTTTACTTGTTATGTTTTTGATGGGATATATTATATTAACAAAAGAATTGATCTTTACCCTCTTCTCAAGAAGATTTAAATATCGTATAATGAAACAGATCACACATTTAGTCTTCTTGCTGAATTTCTCTTCTTCACCAGGATTATTCTGTATTAGAACCAGGTTTCCCATGTGCCTGAACATCAAACAGGAATACATACTAATTATCAATCCACACTTCCAGGTATTGGCAACTTACTAGGTGGACAAGACGGGAAAATCGATCCCGCTGTCATCGGCTCCATGGTTTCTATGTTTGCTCAACAAATGACAACAACAGAGAAGCCAATACGACAGAAGAGAGAAGAGAAAGAAGGTGATTTCGATTTAGAAGGCATGTTAAATCTGGCTTCAGGTCTTCTTGGTAACAACAACAATGCTGGTGGCATAGCATCATACTTGCCATTAATAATGAGTACTTTGAATTCAGAAGCTGCAAAACGTGCTGATGAACACAAAGACCATTCTTCATTCCTGCCTCCATTTTTAGAGAAAGCTCATTTGTACTGGGATATCTTCATTAATTCTGAGATAGGAAAAACTTTGTGGCAAAAATCAGGATTGCAGAAAGTGTTCAAAGCATTCACAGGTCCTGATGGGAAATTGAGTTTTTCGACAATGTTCAAGAACTTTGAGAACCATTCGTTTAGGAGGCACTGGATCAAGACAGCAGCACAATATTTGACACAAATGGTGGTGCATGTGGCCAAGCCTGAAGTTTACAGCAGGTAAATATATTTCTATTTTAAATTGCCTAGGGTACGGGAGATACCTGTTGTAGTTGGTACCTGGTATTTCTCCAGGAGGGTTCAACTATAGGTTATGTTAAGCCACTCGAGTTGTAACAACCATATGCTGATGGAGCTATATCCTCGCCACACGCTAATACAACAATGTGCTAGGCTACCTCCAGGATTCCTCTCCAGGTTTATAGATAGTTGTCACAACTCGAGTGTCAGCGCTTAACGCCACCTACAGTCTACCTGAACCACGTTAGGAATCGCCATAAATTAACTACCATCCATTGTATTATTAAATGGATGTAAAGAATTTTAGTGTAAACACCATTACCATATGTTGCGTACCATAGAACTAATCAATTAATCAGTAAATTCTACCTAATGTTGACGTTAATAATGTCCAGAAATATACAGAATTTACTTATTTAAGAATCATTATCCTCGGCCATGATCAATCCTCCTTTGTTCGAATCTGGAATTCTGGAAAGATATAAAATATCTTTGTCTTTTACACTTCTAAAAAGGCGTCATGTCGATAGTTACTTACTTTATAGCCAAGTCATCTTTCACGGACTCCATCCATCTTTTTTTGGGTCTTCATGTAGTCTCAAAACCTTCGAAATCAATTCTTGATTTTAAGGGATAAGGTATGTTAGGAAGTTAGTTTCTATTTCGGATATTCCTCTCATTCTTTTAAATTAAAAAAGCAATTTCTAAATTAATAATAAGTTAATGATATTTTTTTGCGGCTCGTAACGCAGCACTATCAACACGCAATCTAAGTACAACTAATTTGTGTTACGGGTTCTTGAATAAAAATTACTACCCTTTTCATGAATAAAAAATTATGAACTTTAATCGGACACGCAACAAGTACCATTCGCCAGCGAAATGAATTGTCATTTCGCTTTTTCGCCCAGGGCTTGCTAATTCGTGCAGCAAGTCTAACATCTTGTCCGATAAGAGGCTTGATATTTGGAATGCCATGTAGTTTGCTTAGTTCCATTCCAACATAATCTAGCCATCATTCCATCGCTAGAGAAGTTACCCAGATGTTTCCAAGATAAACAACGTCAGTTGCTTCTTTATACCTAGAGTAGCTGTTTCCCGCAGTGTCATTCGCGTTTATGATCACTGTTACACTCCTAAAGCTCGCAGCATGATGTTAAATAACCTATACACCTTTCCACAAGAATTTGGCTATCGAATTTCTTCTCACAAGGCTCAACCATTCGGTAACGGGCGGTTATAGATCGACGCAGGCAGATATGATATTATTTTATCCTTTTTTTGTAATTTTACATTCTAAAAACCAGTTGTTATTGTTGGAGTAACTCTGTGTGTGTTGTTAATCTATATTTTTAATAAAATTTACGATTTCAAATAATTGATGACCGATTTTGTGAAATAAAGATATTGAATTTGAATTTGAATTCAAATGCAAAAGTAATTTTCTTAATCTGTCTGGTAATTGTTGAGTAAAGAATTAAAAGATATGAGAAAAGAGATAGCTACTCATTGATAGGAATATCTTTCCCTAATTAATTTTATACAATAAATGTACTTCACAGTCTTGACACATATTGTAATAATTATCTATATATAATAATTAATATGTTTGCTAATCGTAACGTAACACTGATAATATTAAAAATATAGATAGATACAAGACAAGATAAACAGAACTCATTATGGTCATCTAATCTTTTATTTTTTGAACCGCTTGTGAATGTAAATATGGCGTAATATTTAACTAATACGTTTTTTATTAAACAATTAATATCTGATTAAAATCCGAGTCGAAAATCTAAACTAAATGAACGTTGTTGATCACTACACAATATGCGAAACCACTTGATTACAACTCTGATTTTGACGGTGAACTGCATAAAAGGAAAGCTACTACTGCGATCTCTTTTGGACAGGTTCCTAATTTGATCTTTAAACACAGAAATCACAACTCTGACGAGTGACACGATGACGCCTAATTTTTTTTGAAGTGAAAACTTTTTTAGGAACGTTGTGCACTTTTGCTATGGGGAACTCGTGACCGTCACACTAATAATACATATTTAGATCCACTAGAGGGCGCTAATCTAAACATTGAGTTCTGTCAGCTTCTTATTAAATGTCACCAACCTGCTAATGTGACGTTTTAAGTTCGTCGTTTCGTTTAAGTTTTCACTTCTGTCGGCATTTATGCTATTGGTAGGCTTTCCCTAAAACACACTTGTTCGTTTTTGAAAATGATTTTAATGGTTACTTGACTGTTTATTGGGAGTCTTTTCATGTTATTGTTAATAGTCAGTGTATTTTTTTTGGTGATTCGTGTGACGTGTGTTTGTTTCGTGTGACGACGACAAAAGTGTGTTTTGTGTAATTAATGAATTTCTCCGATTCTTGCAAAATTATTGATATAAATTAAGATAACCGGCTTGTTTATTTTTTTCTCATATTTATTATTTCCGATACGTGCTGGGACCCCTAATGCCATTAATAAATTATATTTTTTCGCTATAGATACCTGGTCTCCGTAGAATACATCACAAATAGCTTCTTAGACGCTCAAGGCTTGCCGGAGAGCACTCATTTCAACGTGAAGCAGCCGGAGAAGTCCCTCACCACTTTGGTAAACTACGTGCTGAACAAATATCTGTTTATGGATGCCGATGTGGGCGAGTATGTGAAACCTGCTGTTGAATATGTTAAGGTAAGAATTTTTTTATTAAAGCTAATTTAGGAACTTCTAGAATTAAGACCACGTGCCGGAAAGTGCAGCGTAGGACGTCCATCAACGAGGTGGCCAGACGATCTAGTAAAGATCATCGGCCAGCGGTAGATGAAGGCCACTTCCAAGAAGAAGAAGGACTATGTTTAGCAGATGACGTACGTAGGTCACACTGAAAGTTTCTAGAAAGTTGGATATATTATTACGAACCCGAAACCAAAAGACAATCTGCGGAATTGATGTTTCCATTCGAAGATTTCCCGACAAAAGTAAAGACGGGCAGAAGTCAAGGGAAATAGATGATTGCCTTATTCTTTGGACGGACGGGTCATTTCGCAACAATCATTCTAGATGATAAAAGGACTGTTACTGCAGATTGGTATGTCAGTCATTGTCTACTAGGTGTCATAGAAAATGTTAGAAAGCAGCGCCCAAGATCCTCCTCCACCACGACAACGCTCCAGCTCACTTCGCCAGACGGACTATCGAATATTTGTCTATCGAAGGTGTGGGGCTAGTGAATCATCCTCCTTACAGTCCCGACCTGGCACCTTGTGACTTTTCTTTATTTCGAAAAATAAAAGATAAACTTAGAGGAATTCGTTTTATGAACCCTGAAGATGCAGTGACTGCATTTGAAAAAGGCGTGGAAGAGATCCCCAAAAAAAAGTGCGCTCACTACTTCAATCAATGGTTCCACCGCATGCGACGGTGCTTAGAAAGGAACGGAGACTACTTCGAAAAAACAATAAAATATTAACAGGCTTCTATATCATTCCGTTTTTATTTTCTAACAACTTTCAGTGTGACTTCCGTAATATGGCTGAAATAATGATGAGGAAATTTATAATGCAAATATTTTGTATGGGCTATGGTGGTATTCCGAATTATCACTTGTTTTAAAAAATAAACTTTAGTGTCATCTAGCAAAAGACTGCGTAGTTACATATCCTGCATCGCACAATTAAAGTTTTCATGCTGATTAGTATACATTATACACCTTTTCAACATAACCTCACCAAAAAAATATGTAATGACCAAACCTTCAGATCTGCTAGTTCTTTACAATGAAGGTTTGTAAAGTCTAGCGACCCATCACAACCAGGAACTATAGCCAATCTGCCTCACAAGAGGCAGTTCCTATGCAGGACCTATATATCTTAAACCTATATTGGTAGTAAAACTGACTCGTATGCCATCGCGACAACGGCATGACGCTCTCTGTCTGTATTAAAAATATTTACTTCTCTTGTATTTATATTCTGTCGCTATTATTACAATTAGAATAATAATAAAAGTATAGCTATTGATTTTACAAACGAAACTTTGTTTATTTAATTCATTTTACTTATTGGGTTACATCGTAACTTCCAACATCAACTTTACTTTCATCTGCCGGGCGTCCCGTTACAGCCACCTCTTATAATTAAACGCCCGAAGCAAAACTGAGGGGTGTTTTAATTAAGCTTAATATATGTATCTGTATATATGTCTACGGCATTGTAGGTCCTAAACGGATAGAGCGATTTTGATTTAGTTTTTTTGTATAAAAAGTGACTTGATCGAGATTGTTCTTAGCTATTATTCAAGATAATCTTTTCAGCCGTTCGAAGATCCTCAGCTGTTTTCGAATAGTTGAAGGGATTTTTGAGTCTAGATATTTTAAATTAATTTATGCTTGTTATATTTTAATCACAGGAAACCCTGAAAATGGCTGAAACTACGACGAAAACAATGTCATCTCGAGGAGACTACAATGCTATCGCTGACAGGCTAACTGACACCCTGAACCTTGAAGTCATTGAACCTATCCTCAGGGTGTACAGAGCGTACCAGCACTCAATCAAGGCGCCGCAGTGTCAGGAGCACCTGATGTGCCTGGTTAACAGGCATCATGACAAGGATAAGAAGGGTATGTAGAAGTACATAAAACTAAGTCTGAAGCCAGCCTGTTAATATAACATTTTTTTTTTTGGTATATGTGGCAAACGAGCAGACGGGTCACCTGATGGTAAATGATTACCGCTGCCCATGGGCTGCAACTCAAGAGTCACAAGTGCGTTGCCGGCCTTTAACTCCCATTACTATGGGAATCTATATCTCCTACTGGAGAAGGGTAGAAGGGGTGATGGGTGGAGGGAAGAGTGGAACAGTTGGAGGGGGGAGGAAAGGGTGGAAGAGGAGGGGAAGGGTTAGGGCCTCAAAACTCGGCGAAAAGCAATGCAAGCATTCCTTCACTGCCGGTTTTCTGTGAAGCCGTGATATAACTCCGGTCAAGACGGCCCATACGTGCCAAAACATGGCTCTCCCACGATACATTTTACATTTCTAAAGGACTTTTAGAAGCTATAATGATATAATATATCTGTATATAATTGAAGCGCCATTTTACAATGATAAACGAAACAACTTTGCATCTACTAAACCTTCCTTTTAATGGAAACATAAAGCGCAGTGATAATTGGTTAAAATGCCAAGACTCCAATCTCGGCTCGCTCTACGCAATATTGTACCCTCACTATAAAAGCTTACAGATGACAAAGTAACATTTATTAGGTACTAGCAGCGCCCCGCGGTTTCACCCGCGTAAGTCCCGATCCCGTGGGAATATTGCTATAAAAAGGGAGGTTACCGGAGGCCCTAACCCTTCCCTCTCCCCCCCCTCTCACCCCTCTTTCCCTACTCCCACCTTAAAGGCCGGCAACGCAGCCTACGCGTTAATCCAGGTCCCAAGCTATCTACATACCAAGTTTCATCGCAATCGGTTCAGTAGTTTTTGCGTGAAAGAGTAACAAACATCCATCCATCCAAACTTTCACATTTATAATATTAGTGGGATAAATATTTTAGCAAATTAGGCAGCAATTATCACAAAATATATAAGTCGGTAGCTGTAAATAAATCTCACGTTCCCTCGACGATGATACAGAATGAATACAATATGCGTTCGTACACTTGTATTTATACATCTTGACATTCGCGTAGCTGAGGGTACCACAATCTTTTTTACTATTCGCCTGAGAATATTAGCACGATTGATAATTTGATAAGAAAAGTGTATTAACTAAGTAGAGAATTACCTAATATTTATGTTTTGATTCTTGACTTTCGTTTCGCAATTTATTAGGTTCAAGTTACGAAAAAATAATCTATATTTTAACACTAAATTAAAAGAGATTTCTTCAATTTATTGCCTTCGTTAATACTACAACTCTTTCGATAGCGAATGAGTTGTGGTTGTGTTTTTTGCTGTTAAGCGCGTATTTACTGTTAAAATATAAATGAAACCCAAATCCACTGAGTTATTATTACTAGCGTATAGAGTAGACACCGCGAAGAAAAAGTTTGTAACGCGAACTGCGGTCCCTGCACCGCAGTGAAAACAAATCTTTGTAGCAGTTCGTTGGGCAACACGCGTAAACGCCATGAACCTTACGCTCGCGAGAAAACTACAACTCAAAAACGATCGAGCGCTGCTTGTTAATACTGTAGGATTTGACTACAAATTATTGTTTTAGCGCTCCAGCGGTTTTTCGTTTCAATTCAAATAAAAACGGAACATGTATTTTGTTCTGAGTGGCTTCTCTAGTACATAATATCTCGATGCCCATATCCCATTTTTGCACAATGACAATATTCAATTAAAATCATTCACGTTGTGTAAGTAGGTAATGTAATCCCAAGTAATTTCATTAAACTATAACATGATCTGAGGAATTTTGAGGTGATTCACATGAATTGGTTATTAAGCAATAAATTGTAACAGTACACACGCGAGGCTCACGACAATAAGTCGGAACAGAGGCACGACTATAAACAAAGCACCGTAGTCCCAATTACATAGTATACACAAGTAGAACTGTCGATATAATTTGCTTAACCTATTACTCACTTACACAGCCTCACTAACAAACCAAAATTCTGAACCTGTCAATACTGAGTACTAAAGGGTATGAAGACTAAAGTAGTATATATAGTGTTTATTGACTCGAGTGTTTTTTAGGTCCGTCAAGTCTCTATACCAAGTTCAGTAGAGAACGGACTCAGGAGATTTCTGTGACATGTTCGTCATGCAAACCGACTCAATAAAGCAGAAAAGAAAGTAGCTTGTATCGATACAAATAAAAAAGGTTCAGACAATCAAACTAAACCATACCTACACCGAAACTCACCTCCACTTATCTTAAATTAGCAACCCATGAATGACCCATGAATTACCAACCTTCCTCATGAGTCACTCTTTATATTAGTGAAAACCGCATGAAAATCCGTTCAGTAGTTTTTCAGTTTATCGCGAACAGACAGACAGACGCGGCGGGGGCCTTTGTTTTATAATATGTAGTGATTAAAAGAACGAAAAAAAAAGTAATTTTTAACGAGTTCAAAAAGAAAGAAGCTGTCAATTCGACTGAATATTGTTTTTTTGCGTATATTTGCGATATCTTCAGCATCTGTCTCTCATTTCAATAAACCTTTTTTTTAATTGGTTGTATTCAAGGTTGGTGCCATTTAAATTTGAAGAAAATATTAGGTACTCCTCTAAGACTGGAAAATTAAGGGATGAAGAATACAGCTTATTCTTATTTATAATGATTTACTCCCATTTATTAAGTCTTTTGAACCCCTCCAATTAAGCCAAGTGCTGTGAGTGGATCGTAGTAGAATACCGCTTGGAAATTGATCCTGCCACCTCTCATTTTCTTATTCTATATCTTAGGCGTTATGCTACCACTATTAATTATCTGTGTACTTATTTAAGTAACAAAAACCCTTTAGATAAGAAATAAACGGTTTTAATTAAAAGTTCATCTACATTCTATTAATTAATTTATTCAAAACTAACTTAGTTTTACCCCGATTTAATCTGTTGGTTTTTGTAGGATATACTGTTATTAAGATTATAAAAATGAGTTATCGTTAAAGTATTAAGGAAATATTAAAATAGTTATTTTATGTAACATAGCCTGCTTTATGTTACCGAAGCATGATGTAGATACTTTTGTAATGTTCTTGTAGCTAAACCGAAATACTTCTATTTTATTATCAATCGACTGACCTTATAAGGAATTCAGTTCCATAATAGGTATGAGTAAAGTCTTATTATTCGCCTTTTCAGGACTTCCAGGCTTTAAAGCTGGTCTTACGAAACTGAGCAGCTTGATCGCATCAGCAGCCCTCGGCTTCCAGAACGGTGGAGGGTTCTTCGACCTGTACAGCGCTATCCAGAATGACGTCAATTGCGAGGTGAGTTAGCTATCAATATGAATTCAGTACAACTGCCTGTATTCCTATTACATATGAGGGGTGTAACGAATATTCGCTTTCGCATTCGCACTCGCAATAGTTTATGCGAATTTATTTGACAATAAAAAGTGAAAATAGTTTAAAATGTAAAAAACAATGTATCCGGTTATACAACATTTTTATTTGTATTACTACTTGGACTTGCAGTATAAAATACGAGTAACTAAACTTCCTATTTTTAACCCCCCACGCAAAAAGAGGGGGTGTTATAAGTTAAACGTGTCTGTGTGTCTGTCTATGGCATTGTAGCTCCAAAACGAATCTATCGATTTAAGTGCATTTTTTTTGTTTGAAAGGTGACTTGATCCAGAGTGTTCTTAGATATAATTCAAGAAAATCTGTTCAGCCGTTCGAAGATCATCAGCTCTTTTCTAATCGCTGAAGGGATTTTCGAGTCGGGGATATTTTAAATTTATGATTATGTTAAATTGGTACTTTATATACCGAGAACAAAAAATAATTGGATTTATATTATTTATAGAAGTTCTATTTATATTGTAAAATAATATCTAGACCTTACAGAAAATGCATACCTATGTGCAGTATTGGTTACATTCCGTTTAAACATGGCCGGTTTACGACCGGCACACACATGATCACAATATGAAATAATTAATAATTGCAAGATTTTTGGCGCCATATAAAAAAAAATTAAAATTATATTCGCATTCGTATTTGAGAACGTGAGATATCGAACATTTGATAGGTACGTCGCTGCTACATTGTTTGTTAAGTTTTTTTTTCGCTCGTTCAATTTTTATTTTTATTTTCAGGCCGCATACCCAGCCGACTGTTCAGCGTTCCATGAACACGAACTCAAAGTAACCACAGAGGTGTACCATAGCGAGTTATAAAATCCATTATCTACCATTTTTTTTAAATCTGCTACCAATTTAAATAAGTATTATAGCTGATTTCATATTCATATATTTGTACTGACTATTATACTACTGCATATATATAATTTTATTTATTTTATTGTGTTTCCCACTTTTTTTATTATGTTTGTATGTAATCTTTCATCTGTCATTTCCGTTCATGCAACAACAATTCATAAACATTCATTTCTCAGACATTCTTTAAATTATTCATTTCATAATAAATAACATTAAACGTAAGTAATCATCCAAATAATTTTCATTGTAACACTTTCATTTTATGCAAATATGAATTTGCAGAGGTCAATGCACTGATCGCAAAAATGGCGGGAAATAGGTACATCTTAGTTCATGGTTCACAAACAATTTACAAATCGAGTAAGTAGGTAGGGATATACCTATAGGTACACAAATAATACCTATCATTTTTGAGATTGTCTAACTTTTCTTTAACAAATACCTAATAATATTATCATCTCATAACAATAATTCACTCTAAGACAGATTCATTCTTCATTCATTCATTCACTATTTAGGTACTTACTAATATTGCATTTATGATACCTATTTAATGACTACATTTATGTCACATCATTAGCGTAAAAAAAAATAAAGGTGGTTTTTTCCACAGACGTTTTACTTTTTTTGTTATTAATAAATGATTGTGAATATATGTAGGTAAATATTATTGTTACTTTAATATCGTAATAATAAATACATCGTGATAAACTATTTTATTTTAATTTGAATATTTTAATAGCAAAATATTGTACACATACTTAACTGTTGTTATGTACTTACATATTTATATATTTTTAATAGTTTTATCATGATTATGTTGTAATTTATTCAAATTCATATTATTTGAGTTTATATCATATGTTCTAGGTAAGAAAATGAGGTGAAATAGGTAATTTATGATCACTATTATGTTTAATTCGTAGATACTGTACTTAGGTAATATATAGTTTTTACTATAATTAAAAAATAAATAGATTACTTAGATTATTTTTGCTGGACATTATGGTGCTAGAAAATATATACATAACATAATAAATCCTTGTTTCGTGTGTGTCTATGGAAGTAGTATACCAATACGGCCTTTACCTATTACTAAGTAATAAATTATCGGTATTATATAAAAGGTATTTTATATTTTAATTTTTTTTTTTATATAGACTCCATTGTTTTACACCTTGTTCTCGTATCTAAATACTATTTCTTGTAGTCAAGTAATATTTTGAGTCAACCTGTTCGCTGAGATGCAAGACTCAGTACCTACAATGTTGTATGCTCCCTAAGATGTAATTTGGTAGGTAGGCAGACTATGGTTTATATGCTACCGTTATTGTACTTACCTTCTATTTGAAAATATCTTTCCTGGATATTTCATTAGACTGATATAATATTATTCATAAGACAAGTAGGTATATGAACTTACTATAATCAAATAATATAACATAAATTTATACCTACACAATCATTAATATAAGCCATGAAATGTTTAAAAAAAGCGTCAGGTCTTTACAGAAAACCTTTAAAGTTCCAACCCTTTTTCATTATTTAATGTCGACCTAATTTTTTTTTTCACTTCTTAGGACATTTTCAGTTGTATTTAAATACATTCCGTTTTGGTTTAAGTGAAATAAAAATCTTGACTGAAAATCGTGTTGTTTATTTATTTGGAAGGTAACATCATACAATATAAGAACAGAACAGTTAAACACATACTTATTTACTGAAACATTAAAAAATTGGTTATTACAATTACAACAACACATTTAGTTTAAATCGACTAATTAAATTGACTAAAAATTAAAACTAAATAAACAAAAGTCGCAAAAATTATTCAGTATTTTTTTTTTAATTGCATTATGCAATGACTAGATTTAGAACAGGTAAGTAAATATTCTAACAATAATGTAAAAAAAAAATCCTGTACTATTAGTTGTGAAACAAAAAATTACAATTCGAGCAATTTACAAGTTCAAACTACTTCGTACTATTAATATAACCCAAACATTAACACTTTGTAACACACATAGGGTACCTGTGAATACACAAATCACAAGTATTCTAATAGACAGATAATCTATTTCATAAATATAAAATAAACGAAAAGAAACATTGAAAAAAGGCAGTTAAGGCAGACGGTAAATTGGAGGGCAAGGCCCCCCACCAGACGGTCAGGTCGTTGTTGAACAGGCGACCAAAGCTGCCGGGGTTCATAATGATTTCCTTTCTAGGGTACACCTGAGGCCCGGTTGGGACCCCGTGTGGTTTAGGCAGTTCGAGTGCAATATACCGCCTTGCTGTTGACCCTGGTGAGGTGACGACCTGTAGGGGCTTCCACAGGACAAAAACATAGGTAAGGCAGACGGTAGTTCATTAATTAAATACTTTATTAGGTACTTAAGTAACTTCAGTGTTGTTATATTAGAAATTTGAGAAAAGTTATGCATTTATGTATTCTTTCAGTGCCCTGGTATTGTTATTTTTTTTTAAAGACAACTCACGCCCTTTTAACGCGAGGGATTTTTTTCCGAAGTTTTTTTTTACTAAACTTTCCTTGCGTGATACGTATCGTCAAGCTAGAGTTTATTATAATTGATTAAAATATAGATGTTGTAGCCACAAATACGAATGAGACATAAAATTAGTCGAATTGATAAAATGATAGCGTATAGCCTTCCTTAGTCGAACCATGTGCCATAATAAATTCATTACCCGGCCTTACGTAAAAAGTATGTAAACTTCACATCTTTAAAATAAAATATTTTCTCAAACCTGTAAATAACATGTATTTTATCGTCATGAAAAAATAGCTTAGATATTTTCGTATACAAAAACAAATATTTTTGGACGGATATATCTTAACTATTTATTATAGTATAATAATAATCTATGTTTATAAACCTAAATAAAAATATTATCTTCTTGATTCGTGATGTGATTATCATTAATAAATAATTAATCTAAGGAGCCCATCAGAATGATAGGTGTGATGGAGTCTAATAATGACTAAGCGTAAAACATTTATGGCTAATAAAATGTACAATTATTTCTTAGTTGGAATATTTTTGCAGACCCACTCCATGCCTTCCTGGAATAAAAAAAAGCATCAACATTGTTGAACATACAACCTGCCTTACTTACTTAGTAACTTATCAGACTACGTAATTTACATAACAGGGAAAACTAAGCAGGTTTTTTTTTATGGAATAGGCGGCATGCGAGCGGACGGGTCACCTGATAGTAAATGCCTACCGCCGCCCATGGGCATCTGCAACTCAAGAGTCACAAGTACGTTGCCGGCCTTTAATGTGGGGGTAGGGTGGAAGAAAGGGAGAGGCGGGGGAAGAAAAGGGTTAGGGCCTCCGGTAACCTCACTCACTCGGCGAAAAGTAATGCAAAAATATTGCTTCACTGCCGGTTTTCTGTGAGGCCGTGGTATCACACTGGTCGAGCCGGCCCATACGTGCCGAAGCATGGCTTTCCCACGATAACAAGTTACACAATCCACGATGGGCCAAATAAAAAGTTTAATTTAGCTCCGCTCCCATGCGTGATTTGATGTTTTGGCCCGTTAACAATGGGTAGATGGCCCATTCTTACCCCCTTTCTTTCCTTCCCGTTCGTCCCCTAATAAATCCAACGACTTATACTACTCAAAATAACGCGATCAAATTAATGGTAGCGGTAGCGTAATGGCTAAGGCGTTGGACTTGCGATCAAGTGGTTGCGGGTTCGAACCCCACCCAGTGCACTACCGTCGTGAATCCACTCCTAAAGCATTTAGTTTAGCTGGAGGGGTTAACAAGAATACTAGTAATGTGTGACCCACGTTGCTAGTAGGTATTCTTTAAAAAAAAAAACATTATTATTTCGTATTATTTAAACACCGGTATCACAGAGGTATGGTATACTTACCTAAATACCGGTATTAATATTAATACCGGTTTTAATAGAATAAGGTATTATATTATAGTATTAAATAGGTACTTGAATATCTATACTACCTGTAGATATGTGTTAAATTATATGTATCTATCAGAAGCTTATTATAAAAATCAACGTCTTAAAATATTGTCTATGGTGCAAAAATTATACCTAATTCGATCTATCTCAGCATCGCACTTTTATATGGTATAAAATGCCTTTGACATAAAGTTTTATTAATTAATAAATGTATACTTATATAATGAAAAATTAAGTCCGCCTTTGTACAAATTGTGCAGGCGATTTTAATTAACTAAGTTTTATATGGGCACTGGTGAATTTACATACGCTGTGCCCGCGTGTGCACATTTATATTTTTGGCACGGAAACCTTTTCAAAATTAAAGTAGCTTAAGTTACTTCTCTGCCATTGAAAGTCCCGTGGAAATCAGTCCACCCGTTCCGGAGATTACCCGGAACAAACAGAAAGACAGACAAACATTTAAAAAAATTTTTTTTTGGTATTTATGCCGTGTAAACATTCGGATGCATTTAGTAAAAAGCTGTTATTATGACATACAAACAAACACTTCAATTAGTTAAGGAGATATGGTTTTACTCACGTATATTTCAGGGGTGCCCGTCTAACTACCAGACAGTCTGGCGACTGCAACCGACGCGGTAGGACGCTTCACCCCTTGATAAAGGGCCCCCGTCGGATCCGAAACTAGTCGGGCGTCCCCGAAACCGGTCGGGCATCCCCGAAACCCATTCCATAAACTAATATGATTACCACTTACGAAAGTTTTTATCAGACACTATATGTGGGAGAGCTATGCTTCGGCACGTATGGGCCGGCTCGACCGGAGCGATACCACTGACTCACAGAAATCCAGCAGTAAAGCAATCCTTGCATTGCTTTTCGCCGTGTGAGTGAGGTTACCGAGACCTTAATCCATCCCTCCCCTCCCCCTCTTCCACCCTTCCCCTACTCTCATCTTAAAGGCCGGCAACGCACTTGTGACTCTTGAGTTACAGGTGCCCATGGGCAGCGGAAGTCATTTACCATCAGGCGACCCGTCTGCTCGTTTGCCCCCTATACCATAAAAAAACCACTTTAATTTTATTTATTTGTATAGTTGTCTTAAGGTTGAATGCACTAAACACTGGATCTATCAGTGCAATTTGAAAAATTCTTTGCGCATTTAAAAGCTTAATTCTTAAGGAAATTTATAGACTATTAAAGATCACACTACGGCCTTTAGTCTTTGGCGAAATTACTTACTTTCACTCCAGTTCCGTCAGTCGCCACGCACGCCTGTATTTGCCAGGTGCGGTCTCTTATCAGATGCAAACCTAAATGGGTTGCTATTTCACTTGCTGGCAGAGCTGTAACATGCGCAAAAATTAGGAACCTTTAAAATCCAAACTATTTTCTTGTTTTTTTTTTTAAGTGTTAACCCCCACGGGAAAGGGTTAGAATTGAACCAACTAAACCACACCAACGGTGTTCCATCACAAGATTCACAAGTGTTCCGTCTATTGCAAGGGACCAGAGTGTCCAATAAAGTACGATAACGGGGCACGCCGGAGCGCGTCGGACCGGATCTAAATGGACGCGCGCGCATGCCGCGGCAGCCGTCCACATCCCAGTCCCGTCCTGTCCACGTCCAGGCCGAGCGACGCGTTGCTGTTGCAGAGCCGAGCGCAAGTGAGCGCAGCCGGTCGGATCCGAGCGGGCGCGGCAGTAGCCGAGCGCAAGTTGGCGCAGCCGGTCGGATCTGACCGCCTGCAGCGGTAAAAAGTTCCATGCAAAAATGCATTTTAATTAATAAATATAAACTTCAATTTGAATCACCGTACTAAAAACGCGTTCCGATGCGATTCGACGCGGCCCGTTCGATGGAAATCGTACTTAAGAAGAAGCCTCCCCAAAAGTACTTGTCCTCATCCGATTCCTTTGCGCCGCCTCTTTAGCGTAAAAAAAAGACTTAATTATTATTATTATATTAAACATTTAGCAGTAATTTACCGGTAGCTAGATCTTGCTTGTTAGCATACACCAGCATAGGTACCCCTCGAAGCTTCTCATCTTCAAGCAACTCTGCCAACTCCTGGCTAGTCTCCTCTAGTCTATGATGGTCAGAACAGTCTACCACAAAAATCTGAAGAGATAGTAACACAGATTATAACAGAGCTGTTTTACAACCTTCACCTTCACGTATACCTAGTATACCTAACTATTTTACTAGAGAAAACAACAAAACTGTGGGAGAGGCATGCTTCGGCACGTATGAGCCGGCTCGACCGGAGTGATACCACGGCCTCACAGAACATCGGCAGTGAAGCAATGCTTGCATTGCTTTTCGCCGAGTGAGTGAGGTTTCCGGAGGCCCTAACCCTTCCCTCTCCCTCTCTTCTCCCCCTACCCACACTGTCCCTCTTCCTCCATTCCTCCCCTTTCCCTACTTTCACGTTGACTCGTTTCACTTTTGAGTTGCAGGTGCCATGGGCGGCGGTAGTCGCTTACCATCCGGTGGCTCGTCTGCTCGTTTGCCCCCAATCCCATAAAAAAAAACATAGCACAAGGTTCTGGACCTTTCGTAGAAGCTGCTGCTAGTTAGATTTTGTTTCATAAAGCCAGGTGAAGGGGTCAAGAATGAATATTTGAACATTCAGTGTCTTTTCCAACTACTATCTTACCGCAAAGTTGAAGTAAGCATGGAGGATATGTAAAATGAAATACATTAAAAGTGTGCAGCAGTGTGAAAATTATTCCATGGTTATGACGATGGGGTATTAGAAGGATACGAAGGTGCTAAAGAAGGGCTATTGGAGCAATTTATAACTTGGGCAATTGTGATTCACTGAGGCAGAAATTTATAGAAATTAACATAATGATGGTAGTATGCCAATATATTTATGAAAACCTGATTTACCTTCATGAAAATAAAGGTCACTTCTGTAGAAAAAGTGATTTACATTCTTTTAACAAGCGTAATAAACATAAACTTGTTGTACCTGCCTCTAGGCTCCAAAAAATTAACAAGTCGTTTCGAGGTCAATGTGTGCGATATTATAATAAAATCCCAGATAATATTCAAATGTTAATTCTACTTAAGGGCTATTACTCAGTAGTGGATTATGTACAGGATAAAAATGCTTGGGATTGAATTGTATTGGGTTCACATTCATATACATACTTAATGGAAATATAATGTGAGCTAATATGTTTCTTATTTACCATCTCTTTGTTTTTATTTTCCTTAATTAGGAGTTTCCCTATTGTTATATCTTTTTTTAGTTTATTTACTTTTAATTTTAATAACATACACATATCACAACAAAATGATGTAATAAAATTGATTGAATATTGTTAAAACGGTATGGTTTTTAAAAGAGTGGCCGTGAGTTTGTTTACCCGATTTCTTCTCACAAGGCTCAACACCATATAGAAATAGGTGGTTATGGATCGACACAGGCAGATATATAGATACTATGTTATCCATTTTTTTTCTTTTATAATTATACATTTGATAAAGCAAACTACTGTTGCGGTGGCTCTGTGTATGTTGATCTATGATTTTTCAAATAATTGATTACCAATTTTATGAAATAAAGATATTGAATTTGAATGGCAATAAGAAATAAAATTAAAATCATCAATTATAATTTCATCATCAATCATCATTAATTATAATTAGGTATTTATTTTATATTGAAGTGTGGAAAGGTCCTATAAGTCCTAAGATGGTCAAGAATCTATGGAAGAGATAATGTGTATTTATCACTGTCCCATTGAACAGATTAAAGATAAGAGATTTAAATTTATTTTTCTTATTGCCATTCATATTCAATATGTTTATTTCATAAAATTGTATTGTAATATGTAATGATAGTTTAAATTTTTATACCTATTTAGGTATACCTAATAGGTGTAAAAATTTAAACTATCACTACATATCGCACCCTTAGAATGAAAGTGATCTAACTCGAAATTCCTGAAACTTCTGTTTTTGCTATTACCTGACATTGAAAAGCGTACTCTAAAATTCTGTGAAGAAAAAGAGTTTGAATGATGAGCAAGAAAGGGACAAGCTATAATACATTGGTCACTTTCATTGATCACGCTATTTACCTATACATTTTATATCGCACCCTCAGAATGAAAGTGACCTATACCAATTTTTTGAGTTAGGTCACTTTCATTCTGAGGGTGCGATATTATAAAACAAAGTCCCCCGCCACGTCTGTCTGTCTGTCTGTTAGCGATAAACTCAAAAACTACTGAATGAATTTTCATGCGGTTGTTACCAATAGATAGAGCGATTCATGAGAAAGGTGTAGGTACTATGATATTTAAGGATACTATGTTTAAGTCCAAAAGCTGTAGTCAGAATAAAATTGGTCTACATACCAATATATCAGTATTTTCAAAATAATTCCTCCAGTAAGGCCTGATCTTTCTCTGGCCACCAATATCCCACACATTCAGCTTAAAGCCATTGGATAAGACTGATTTTATATTAAATCCAGCAGTAGGAGTGACCTGGTTCACGTCTTCAGATGCTAACTGCTTCAGCAGTGTCGTTTTACCAGCATTGTCAAGACCAAGCAATAGTAAACGCAACTCCTTCTCTGGATTTGACCGTAACTTTTTCAAAATATTCAATAGGCCCTGAAAAATTTACACAAAGTAAGTTCGAAAATTCGCACTAATTAAACAGATCTAAAGTTATTTTAACAAATTTATACCATCATGTAAATGTCTTTGGAAGTTTCAATAGTAATTGAAATTGATATAATTACTATAAAATGATTTTATTCCATAGTAATTTAATTAATTCCTCACGACTTGCGTAGTAGATCGAAGTATTGTTGACATGTAGCCGTTTCCATAGTAACGTGTGCAATACGGTTCGTTCTACATAAAATTGATTTTCCTACAAATGGTTGACTTTTGTTTAGTAGGTAGTAGATGAGAACGTACAACGAAATGTAAAAATTACGTTCAGAAATAACTAACATACCTACAAAAAGGATGGGAAAAAATAATTTAACTCAATACTTATTACCATATCTTACGTATTCGTAAGTAAAGTCCATATAGTGATAAAAACAGTTCTCATAATTATAATTTTCAATAGTAAACAATATGGTAGAAGTTTCGGCATACCATTACGCCATCCATTGGCAACTCCAGAAGTTCCAGAACGAATAATTGTCAAAATTACATTTTGCTGTTGTGCCTGTTTTAGTGCTGTACGCACGTGTTTAACTAAAACAACATTTTCTTGAAATATAACAATGGGTAAAGTGAAGAAAGAGCCCGTTGAACAAGAGGAGCAAGACGGAGCGGAGGTTTCTATTAAAACCGAGCCACAGGGCTACGATGAGAAAGTTGAACATTGCGCCGTGATTGCAAAGCCCATGGCGCCGAAAAAACTTAGCAAGAAGATTTACAAACTAATAAAGAAATCAAGTTCTCACAAAAACTATATTAGAAACGGCTTGAAAATTGTACAGAAGCAGTTACGATTAGGTGAAAAAGGGTAAGTGTATTTTTAATTTTGAGGTTATGTGTGCTACCGCTTCACGCCGTAACTAAAAGTAGCTGATTTTAGTGCAGTTATTTGTTGTTAAACTTAAAATGCCTCTGTAAAAAGACAAGTTAAGTAGATGCATAATGCTTAGATGCTTACATGACAGTTTTGGTGGCATATATTCCCACAACCATGTCCCAGGACCTCATTTAGTAGCAAAAACTTAAAACACCATATTCTACTATGGTGTTTGAGTTTTTGCTACTTTCTCAGACTACAAAACATAACAAATTTAGCCTGTCTTTTATACTATTTAGGCATAGACAATCTTATAAATAGTTCCACTGTACTATCTCCTTTTAAACACATTTATAAATCGAAACATAGTCATCATGTTTGTCAAATAATTAAAAAAAAAAACATTTGGAAAATAATTAGGAGTCTACCACACAGTTGCTAATGGTTAAAAGTACTTGTGACTAAGAGCGTCAGTCACAGCCACATTAACAATACATTTGCAGTCAAAATCACTTTTAACAAACCTGTTCAGTCAAACATACTTTTAACTGATTAAGAGTTTGGACTACAACATGAGCAAGGCGAATGTATGCCTCACAATTGGAAGTTGTTTAATGAAAAGGATCTAAACCCACACCAAGTTACTTTTGCGGTAATAAATTTCAGGTAGTATTTCATCTTTGTTTGATTTTTTGTAATTTATTTTTTGAACTTTTCTTTATGATATGATTTTCTCAATAAACAATCTAAATAAGTTGAAGTCATAAATTTGTATTTCCTGTCTGCTCGTTTGCACTCTATAATATAAGAAAATATATATACATGAAAAAATGATGTCCTTTAAAACATGTAGGTTGGTAGCGGTGGTATCCCGAAATGACCATGTTGCAAGTTAATTAACTTGGAATCTCATACATAACTCATTTCTGACTATATTGTGGGTTGGATCCTTTTCGTTAAACAACATCCATCCATTACTATCTCAAAGACTGAATGTGAATGCCACTAGTACATTATTATCCATCTGATGTGTAATTAATGTATAGATAATTATATTTTAATTAGTATATGGATATTTATGTGACAAATATCTCATCCAACCAATCTCATAAATCCAAATTCTATTTTCAGACTCGTATTTTTCGCTGGTGACATCTCCCCTATTGAAATCATGTGCCACTTACCTGCTGTGTGCGAGGAGAGAGACATTCCTTACTGCTACACTCCAAGCCGCAAGGATATTGGATCTGCTATGGGCACCATGAGAGGGTGCATTATGGTGCTAGTAAAACAACATGACGATTATAAAGACTTGTATGATGAGGTTAGAAGTGAGATGAAGTTGCTCGGACATCCAATTTAGATTAAGTATCATTCAATATTTTTTAAGTAGTTTTGTAGTTAATACATTCTTGCAATATCAATAAAAAATATTGATTTTAATTTTCAGT
This sequence comes from Euplagia quadripunctaria, assembly GCA_963859945.1. Lineage (NCBI taxonomy): Eukaryota > Metazoa > Arthropoda > Insecta > Lepidoptera > Erebidae > Euplagia > Euplagia quadripunctaria. The sequence continues at coordinate 2,412,486 of OY982582.1, forward strand.
TACATATGCATAACACCACATTGTCCATATGGCTGTATGTATTTTCTCTGTTGACACATCCTGCTGGCAAGTCATGTGTCGCTTAGAACTGTGCTCGGTTGCATGGTGGTAATGATAATGCAATACACATTATCCATATGCTTGTATGTATAATACTAGATTAGTGTAGATCAAGTGGAAATACATAGTAATTAATTTGTAATAGGTACTATTTGTTACTCTTTTACCACACTTTGTAGCATAGTTTGACCATGCCAGTGTTGTTTATATACTGCATTTATTTGTAACGTGGATTAATATTAACTACAAAATGTCTTTGTTACTTTAAAAGAATCCCAATGACTCAAATGTGTTACACGGTTTCTTTAGTTTTAAGTATAGGTTAAGTACAAAATTATGGTGACAAGGATTGTAAAACAGAGTTCTTGTGGTCCAATACTTTTAAATATAGACAAATTATTATTAATCTTTTTGTGTTATTCAGTACTCGGAACAAATCACATACTCCAACCTAAACCTCTCAATTATTGGTAAAAGAATGTTTAATTCATCTCATCTGTCCCATTTTATAAACCTCCAAGTTTTATCAAAAGAAACCGGTTGGCCTTGAACAGTAGAATACTGTATTTTGTAATTAGGTCTCTTGCGTTGTTGCCGAAAAATGGCAGCACTCAAATAGGGCACAAATATTTATACTAAACACTGCCCATATAAGTATGTTAAACCTTACTAATATTTAACAATGGCACCACGGGATTCATTATTACAGATACTTGATAAATTAATAAAACCAAAGAATTAATTACACATACATTTAATACACTTATTAAAATCTATGAGTACGTAAAAAATGGCAGATTGTCATTATTATTGACTGTGAAGATTGGCAAAATACAATTATATTTAATTACGCACTAGAATGTCTAAGCTAAAAGTCTAGATCGCTTTGTGGAGCAGATTTCAGTAATTTTACTACAACATAACAAACATTTAATAAAAAATCTGCCCAGTTTAATAGCTATAATTGGGATTTAGTACTCAATCATTTCTATGAGGTTACACAATGTATTAACATTTTAACATCCATGTCTTTTAATTAAATACTTTTGCTTTGATGTGTTGCTTCTGGATGAGCCAGAGATGCTGCAGCAATAGATGTATACCAGAGCCAAATCCAATGTAGATTTCTGATAACTTCAATTGATACTTTAAAAATGATCACTTTAGATTGCTCTGAAGGGACGTTTCCAAGAATTTAATAGACCCAAAAAAAAATACAGGTTACATATTAAAATGGATATTTAATATTTTTCAATAACCCTTTTTTAAGTCGTATAAGGGGAGCCAAAAGTCATGACCAACATAAACACATTTTGGACTTTGACATAAAAAGCCTTGATCTCATTTCTTCCCATTCTAAATTATACCATTAAATGTGTCATTATAAATAGTTTATTATTTAAAATAGTAATACTTACAAAAGTTACATTGTACTTGGCTCAATTGTATGTTATAATGAAATGAAACAATAAAAGTCAGGTCCCAATGACCAGTAGACTACCTTACATGTGGTAGTATGCTATTCTCATCTTTCTTATAAACACTGTAATTATCGCAGACGGCACAGTGTATGCTGCTACTCCTCAAATATCTTAAAACAATTAACTGTCATAAAAAACTGACGACATAAATCTAGATTGTGATGTAAATAATACTGTTTTCTATTAATATCTACAAATTAAAATAATGGATACAATTTTCTTCTAAAACTATTATAAATACAGTCTTTACTGACTACAATATAATTCTTAACACAGCGTCATCCTTACACATATCTTACTATTAAACTAAATCCAACTAATGTGCAATAAACAATAACCAAATACACTGATTTTCAATAAAATCTACTGAAATCTAATCCTATTAGTACTAATAATTGAAGCAGTATTTAAATTTCATAGAATAACCCTGCTTTCGAATGAGTGCTCAGTAATTTATGAGATCATAGACAAAATTCAATAAAATTTACACTTGCTTGCAATAAATATATGTACTATAATTATGTTAAATTAAGTGTCATGAAATGTGTTGTATAGTTATAATAAAATATGTACAGCTCTTACACTATAGAGTATGTTAATCTTAGCTAAATTAAAAATTCTATAAATAAAATTAAAATAAACAGGGTAGTAATATTGTGGTCCTTTTTGCAAGCAAGTATACATATAGGAAAATACAGCATTACGACTTAATTTTTTAGGGAGTGCCCGTTAAAACAATATCGTTTATATAATAGAAATATAGTGAAGTAGATCAATAACCTGTAAAGTTGATAGTGATGATAAAATTTTGTACTTCAAATTCTTAGGAGATTTTTTAAACTACATGTCTTGTTTTTTGGTGGATCTATTCTATTCTAATCTATAGAAAATCGGTAGGTTAGAAAATGTGGCCTGCAGTTTAATACAGTTTTAGCAATACGAGTAGCTTAGATTTACACATCATTTTAAATTTGATTCTTTTTAGATCTTTTTAAATATTTTTCTTAAAACAAATCCACCACTTAACATAACTTAAATTTTACTAGAAGATGTGTAAATTAAACAATTACATTCAAAGCCGTACTATTTTAGGTCTTAGTATGTTCAGTTAAGGTTTAAAGTCCTTCGCTAATATAAGCTTTGGTAAAGCTAGTCGGGTTTCAAAGAACAGGGGACCTACTTGACGTTGTGCGTTGAATAGATATGGAAGTAATGAATTTGATGTCTTATTATTATTATCACTAGAAGACAAAGTGCTATGTGAGAGACAGACTCCTAATGTAACTAAGTAGTTAAAGTATTACCTGGAGTATATTCATACAAAGAAACAAGGGGTTAGCTGGTGAGGAACTTCCAGAATCTTCAACCAGCAAACTTCCACCCACCTCATTTTTGAGATCCAGTTTTCTAGCTGATGGGGAAAACTCTCTTCCTTCATAGTTGTAGTCAAGATATTATGTACATTTAGGCAAATATTATTAGATATTTTTGGAACGAAGCTCCTTATCGCACGTTATACTTCAGACGCTAGGTGAGAAAAAGTGTTAGCGCAACGAAAAATGCTGACCGCGAGTTGATTTTTTATTTACGCCATCTGTGGATTATGCGCGATACTAATGTAATTTGATGTTGGTTTATACTAATTTATCCATGTGTCCTTTCGGGCAACTTTCAAAAATGGCGCAATTTTAATTTCGAGTTTTTACAATATTTACTATATTTTGATACAATTTATTCAATCCAATATATATATATATATAATTATAGCGAAAGACACTTCGTTCCAACCGGGTGACCCAAAGACAACACACGCGTTTTTATTGTTTACTGTTCCCTAAAAAGGAAGGACAATGGCGGTCCTATTACTAAAATTCGTTATATAAAATCTATGTTTATCCTACATAGGTAGCATTCGTCTTCTAGTGAAATATGTAATAAGAATTAATTTTAAAAAAATATCTTTAACTTTCATGATATTATAATTGCCCAATATTATTGAAGTATAAAAGTTAAGAAAATGTTACGTTTTAAGGGTCATTGAATCATTGTTATAAAATACATACTTATTCTAAAGAAAATGCTGTTCTCCGAGATAAACACGGTCCTATTACAAAAGTTTTATTGAAATAAGTGAAAACTGGGTCAGTAGAATAGATATCTGTATGAAAAAGATAAAAAACTCGAAGCCATTTTGCCAACATTTAGAGATATACCAACACTTTCATTCGATAGTTTAACACTTACTGTTACTTGTTTACAAATGACAGATCTCTCAAAATAGTACCTTAAAATTCTGACCTCAGAAAAATGAGCTAGCAACATCCACCTGGCATTACTTACCAGTGCTAACTTATTCATAACTTACCACTCGTAATGTGTTATTTGGGCACCAACACTTATTCTCAAACCACTTTCAGTTCATAATACATTTTCGGTTCGAACTTCTAAAACACATGTTTTAATAAAGCTTTTGATTTTAAAATTCAACTCAATCTCCCTATCTACCCCCTTATCAGTATTAAGACACGCAAAAAAAATTACGTACCCAGTTAATTCAATCTACTAATCAACATTCATATAACTCTAACATCAACTATAATTTTACGGTCAGCAAAAAAATATATTTTCTTTTACAGAACTATCACACTTCAGTACCAGTACCGTGATATTCCAGTAATATTGGATCGAATATATTTGTATAGTACAATTCAATTCGGGTATCCAAAAACCCAGTATCTATTTTGACTGTGATCAAAGAAAAAACCTTTTGCATTGCAATTGCAATCAGCTTACCAAGCGCGAGTAGTGACTTTGCAATCAGATTGTAATGATATATATTGAACAGAACGATGAGCTGACAATTTGGTTTCAGTTGGTACCCACTTGTATGAGTACCTCATATTTAATCAGAAACTTCTTATTCGTACTTAATCCATACTAAAATGATATATAAATAAATTAGAGTTTTTTTGCTGACCGTACATTCCTCCAGTACGCATGGTTCGACCGAACGGATCACAGTTCAGATTATACCTATCACAGACTAAACACGAGCCAATCAAGCGTCACTACTTCCAATCAATTTGATAGACTTGGATCTGTTGTAACACATCATTCAATAATCTGAAGAATAACACTGGAGAATATTTATTTACCCTCATGTAAACATTACTACTGCGGGGAATACGCGGAGTTATCGGAGATAAAAATATTACCAAAATGCAATAATAGCTACCAATTATTTATTGCTGAAAACGGGGTATCATATCCAGCGCATCATGATCATTATCGACACGACCATCAAAGTAATAAAATCTGCTGCTGAGTAAGAGGGAGAGGGCAATACTAGATATAATAAAAATCGTGGTGTTTTGTAAACAAGTTTATGTGCCGTTGATCAAAGCCTTCCCTTTTATCAACTGTCACGAAGGCGGACTGATAAGTAAGTACCTATATTTTGATTATTTAATTTTCTATCTCAGGGTACGACAAACCCAAATCTATCAAAACCCTTACCAAACAATTAATTATTAAGAATTTAAGCATAAATTCGGCGCCTTATCCTAACTTAATTAATAAAAGGATTCAGGGATTGTGATGGTACTAAAATGGTGTACAAAAATATTTGGATGAATAACCATGGATTTTAAACTAATATATTGGGTCTAACAAGATCGATAGATATTATTAGTAGTATCATTTAAAAGTAAAAAAGGATTTTGTATGCTGGCAACACCTAAGGCGTATGCGCGTAACTTGTCTTGCCATAATTGAGAAAAAATTACTGCCAAGGCATAACTTTTTAATTTTATTCAAATAAATACTTTAGGTAGGTGCTTATTCATCCATTTTTTTTTCAATTTTCATTTTTATTCTCCGTCATTGTGAGTTACATCGTTATGTCTACATCAAACCTACCCTGCTCAGCTTTTACAACGTTAATGTAAATAATAAATTATACCCTAAGTCGAGTTCTTAAGTTCGAGAATCTTCAGTTCAAAATCTATCAATCTCGCTACACAAAATGGTCTTAACGCATAACTTTACTCCTCGTCCCTAGAGTCCCTACCATAAACGTCTACAAGCACCAAGCTAAAATCTACCACTCAAAATTTCGCCTCCATTTTAACTTGCTATTTTATATCTTACACTCCTGTAATAAGAACCAATAATTTATAGATGGTTTATAGAAAAATATAATTATACATTTTGAAATTAGGTACATAATTACATATATGATATTGAAAAATACATACAATTATTTTGTGTTAGCGTAGAAATTGCAAAGATTGGTGAAAATATAATGGTAGGTAGCTAAAAAAGTATTCGCTGTTCTACAGTTTTACTACCTGTGGCGAAGTGAAGTTATGGTATAAACAACATTTGACAAACAAATATGGACTTTATTGATAAAGGATTACGGTCAAATATTTGTCAATATGTAATAAAAATAAAACTCATTTAGGTATTACCAAACAAAATTATCGATCGACGATCACTTCACGCATTACAAAATGCACCCTAAATAATTTAATTATTTTTGGTACAAAAGTTCTTCCAAAAGTCTGTCTCAGCCAATCTTTGAAATATTCCTACACTAACAAAAACTTACTTTATGCTTGTGGACAAGACTGTTATCATGCAAAACAAGGTCTTAGCTCTAAGAGATTGAGCTTAATTTCGCCAACATTAAGTGCGATATATGCAAATCAACGCTATACTTATTGGAAAATAGACTAAATCTATGTTTAATAAGGTCGAATTTCGCTCTGCGCTTAACAATCGTTCTTTGAGGCTGGTGCTTTTATCAAAACTTTTCCTTAGTCTGATTAAAGTAATATAATTTCCAAATAGTTCCTATTTTAAATCGGTTTGCGTATTGGACAGTATCCACCCTAAATACAAATGAATAAAATACAAAATTCGTTTAAAAAAAATTCGAAGGACCATGATATCTTGAGATCTGGTCCTTCGAAAAATTAAATATTGTATACCTAGCATATATGAGCCAGGCTGCAGTGCACAGAAATAGAAAAGTAGATTTGAAATTAGTTATCACTTGGAATACACCGCGGGATACGAAAACGTAACTTAACTACGCTTATAAATAGGAGGACAGGGAGGAAACCTATATCCAATAGTGGAACAGCTTCATACTATTGCTAATAAAGTGGGGCTAATTTAGGAGGCTGGAATAGTTTATTTTCAAACAACTCTTGTCATGGAACAATCCTAATACTGAGAATGAGACAATGAAAGGGCCCGAAAGAGTGTAGAAGGGACGAGTGTCATTATAGGGTCAGAAAAAAAATGGAGCCATGCATCTCCATGTTTCATTGAAGTTTCGACAAACAACTTTTAGACTAACTTTTCATGGTATCTTATCATATTTAGGGTGCAAGCATGCCCACAACAAGCAAACGCACCTCAAGCAAGCTACTTAGAATTCCCCAAGATGTAATGTAGTAATGGTTCTCATACAAACTCAGAACTCACCGAAAGAACACCCTCTTTAAAGGTCTGGCGCGGCCAGTTTTGATCTCATATGTAAGAATGAACCTTTAAAAATTTTGTAGTCGCAGCAGTACAAGCTCTTAAGGACTTTATTAACAATTGTCAGTCGTTCGGAAGACGATAAATTTATAGCGAATAAATATCTGGTTTTGATTTTAAAATTCAAACTTCCTTTACCACTTGACCACTGTCGTAAACTAACATCGCAATTCGGACAAATGGTTTTAAGCACCCACTGCTTGTCAAATTGTACTTTAAGGTACTAAAAATAAACTTTTACGAAGTCGGTTACAATTTTTTTCTAAATGAGAATGAGCTCGATTAAGCAAAAAGTATAACACATAAACCAACGCTTCCATCACAATGTTGCCATAGAAGATAATTATTAAAAAAAAAATGGATAATGAAATCCTATATTTCTGTCTTTATCACACCAGCCTCTCGTTCTATACGTTCCGTGTAAAGTTAATACAATAGTGCAAGGGAGCTATGCTAGTGAGCGGTGTTTATGTGTAGACATGGAACAATACTAGTATGGTCAGTATTGTGCTCATGAAACACATCGATACTGGCAGGAGCACCGCGAAACGGAGGGACCTGAAAACCATTTAACTTACATTATTGTGTTACGGTTAACATTAGTATGTACATATTCGTGGCTGGCGTGAATATGTTGACATGTCTAAAATTGCTATTTTTCCGGGTGTCCATTTTTAAGTTTTTACGTTATATGTAAGTATATGTTGAGATTTCAAGTAACGAATATTTTTTTGGTGACCGAGTGTAAGTTGATATAAGAAAATATCAATGTTCATTCACAAAATCATGTGAATCGTTAATTTGACATGAGGTTTTGTCAAGTTAGACACGTTCAAATGCGAAATGTCAACATGTTTCCAAAGTCTATTTCTCCAAAATGTATGTATATTTGAAACTGTAATTTTTTTTCATATGAATTCCTAATGCGTAGGAGGTATTACGCCAAAAAAAAAACATGCAAGTCGACATGTCAATATGTTTACGCCAGCCACGGATATATTCATAAGATAAGGTTTGTATCCATATACATAAATAGGTAAATACAAAACAGTTCAAACTGATAATACAAGGTGGAGATGCTATACATTACCTCCAGTAAGGCATGTGTCAGAGCGGCGCCGTCGGCTGGTGTTGGTGTGTGACGTCAGAGCTGCGACACAGCGCAGTTGTGACGTCAGGCGTGGGCTCGCTGTCACGACGGACCTTGCCTACATACAAACTGACGATATGAATCGCTGGAACTCAAGAGAAATCAGGCTAATTAAAATGATGTAGGTATAGTTATATAAGCACATACACTGACTTCAAAAGGATCGTCAAGGGTTCCTTTTTAACAATTTTGGGGTCAAAAGAATTCCAAACTAGCTAAGCATGTACATACAAGAGTTTTCATATACCAGGTAAGAGTATATGCGATTTTCAAGTATTTGATGCATGCTGCTGGATGAGTTTAATAAAAAGATAAATATAATTACTCACTAGTAAAACATAAACAGCCAGTCCGTTGGTTTGCTTGTAGTGACGTTGTTGGTCGAAGCTCCTTCTGTTCTTTACTCTGTTCGTTTACACACTTTTGGTAGTAATCGTACTCCTTCACATACCTGAAAATGCACCACAATGGTATTTAAATCTTGACATGATTAAGTTACGGTACGGTAAGTTACGGTAGTTGAGTGACAAGACAATTTATGTTCTTTTATTAAACGTTAGCCTCTGTAGAAACTTGTAAGTACTGTTCCACTCACGCACAGTGTTTCACGTTGTGGTTACTTCAGTCAAACAGTTCGGCGGAGGTAACAATAATTTACATCACATGCCGCGTTCCTATAATCAAGAAACTATTCGTTTTGCTTACAGACGGTAAAATTTTCGGTACAATATAAAACGTACCAGACAGGCGGGTACCGGTTATCGGACAGGTAGTCTCGCGAGGTTGTGTGCGGTGTGCTAGTGCTGTAGTACCGCAGGTACGTACCAGACGGGCGGGTACCGGTTGTCGGACAGGTAGTCTCGCGAGGTTGTGTGCGGTGTGCTAGTGCTGTAGTACCGCAGGTACGTACCAGACGGGCGGGTACCGGTTGTCGGACAGGTAGTCTCGCGAGGTTGTGTGCGGTGTGCTAGTGCTGTAGTACCGCAGGTACGTACCAGACGGGCGGGTACCGGTTGTCGGACAGGTAGTCTCGCGAGGTTGTGTGCGGTGTGCTAGTGCTGTAGTACCGCAGGTACGTACCAGACGGGCGGGTACCGGTTGTCGGACAGGTAGTCTCGCGAGGTTGTGTGCGGTGTGCTAGTGCTGTAGTACCGCAGGTACGTACCAGACGGGCGGGTATCGGTTGTCGGACAGGTAGTCTCGCGAGGTTGTGTGCGGTGTGCTAGTGCTGTAGTACCGCAGGTACGTACCAGACGGGCGGGTACCGGTTGTCGGACAGGTAGTCTCGCGAGGTTGTGTGCGGTGTGCTAGTGCTGTAGTACCGCAGGTACGTACCAGACGGGCGGGTACCGGTTGTCGGACAGGTAGTCTCGCGAGGTTGTGTGCGGTGTGCTAGTGCTGTAGTACCGCAGGTACGTACCAGACGGGCGGGTACCGGTTGTCGGACAGGTAGTCTCGCGAGGTTGTGTGCGGTGTGCTAGTGCTGTAGTACCGCAGGTACGTACCAGACGGGCGGGTACCGGTTGTCGGACAGGTAGTCCCTGGAGGCTGCGCTGAGGTGTCGCGCGCGACAGACGCGGTCGTAGGCGGCGCACAGCCGCCACGTGCACCAGTCCGCCAGGTTGTGCGCGTTGTGCAACTGTAAGAATATCACATAGGTTACACAGTGTTAAATTATAAATTGGTCACTGGTACTATAAATATGTAACACCTAATTTGGTTTAAATTAAAGGCAGGCTAGGACCACTCCGCACTGTAGGTATGGAGCTACAAGTAAGTTGCGGCGTTGAGAGGTCGGACTAACTCAGTGGGCTGCCACGCGCTGGCCGGCGAGCACCTGTAGTCGTACATTAGTTCAATAGCTATTACTTAACTATAATGAGGTAAAAGCATATGGTATCCTATTCGGCTGCTTTAATAATAACAAGAAACGGAAACAAAAATTTTCACACTTCCAAAGGTCATCGAAAGGTAAAGAAACGCAACCTTAATGTCGTCTGAAGAGATAAGAATTACGTGATAAAAAGAGAGGCAACTTTTAGATGAATATAACTGCACGTGATCAGCGCTGTGCGACCTGAATTGCACTTTATTTATGCGTAAGCAAGAGTCGCTATTTATTTAAATTTACCTAGTGGAACTTCTGTACTAGTACTTTTGTGGATTCTGTGCTAAATAGGAAAACGACTAGCCCCGCTATTTCATGTAGATACGGAAGTTGAGCATTTAGACTGCAGTACATAGAAAATTACGACTATTTTCTGCACAAATCAAATAATTTATTTGCTAGCATATGGTATACTATGGGTCTTACAATAAATTAGTGTTCACATATATTCTGCCTTGTAGTTGCGTGCAAATATCTTTTGTCAATTTCACTAGGTATAGTATTGTTGTGTGTGACGAAAGCCTAAAGACCCGCGGGCGCCATCTATTGTCGAGTATAGGAAGTTGAGATGCACGCCATCTTTTGATAATACACAGAACTAATAAGTCTATCTAAACAATCTGCCACGATGTATTGGAAAATTCCAGAGTGGTTTCGAGTTTTCGGAAGATGTCGCGATCTCTCTATGCAACCTTTGGAGTATTACGGTATTAATAGAGTTCTAGTTGAGCGAACAGCGAGAAAACAAGTGTGATAAGTGCCGAAGTACAAGTGATTAGAGAAGTGTAATGGTGATAATTAGTTGTATTGTGTTATGTTATTAAAACAAATTGTGTCTATTTTGGTAATAAATTGGTTTACATTTTTAATCCCGATACTCAGCTTGTAACAGTATAGTCACTATTACATGTTTATTACTAGCTGCGTCCCGCGCTTTCACCGGTCTCGGTAGCCTATATGTTAATCCAGGTCTCCAGCTTTCTACATACCAAGTTTAATCGCAATCGGTTCAGTAGTTTTGGCGTGAAAGAGTAACAAACATCGATCCGTCCAAACTTTCACTTTTATAATATTAGTAGGATAGATTTGTAAATTTGTCATTATTTTAAGTATTTAGTTACAGTTACATTACAATAATTTTTGCTTTGTAATATTTGTATAAGTTTTTTTTCTAAATTATAACAATGGTTTTATTTAATTATGTTTCTGGGCGAAAGGTGATTGTATATTTTTATGCACATATAATAAGCTCTAGTTTTATCATTACCACTTACCTTGACGGGTTCCAAGAGAGATAACGCTATTTCAACCACCTGGTCATCATCACCGCATACTCTGTAAAGAAAAAAACATTTTTGTTTTCAGTAAACGAGCCTTATTTCTAAATTCATATAGAAGCAACTTTTGAAAATTAGGAGCCAGTGTGTGTAAAATTTAAGTCAGTTGGTATGCATACAAGAAACTATACAGGATGTTACAGAAATATGTGGTCATATTTTAGGGTCGTATGGTGGACCCCGTGAATCGGCACACAATTTTAGGAAAATTGGTGATGATTAATACATGTATCTTATTTTGAAACTGACAAATTGAACTTGAAAATTGACCAAAAAAGCTTATATTTTGTATGAAAAAGTCTGGCATGAATGAAATTATGGGTATTTGTACCAAGAATGTTAATAAAATGACCTGATTTTTTTTAAATGTCTGCATTAAAAAATAAGAAAACAAAATCATTAAAATTGACATGAAAATTCATAGAACGTTGTTTAGAAATGTCCACCGTGCTAAGAAAAGCATTGTCAAAAAAAAAAACAAGAAATGTTTTTTTTTCCAAAATCAATTGTTTGTTTGTTGTTGTGTTTTCAAGTTAAATATTTGTTGGCTCAACAACACAATTTTACCACACCTTTCTGCATCAACCTGTATAATGGATAATTATATCCATATATGTGTATTAACACAACATAAATCATATCACCCGCCGAAATTCTGCTATTGCTAATCAGTGCAGTTACAGTATCAGTACATTACCTGTCCCTCTGTTGCAATTGGTCAATGACCCTGGCCTCCACGAGGTTCACCAACCGGTTCATGCACAGTCGGTTCGCCAGCTCCAATAGCTCCAGGCACCTATTTGGGTCCACAGCTGGGATCTTGTCACTGTATATGTAGCTCAGCAGGATGTGAAACGCGTACATCTTTACGCCGGGGAATGATATCTGTTGGTAAAAATTTAAATAGTTCGTACATAACTTATCAAAGACACACCTGTCAATCCGTACTGTGCGGTCCGAAAGAAAATTCCTTCTGCGAACCGAACGAAAAATCGAATACAACAATTTAATTTTGGATTGACAGGAGTAGCAGTCGGTCATTATAAGTCCTTCGTGAAGCTGTTCCTGTTCTACTACGTCCTATATATCCTATGGAGGAATACAGACAAGAAACTCCAAGGACTCTCTTTTTCGAAATGTTTTCTTTTAAAATTTTTGGTTACAATGAAATTATATGCAAGGAGAACGTAACATAGTGCTCAAAACATATAAACAGTCCGGAGGTGACCAGCACCCGTGAACGAGCATGACGCACTCACCAAACATCTCGTCTAGGTCCACCATATTGAAGGAAACCGATCAACCGTAAACCATACCTAATTGTATCAAATTACCTTACCGTTAAGGTCACTACAACATATGAGCATTCAAAAAGAGCATAAAAAAAAATCAAGGTGATCTGCGTGTGCGTGACCCACCTGGTGTTGTAAAACGTCTAAAGACCGCAAAAGTTTACTAAAAGGCGAGCCTTTTGCTTGTTTGGAAGTAGCAAAAAAAAACGGAAATGAAAAGACATCAATCCTTTCCAATATTATAAATGCGAAAGTAACTCTGTCTGTCTGTCTGTCTGTCCCCCTTTGAAATTTGGTACACAGATAGTCTAGAGCCTGAGAAAGGACATAGGCTACTTTTTAATGCGAAAAATGGGTGTAAGGGGTTGAAAGGTGGGGATGAAAAGTTGTATGGAAGTATCGTCATATTTAGACCTAGAAGCTTCAAACTTATTTTTTAGGCTGTTGATTCGATATAAATACACTATTCCACTCACTCCAGTAAGGAATGAGTCAACATGGCATAGCATAAGTATGAGTATATGGAACAAAGTTTTCTCTACTAAAGAAATAATAAATCTTAAATCATTACAACAAGATGTGTAATAAATACACAATATAGCAAGACTTTAAAACCTGTATTTTAATACTTACCACTCTTGAAGTGCTTTCCCTAAAGTGACCCTGGAACATCGCCTTCATGGGGTCGCACCGAGCCATGAGAACCGCGCGATGAGCAAGATGGATTCCGTCGTCCAGGTCAAAGGTTACATCAGCAAAGAGACTGCGTTCCACGTACATGTCTTGGAGACGTTGAGGGAGAGGCTGAAAACGAACTAGATGGTAGAAATACATCTAGTCATCAGAATACACGCAACTCGACAGCTCATCAGACGTCGTAAGTGTAGTGGTTTGAAGTACCGACAGAAGGAACAAAAGAAGTCAATGAAAAAGATACGTAATCATGCCTTTTTTTTTTCTAGACATTACATCCAAGTGGGAGAGCTATGCTTCGGCACGTATGGGCCGGCTCGACCGGACTGATACCACGAACTCACAGAAAACCGGCCGTGAAGCAATGATTGCATTGCTTTTCACCGAGTGAGTGAGTTTACCGAAGGCCCTAACCCCTCCCCTCCCTTCTCCCACCCCTCTCCCTCTTTTCCACCTTCAACTACTCCTACCTTAAAGGCCGGCAACGCACTTGTAACTCTTGAGTTGCAGGTGCCCATGGGCGGAGATAGTCACTTACCATCAAGTGACCCGTCAGCTCGTTTGCCCCCTACATCATAAAAAAAATACTTCAACGTATTGACTCGCGGTTTGAGATTGGAGAAGTGTGCTCTACTTCAATCAAACGGATAGAAAATTGTAGACAAGACCCGAAAACCAACGCTTTCGGCAAAAGGTCTGATGAAAGTGACACCGTGTGCTTCCATCAATTTAACTCCAATATAAACGGTTCATCGCACCATTGGGGTGATGGTGGAATTAATAATGAGTAAAATTAATGACTTATGAGTGACTTACCGTATGAAACTGCAGCATGAACCCTTTATCAAAGAGTAGATGTTCATCCAGTATGAACTGGCTCAGTTTAGTCAGCTCTAGGAAGCCGAGCAACTCGGCCGCCTGGCGTATCTCCTGTGCAAGTTGCCATTCAAATAATCAAACTCAACGGCAATTACTTGGCCGTTTTGTGTAGTATAAATCCACTTATTTCAAAGGTTTCAAGGCAAAATTAGCTCGATTCTAATTTCCTTTAGAAAACAAATTAACTTGAAGAGGTAGCTAAGAGTTCTTTTTAAGTATTTAATAATATCAATGAGTTTGAAAAATAACGGTTTTAACTTTGTTAATATAGGTACATATCGCCTGCCGACAAAAAAAGTGGCATATCTCGTGTTAGGTATGTTTTGATATTTTTATTGCATTCAATAGCAAATGTTGCATTTGGTCAACTGTAAAAACATCGTTATTAGCTCAGTGAAAAAGGGAACAAAATTTCGTTTTTCACTGAGCTGTTTTGTTCAATTCACAAGCATAAAAGTCGTGTTTTCTCGAAAGAGCTGTTTTTGTATTATGACACTTTTTTGCCGGGAGGCGACGCGATATGTAAGCACTTAGTCTTATAAAGGTGACAGTTATTCAAAGCTTATTGCCATTTGTACAACTGCAAGATATTAATGAAATCATCAAATAATTAAAGTAATGAAAGTTTATTTTTTAATTAAAGCCATCCGACTTTTTGTTTTCGTGTTCAAAAATATCTAATGCTTTATACTTAATGTACTTAATTAAAATTGTATAAATTACTACGCGACCTTTTTGCCGTCAAAAATGAAGCAAAGTCAATCAAATAATAAACTATCGTAAGAATGAGGGTAATTTTTTTTTTTTTTTAATCATTGTTAGAAAATGAGTTAATTGTCAACAATAAATAAAAATTAACACTTCTGTAGAACATTAAAGGCCTATTGTTAAGTACCTCATTTTTTCAAATACTAGTCAAGAATGTTACAGTTATTACAACACAGAAATAAAAAAATTTAATATCATAATATATTGCTAAACATATAAAATAGCTAATAGCATTAAAATGTGTACTAAATTGTCTATGGCAAAGTGATAAATCTAATGTGAAGTAATACAATACACATACTGTGCTTTCTTAAGTCGTATTGTAATAAATATAATATATTATTACACCTACATTTTGATGAATATCGCTTATTTAAGAGAATAACGACATAACTAAAAATTATTGATTTTAGAGAATGGCAATGTTTTGTGATTTCCGCTAGAGTATTTTATTCTAAATATATAATTAACTTGTCGCTTTATAACGAACTTTACCACGAAATCGACGTTGCATCTTTATTCACCATAAATATCAAAGATTTATAATCGTTTGGCATACTTAGTTCATTTCGACTGAATTTTGAATTATGTCGATTTTCTCGCAAACGAGCGAATATAATACAAAGTGACAAATAAATTGTATTACTTTCATTTAAGGAGTATTTAATTGTCTATTAAACACAATTTATTTCACTATGCTAACATTATTCACATAACATATTATCACATCATCCGAATTCGTATCTTTGTGAGACCCGGATCCATTGCTCTCAAGTGTATTTTGCACGAAACCTTAATTACCTTTCGAATATATTTCTAGTAATTAATTAGAAATGTATCTAGTGAGTTTTTTATTAATTTTATTAAATTTTCTGTACGCCTTCCAAAAAAATTCTGTCATACGATAGGTCCATGAAGTATTAAAATGAAGTATTTTAATACTTCATGTACCTATATGTGTGTATGTATATGTGTACGTATGACAGAAAATTTATATCCTTAACTAATTTAAGTGCATATTAAAAAAAAAAAACTAAAACTTTTATTATTAAATAATTTTCTTTCTGTGATGTTACTGTAATGTTAGTATTAGTTATACCTATAATAAACAAAGTAGGTAAATGTTATCATGACATAAGAAAAAACTGTTTAATTTTTCAAATAACAACGATGATTATATTATTATTACATTACAAGTAAATAGTACTTAAACGATTACAATGAAAAGGAATAACATATTATTATATATATAAAAAAGTTACACTTGCTCCTCCCCGGCCCTAGCTAATGTCATCGACTCGCCAAAAGACCCTTTTCACATTCCAACAATGTGAGTGCTATTTTTTATGTTGGATGCCACGCTAACCTCTCAACCTCATGAAGCATTCAACATTATTGGTATTCAAAAATTTCAATTTCAATCATGCAATATAATAGTCAGGACTTGTTAGGTTCGTGTGTTTGTGTATGTGGCGTCGCCGGAATCCGACCGCGAGGGCGAACCAATCTTTTAAAAGAGCCAAAAGCACGATTCACAACAGACACTTTTTGCTGCGCTCTGAGTAAGGGTAGCATTTTGGATAATTTGTTCATAGACAATAAATGTTATTATACTGCGTTCTATATTTAAGGTAATATAATATTAAGTAAGGTATTAGTACCATTAGTTCGCTACAATAGGGGATTGCGTAAATCCTGTAGTGATAGTTGTATTGTGATATAATTATTTCTAATTAAAACTAAGGTTATTTTAAAAATTACTATAGAAAGCACAGTAAATACATTATGATAAACTACAAAAATACGTCAAGAAAAAAATACAAAAAGAGGTGCTGTTTTTTTATAATAATAATAATGGTAGAAATTAATAATTATGAATTTGTTTAATGAAATTATTATTTATTACAATAATTATTACAATGAAGTTTACCAGTAACAATCCGATAGCAGCCGACTGCAGAACACATTGTTGTTATTATAAAAAATATTAATTTTATATATATTTTTAATTGGCAATATTTTAAATGGTGGGTAGGTACATATAATATTATAAAAATAGAAGCATATAATTAAGAGAGGATATTGATGAAGGAAAGATTGTCTTCTTATTAAAATTTATTTGAACCAAGAATATAAAAAAATCTACTCTCAATGATAAATTAATAAATTATAATTTTGTTTTATGACTTATACAGATATTCTGCTGGCCACCCTCGCCATGTCTGAAGCAATTGGATATTAAAGTATTTTCTAGATTTTAAAATAATATTTTAAAAAGAAGACATTAAAAAAGTAGTTTAATTCAAGAATAGTTCAATTACTTGTAACCGTACATTGAATAAAATAAAATAATATAAATAATTTCTAAGAAGAATATTTATAAGAAGCTTAAGCTTTTATTAATAAAATTTTAAATAGAGTTAACAGTGAGCTAACAGTGAAGTGACTTATGAAAAAATAAAAAAATACGAATTAATAACATCCTGTCCCTAAAGTAGTAGTGTCATATATATATAAAGAACCTGGGTTGTTGTAAAAAAACTTCTTGGAAAAACCTTGAAACGTGAAAAGCAATACCAAAAGAACGACTTAAACTGACGACGAAGTTGTGGAATGCATCTTACCATGTTCTCCCAAGATATTACAATACGGGTTGCCTCGTGGCAGAAATCAATGTAATCCAAATTATTCAGATTTAAATAAAGAACCATGTGCCTTACAGTTGTTCCGTTTTGATTTGAAACTCGCCAAATTATTTAATGCTTGTGTGGTGTATCACTATATTCACTATACCACGCTCACATATGAACTGGAGAAGTGTAGATTTGCAAGATGACACGTCTATACTCGCCGGTGACTTTAGAACTGTGATTTAGTTCTATCCTACACACACTACAGCCTGGATATCTTTACATTACTGATAAAATTTGTTTAGAAAGTTACTTGACGGTTTATAAATTATTGGTATTAGTTGCGTTATAATGACCTGGGCTTGCAAATGTTCACTTTGAGGCGTGTGACGGAAGCAAAAGACTTCGACATGCAAGACCGGGATATGTCAGACTAGTCAAATAATGGAAAAACAATACAAAATGTGGAATTCTCCTGTCCTACGTAACGGTCACTTTGGTCTCTTAAGTAGAGACTACAAAAAGTCAACAAATATCCAGCCAACAAATATCACTTAACTGATTTTACGATAACAAGTGTGTTTATACGGCAATTGCCTAATATTGTCACTTCACCGCCATCTCAACACACAACTCATTGCTCCAACTTTATTGCTAGTACGATAAAGTTCATTATCGACTGACCTGTTGCTTGAATGCGCTGCTATCCAATCCCCCGGTGTAGATGAAGTTAATGATTTCTTGCATCACGGTTTGAGAGATGAGCTTACTCATTGTCACGATTGTTTGGGTTTGGGATGTCGCATGCTGAATTTTGTCACACTGAAAAATAAAACATTTTTTCTTAAAAAGCCTTTTTTTAATACAAAGCGTAGTGGTTTTGTGTTGTCAGCTTGCAAAATGCCACCAGTAGTGGTACCGCTTCTAGTCCTACATAACTCGCACGACAATGTTGGAAAAGTGTTTTACTGACAGTTATTACGTGTAGTCTATTATGTGTCGTATACACTGGAAGCTAGGGTATTTTTTGCTATAACCGTGGTTTTTACTTAGGTACAAACTAATGTTGCTAATTGATGAGGGTTGTCAGGCGTGATAATATTTATTAATGGTAATACCGTCACGTCTAACAACGCATAAGAAAACTAACGAGAATAGATTTTTGAAATTATACTTCTTTTGGCGCGTTATGGAAAAAAATGATGAGTAAATTTTTACGATGCGCGCGCGTCACGAAAAACCGACACCCTGAAGTTAGCTAGTCAGCATTTTAGTTTTTCAAAAAAGTTACCAACTTCACGATAGTGATAAAAATGGTTTTTACATATTACTTTGAGTACGTTTGTAGAATTTGAGGTTAGTTGACGGTATGTATTATTTATAATGATATTTAAATAAACTTTATTTAACTACATAAATGTATAACTTCTTACTTGCGTACATAAGTACACACACACTTTTTTTTAAAGGAATGAAACTAATAATGATATTGTAATAATGTTAAAAAGAAACACTTAAAAAAAATTAAATCGACTTCAAATAGCACTAAGAAAGGGCACTGAAAAGTGAAAAATAATCGATTTCAAATTTAATTGAAAATACTACATACATGTGACATTTAAAATAATAGGTAACATTATAAAGGCACTATGTACCTACCAACCTGTTTGAAGTTGGCAATACTGGAGTACGTATATGCAAGTACGAGTATATTATGTAAAATATTCTCCTGTGACGATGACAGAATTATGAATAGTTTCAGTTTACCTTCACGACCCTGATCGACAGTATGGCAGGATGGTTGACCTCTCTGTATAAATCTGGCGGCTTTTTACAACTGTCACTCAGAGGTAAGATCTGGCAGGATGAACGGCGTTTTATCTGGTCCCACACCCTGGGGAAGGAATTTTATGAAAAAGTTTTCAAAGAGCAGCAACAGAAGAGACCCACTGACTTAAACCTAACCAAACCCAATTAAAGCCACTACCAAGAGTACCAAATGTTGTCTTCTTTGTATTACTAATTAATTTTAAAATAATGTTAGTTTAGTATCATCATATGAACCCAAAATCGAAGGGTTTACTAGTAGCCGCTGAAGAGTTCCACTATCCACCTCCTGGCTCCATCATTAGGTCAGCTCCAAGATGCCAAATTATAGTATTATCATCCGAACTACATATACTTAGCCTAATTATTTATTTAATATATTTAATTATTATAATTAGCTTTAATTAATTATAATGGTTTAAATATTGTAACTAAACTATGCCTATATAGTATAGTTACACGATTTTAAACATTTAAATGAAATTTTATAGTCAAAATTCGTCCACCAAGTGATGCCAAGTAATTTTGTGAAATCTTTAATTAAATCATCATCAATATATTATTTTGAAGTTATTATAATTAGCTTTAATTAATTATAATGTTTTAAACCGTGTAGCTAAACTATGCCTATATAGTTAAGTTACACGATTTTAAACATTTAAGGGAAATTTTATAGTCTCAATAGTTTTTTTGCCAACGTTTCAGTATTTTCTATTAAGGTCTACTGAGGTCTACCAGGTGCTTTTAAGAAGCTTTCTTTACAGACGTTAGAATGAGATTGTGATTCAAGGCGGATTACTTTGTCCTATACTAAATGTTTGTCAAGCTTACCTCATTTGTTTCGCTTGGTCTTGTCGAATCAGATATTCGGTGTCTTCGTTGAATTCCCCGGTCGTAGCCTCACCCATACTGCTAACCTACAAATATTTTTTTATAAATGTCTTTTTTCATAAAGATGTTTTAGGGTTCCATTCCCCAAACGGAAAAAAGGATCCTTATTGGATTATTTCGCTGTTCGTCTATCTGTCTGTCGGTCAAGACAAAATAAATGTTCATTCATAAGGTAAATAAATGTTCTTATTCAAGGTAAATAAATGTTCATTCATTCATTCATTCATTCAAGACTATTTTTCTCAGAAACCCGTAGAGGCATCAAGTAAAAATTAACATCAAAATAGTTATTTCTGAAGTTGTAAATAAATCAAGCTTCTAAGTCAACGCTATCAAAAGATACGGCCATTTAAGTCTTAGATTTTAACAAATTTTAACATTTATTTATAGGGTACTTTCCATTGACCTAGAATCATGAAATTTGTGCGAGAAGCAAGGTATTTGTATTTCAAAACAGCAACTTTGGATAATGTTGGATAAACTGTGGGTAAGTCTACTGTGTTGTTGGATAAGCAGTACCTACTGTTGTTGGATAAGCAGTACCTACTGTTGTTGGATAAGCAGTACCTACTGGATAAGCAGTACCTACTGGATAAGCAGTACCTACTGTTGTTAGATAAGCAGTACCTACTGTTGTTGGATAAGCAGTACCTACTGGATAAGCAGTACCTACTGTTGTTAGATAAGCAGTACCTACTGTTGTTGGATAAGCAGTACCTACTGTTGTTGGATAAGCAGTACCTACTGTTGTTGGATAAGCAGTACCTACTGTTGTTAGATAAGCTGTAGTATAGATAGCACTCACCATGCTGCTCTCGCTAGAGCTGCGCGCGAGCTCCGCGGAGAGGCCGACGCACTCGTTGGCGAGCAGCCGGTGGAAGGCTTCGCAGGCCGCGGCCATCACGAAGCGGTGCACCGGGAACCCTTTCGCGCCGCAGATTATTACCATGTCCGAGAAATACTGTTGGCACAGACCATGTCAATTTTGCTAGTATAACTTTATACAACTTTAACTCTGAATATAGTATAAATGTTTTATGCACTAGTGTAGGGACAGGTGTTATGTCTCTCCAACACAAAGAGAGGATCCTCCGACAGGTTAGGTGCCTGGCAGACTGTGGCCCAACCAAGGACTTGGTGCCGTGACAGTTACTTGGCGCCGCGACGAAGAATTGACACCGCGATTCTACTGCAGTGTTTATTAATTGGAAAAGCTTCAGAGAGACTAAACGAGCACGAGGCATCTCAAATGCACAATGATTGAGTGGAAAACTCGAGTACAACAAATTAAATCATGCCAGGGTCAATACCAACCAACTAACAATATCAAGAGATTGAGCGAGTAATTCAAACATAGAAAGAAAAATGGAGACAGATCCTGCGTATTGTTATGGATGCTGTACTGTATCTATCGACAAACTGTCGTTCTTTTCGTGGGGGCCACTAAGCCTCTAGCGAGCTCACCACACAATGTCCTCAGCCTGGTCAAGGAAACTTTTGGAATTAAATTTACCTGCTCTCCAAACATAATTCAACTCTTAAGTTTCAATTAGAAAACTTAAAAAAGAGACAATTATCACATTTACCAAAGACAATACAGAATTAAATTATTGATATAATGGCAAAAACAGTTAAAAATAGCATTCTAAACATAAACTTAGTAGTAATATTAAGTTTGATTCTAAACGACATCAAAGTTACTAAGCACTACACAATATTGTTCAACTGCACTCCAAATGTGTCGCTAGAACAAATGAGCCAGGTCATTCACTGTGTAAAAAAAAGTTTCATTGATTTCATAGAAATTGCTGGTAAGACAGGAAAGTAGGTACATTTGTCAAAAGATTGTGGAAAAATTGATATTTGATGATTTAGATATTAGACAATGCAGTGACCAATCTTATAATAATGGGTCTAATATGGCTGGCACCTATAACGGAGTGCAAGCCAGGATTGCAGAAAGAATTTTAAATTTATTCTGAACTTAACGATTTAGGAAAATATTCTCCGTGAAATCAATCGAGTTAATATTGAATTTCAAAAGGAAGATATATCCTTGCGCGTTCCGTCTGTTTAATGGATGGCTTGATGAAAACATTGCAAAAAAATTAGGTAAAAATTCAATTGAGTATTGGATAAAAGAGGTTAAAGAAGTTGCAGGAAAAATTGGCGTTGAGCCTATTCTACCAAATAAACGAATTTCGAGGTGCAAAAAACAATTTGATGAGATGTGTGATAGCGAACTACCAACACTTCAACCTGTTCAACTCTTTGCTAAGGCAACAACGATGGTATTTGATAGAATCTTTTCAGAAATTAAAAAGAAACTTGATAGTGCTACCACATTGAATTAGAATTTTGTATTTCTCAATGGTACTGAAATCTTAAATATGTCAACTGAAGAACTGCAGAAGCATGGAGGAGATCTGGGACGAAAGTACGAGCGAGATTTAAGCACAGTTGAATTCTGCAGAGAACTATATGTTTTTAAAGAGCAAGCTCCACTTTCATTTGGAGATATAAAAAATGCTAGCGCTTTCAATCTCTTGCAACAAATCTATAAGCATGATTTGCAGGATGCTTTTCCTAATATTTGTATTGCTCTGCGAATATACTGTACGCTTCCTACTATATTCGCATGCTGCGAGCGAAGTTTTAGAAACTAACACTTATTAAAAAAATATATCTACTATCGCCGATGAGCGAGGAACGTTTATAGGGTCTCGCAATATTGGCAGTAGAAAATCAAACTGCTTATTATTATAGAGATCAATTATGCCAAAGTCATTGATTTGTTTGCAGAACAAAAGGCCCGAAAAGTAAAATTGTGATTTTAATGTGCCATACAATGTGTCTTATTTTTAATCTAAGGTTTTATTTCACACGCAATCCTGTCCTATCTTTTTTTAAATATTAGAAAAAAATATGTATGCATGTATTTTTAGAAAAAATGTAGGCGGGTAAGTAAGGGCGACATTTTTCAGTTTTTGCCCCACTCCGAAACATTCAAGATCCGGGGCTGCCATTTACTACTCAACATTAGACTATATGAAAGACGAATTTGAGTTAAACTACGAGACTACATACCTACACTTAGTAGATCAAATAAAACTCATATAATACAATACTCTTTATTGAACGCCATGATTAACAGTTTAAAACAATTACAGAAAACAAACAAATAATGATACAAACGGCGGTCTTATCGCTAGTTGCAATTTCTGACAGACAACCTTTAGATGATGGCAATGGATTTGTGTGTAGGACAATAAAAACATATACGTATATTTTAAGCATCAAATTGTTATCAATTAATAATTTTAAAAAGTATAAGTTAAATAATTTAGTCCATTAGTTTCTTAGTGGCTTCTTCACTTGTGAGATACCTTATCTTATAGCACCAACTGTTGTTTTTGACAAATTTTAAAAACTGTTAACTTAATTTTACATCAATTAAATATTTGACGTTCGATTTTATTGATTAGTGATGTCATTTTTTCAAGTTGGCAATATTGATATTTCGTGACGGTAAACAAAAAAACAGGACCAACATTAGTTTGTTTTTATTTTGTCTCCATAGTCGTGAAAGTGTTTTTTAAAAAGTCCAGATCCAGAGACCAGAAGAAATAAAATCCATAAAATAATAATAACTCAAATGGTAACAACCTACAAACGTGGTTCTGTGATTCCTAATGAAAACGAATAACGCCTTTATAGGGTTCAACCATGTTCCTCCATACGGGTTGTTCAAAAAAGATATAGAACCTTACCTGCTGTCGTAATAGTGTCGTCATATTTTCAAGGTACGTGCTGCTCACTACCGCTACTTCAGGCTCCATCGGCCTTGGAGGTCTAAATGGGGCCTGGAAATTTAAAAATGAATGAGATCCAATAGACTCCTCAGAACTTGGCTTCAAATCAAATCTAAATTATTTCAATTAAACCATTTATGGGTATTTTTGAAATGACAATCTTCTAATAAGGATATAGCACCTACGTAGCTGTCGAGTCTAAACAGTTTAAACTTTAAACCGATAATTTCGTTTGAAACTTTATTAATGCCGCGTTCCTATAATCATAAACGATTCGTTTTGCTTACGGAGGGTAAAATTTTCATTGAAAATTCAACGAAATTTTACCGTCGTTTACCGTAGTTTCTTGTTTGTTGGAACGCGGCGTTATACGACTTGTGACGTCATAATAAGCTATAATCCAAGCGCGTCCAAGTCCAATATTTAGATTAAAGGGTTGGTTTCACAAAAAAAAATTATGACATCTTCATGAAGACTGTTAAATTTAATTCTTTTATAATATTTTAATTTCAACAATAGGCAACTGAGATCACTCGTGAATACAATAATTAGGTATGTATTTTATAATGTATTTCCACGCATTAAAAAAAAAAAAAGGTATGTATTTTATAATTGTGAACACCAGTCGGGTAAATTTTTATTATAATATAAGTTTAATTATACTTATAACGTAAATAAATGCCTCACATAAACCAACATGACTTTGCCTGAAATGCCAAACATTTGAGCCATTATTCCCCACAAGTAAAACTTATCATTTATTATTGTCTAGATATTTCAGGTAGCCTACCTGTAATAATGGTCTCTGCACTCTTTTTAAATTCGTCATCCAGAAGCGTTGCTGTCTCCTCGCAATCAAGGCTGCTCGAATAGCGTTCTCGAAAACCTCGTTAACTCCATAGTAAGTGAAAACCGACGTCTCGTAGTAGTATATCCCCAGTTCGTGGGCTAAAGCGCGACCCTGGTCTGGCATCACCAGGTCGCTTTTGCGAGGGGCCCTATAAAATTGGAGTTGAAATTTTAATAATTATCTGGAAATTTTAATAACATTTAATAATGACCGTCCGTCGACCAATGTAAAATGAAGAAAAGTTAAGTTCTACTAAGTAGATTATCCAAATAAAATATATAGGTACATTATCATCATATATATAAAAATCAAGCCACTTTTCGTTGTAATTTTATAACTCAAGAACGGGCTCACCTATCCAAACCAAATATTTAGGCTTTGTTCGGACTATTTAGTAGATGATTTATGTGAAGTTTGCACAAAAAAGAAAACTTAACGAGGGACTTACGCGGGTGAAACCGCGGGGCGCAGCTAGTCATCATATAAAAATGAATCCCTATTCCCTAGGTCTCGGCATCACCCGTGAACGGCTGGACCGATTTCGCTAATTCTTTTTTTTTTGTATTTGTTATTGTCAGGAGAAGGTTCTTATGAAAGAAAAAATTAAGAAAGTTGCGCAGAAAATTAGAAAATTTAAGAAAACTTAATGACAATATTAACTTTTCTAATGTAACCTTAGCGCTTTTGACATAACTGTCAGTAAATGAATCCCTATTTCCCTTGATCACGGCATCACGCGTGAACGGCTGGACCGATTTCGCTAATTCTTTTTTGTTTTTGTTATTGTCAGGAGAAAGTTATTATGAAAGAAAAAATTAAGAAAGTTGCGCATAAAATTAGAATATTTAAGGGACTTACGCGGGTGAAACCGCGGCGCGCAGCTAGTCAGATATAAAAATCAAGCCTGAGAGACAAGGAACTTAAAAGCGTCAGGTGTAAATAACCGCCAACGGAAACTGTCTGATAATATTGATATTAACTTTTTACTGATATTGTGTAGATACTATATACCTATATAAAAATCAAGCTAGCAGATATGCATACCTTTAGAGGCTCTGCTAATACTACGCAATACAACACATTTTTGTTGTCAGAAAAAGGTCTCAGCAGCTCTCTTAGTATATTAGTTTAACAATTTAAAAAAAATGGTTTCTTAAAAATACTTCCAAATGAACTTGATACTCGTAATCACTACATATTATAATAAAACAAAGTGCCCCGCTGCGTCTGTCTGTCTGTTGGTGATAATTAGTGAGCCGATTTTCATGGGGTTTTCACTTATAGACAGAAAGATTCATGAGGAAGGTTTAGGTGTATAATTTGTTAAGAGTTTGTCTAAATTGACTGAAATATGATGATGATTATTGAAGATGTCTCTGTTACCCGTGCGAAGCCGGGGCGGGTTGCTAGTTTACCAATAAAGCTAATATTTCTTGTGAGAGATTAAGAAATTGAGAAATTATTGACAACACAAATGTGAATTAACACAAGAAAAACCGAAGTTTTTTTTTCTTTTTTTATTTTTTTTTTTCAAGCTGATTGAACTATTCATCCGCCATACATAATGATCTTATATCCTGTTTATTGAACCAATATCCAAAGAGCCAATACTTCTAAGGCTGTTATTAGTGACATACCTTATAAAAGGACTGCGATCTTTACAATAATTCAGGTAGGTTTCATCTCTATACATGTAGCGAAGGTCGTTCTTACATCCCACTAATAGAATAGGAGTGTTCGGACAAAACCGTCTGAAAAACGAATTAAATTAATTACTAAAGCGTTTTGTGGGCTTCCCTAGAAGCCGGCACGGAATATCAACCAAATACACAGCCAAGGTCGGACGAATGTTTCTTGCAATTTGTAGGTATAATAAACAAAGGTTTTTCTATTTCATGTTAGGTAGTTTTATACAATAAGAATACAGGGTAATAATTATAATGTAATAACTTTACACATCTCACACACGGCCGTCTGATCCCAAACTAGGCGCAAAGCCTGTACTATGGTAACCAGACTGCTGATAAACATACTTATATCAAAGGTTTAATGGCCATATCTTTTGATTCTTCACACAGATGTGTTAAGTTATTATTATTATTATTTTAACAAATTTGAACATTTCGCAGGTAAATCAAAGCTTATAGGGTACTTCCCATTGACCTAGAATCATGAAATTTGGTAAGAAGCATGGTCTGATAGCACAAGTAAAGGGAAAAATCCGAAAGTTGTTAATTTTTAAGATTTTTTTAAGGTTTTTGTTATTACAGAGTTATATTTTGCGGTTGGAAAGTTGGCTTTGTCGTACTTATATCGATTTATGGGAGAGAATGTTTAGAACCGTAAAGTTTGTCTTTCAGAATAAACGGGCCAAAATCTTCGAGAATTGATTCCCGAGATGACCGTACTATCTACATACAAGTTTGTTTGCTTACGTAACTCTCGGTGCGCGAGTTAGACTCGGTTTTTATTTTAGAGCCGGCCGCTTTCCTGACCGCAACCCTCTTTGGGAATGTAGTCGTATTCAGACGGACCAAAGGAAAAAGATAAAATTCGGGTAAAAATAAACGGATGGGGCAGGGAGCTAGGGTAAGGGATTCCGCAAGTCGCGGAACGGCGAAATGTGACTGAGACTGCAGTAGATCGAAGAGGCCAGGGGCGCGTACTTGTATGTCCGTCCTGTGATTGGACAGGCTAGTAGGACAGGAACATCCACTGGCCAATGTACCAAACCCTGACTATAGTAGGTACTATAATAGTGAAAGATTGTTATTAAAAAGTAAACTTTTAATTTTTAACTGTGGGAGAGCCATGCTTCGGCACGCATGGGCCGGCTCAACCGGAGTGATACCACGGCCTCACAGAAAACCGGCAGTTAAGCAATGCTTGCAATGTTTTTCGCCGAGTGAGTGAGGTTACCGGAGGCCCTAACCCTTCCCTCTCCCCTCTCTTCCTTCCTTACCCTACTCCCACCTTAAAGGCCGGCAACGCACTTATGACTCTTGAGTTGCAGGTGCCCATGGGCGGCGGTAGTCACTTACCATCAGGTGACCGGTTAGCATCTGCTCGTTTGCCACCTATTTCATAAAAAAAAAAACAAAAAGAGACTTACCTAATTTCTGGATACCACATAGCTCCGCAATTTCTCAGAGATATGGGATTCGTTATAGAGAAACACAAGAGTACCACATCTGATCTGTAAAATTTCATGACTGGCTTAGTATTTTTTTTAAATTAATTATTCATTCACTAATTAATCAAATTACTTACCTACTTAAAAAGAATTTCTATATTTCTACTGCATATCTGTAACTTTTTCGTGTAGATGTATCTATATCCGAAAAAGTTACAGGTTTGCATATTTCGAGGCGGTAATTAAATATAAGTAGGAATAAACTAGACACGCGGCAGTGTGTCAAGCCAAGTTCAAAAAATTTAAAACTCTCTCAATTTTTAGGCACAACTAAATTCGCTTAAGTTCAATAAACCTGAATCGGAATATATTAATCGCTTTTGTACTTAGTTACATCAGATAATATTTAGAAACAAACACATTTATAATTTTTACCAAAACGCTATATATCCAGATGAGAAGTTAAATTTAATTGTGCAGGTGCAAACGGCAGAGTATTTTCTTTCAATCAAAATTGAGCCTTTTCCTCGCCATTTTAAGATAACTTTTTACCTTCCGTACGCGAATCTTCTATCCTTTTCATGATCACCAAAAGTATCCCATAGACGGAGTGACACGTTTACGCCGTCTACTACTTCCCATGACCTCTCTAAAACCTGTTAATAAAATAAAACAGAATTTATGGTCGTTCAAAAACTTAAGAGATACTCACTTGTATATTTTGGGGATGGGAGATGCCGTCAAAGACGCAGAAGGTCGCTTTAGCCCTTGATACAGGGCCCCTGTCGAGTCCAAACCTAGTCGGACATCCTCGAAAAACGCGCGTGAAACCGTGTATCTTTTATAAATGAATATTCTAAGTCTAAGTAAGAAATTGTTTAAAAATAAGCAACTTAATAACTTCACGTCCTAAATTTATTTTATGTAATCAATATCTAATGAGTATGTTGGAATTGAGTCGTTTAATTAATTAAAAGGAGTTAAATTAAGTTAAATTGGAAAATAACGGACTATTAAGGACAAAAGCTAATTACTAGGACATCATTGATAATAAAAGTGAGCTCACATCTTTATAGATCCTGTACTGATCGATAGCCCATACAGTAGGCACATGTGTCGTCATCAGCTGAGACAGCGACACGTGCTTGTTACATGCCCGTGCGCAGATAAGTCGCGTCTTGCCTACCGCTGTGTCGCCGACTACTACGCATTTCACTAGCTCTTGATGCGGCTGCTCGTTGTCCATCGTCTAGAACACATATATTATCTTAATATTCAGGGTTGGCTGACTCTTAGCAAGCTTGGGATAAAGGAAGATGGCATACTGTCGCGTCATTTCTTAATTTTCCTAAGTCCTTGAGTTAGAAAAGCTTCTTTTTTAAAACCAGAAATTTATAATATCTGTAAACCATTTTACATGTAGGCCATCAGCCAGAACATAGGTAGGGTCGGGGGCCCGCGTACGCTGGGGCCCGGCTAGCAAATGCCACCCTGACTATGTGGCCAGTCCGACCCTGTCCAGTTTACGTACAAGTTGCCGTTTTGTACCATGAAGGTTACGGTAGGTACTCTTAAAAATTTATTGAGAAATTTAAATATATAAACCTACATACACATGAATAATTAATAGATGTAAACTTGTTACATCATAGTATTTGTCTGCGAGACTTAGTATCGCTGTTTTATTTCCAAATATTTTAATTATCGAAAACCAGTGTCTAGACTGTTCCTGCTGAATCGAGATAATAATTTATTGATTCACTGCAGTCGGCCTGCCGTTTGCACAGCAGTCGCCTGGACGAGTAGAACACCGTGAAGAACCGATACGACATTTTTATCGTAACTACGACAGTAAGTCGCTACTAATATTTATTGGCATCACGATTACAAGAAGTGGCGATTTATTTATCGTTTGACACTATTGTTTAGATGTTCTCATTGTCTGAACATTCTGTCGCCGCACAGTAAAAAAGTCGACAGTTAATCGTGCCGTAATGTATGTGAAAAATGTGATTTAAATAAATAAGACGATTTAGATAGAAGGACTATCTGTCGTTACGAGACAATGGGAACGCTCCTTATTTCCTTGCGTCACCACAGACTGCGTTTGTCAGAAATCGCCGCTGAAAGAAGTACCTATTCTTTACACACTTGTGTCTACAACCTTGACTGCTTAATTTTATTATTCTGCAGTCGTCCATTTGATATAAATAATAGCAGGCAGCAAGGTGGCACCTGCGATACACTCACAAAATCGCATTTGTTACCTTCTTAATCGATTCTAGTTCTGCAATTCTTTCCGAAGACCCTTCCATACCTAATTCAAATTTACCTCTGCAATATGATAGTGATGTTTTTTTCCCTATATTTTAACTCTGTATTGATATTTATAGAACAGAATGCTTGTAAAGTGTGTAGGGGTGCTTGGCTAGATAACATCCTCATAGTGCATCCAAGGCAACGATAGCATCATCCAGGAGGACAAGTGAAGACACTGAGCAACCCAAAACAGTAACTAATCAGACTATTAGCAGAGTATACAGTTATGAGACGACCCATAACCATAGATTATTTTGAGTTACTTTCCCACAACGGAATGCGGAAACGGATAGAGGTGTACAATAGGTAGACAATCTAGATCATAGCAGAAAAAATATAAGGAGCCTTTCGGTCTGACACAAACCTCCGACTTGCCAACTGTAACGTATTGTAACATGTTATTATCAGTCTCAATAGCATACTAGGTCACCTGAATAGCAGCGACCCCAATATAGTTTCCGTATGCATTATGTACTCGTAATGTGTTTTCTACTTAGTAAGCGAAATGTCTGTTCCAGGTGTGTATAAATGTTAACTCACACATGTTTAATATTATTAAGGTATAAATATTAACACAATTTACTAACAAAACAAAGATTAAAGAGATACTGAACACGCCACCACAGTAGTTCTTCTACACCAACCATTCTGACGGACAATTTTGAAAGCTGGAGACCGAGCGTCGAGCGCAAAAGAGCGTTGAAGATTTAATTATCGCGCAAATTAAAAAAACTTCAAATTATAAGTTGTTTACAATGCATTGCAAAATTTCAATACTGATGCCAGCATACTCGTTTATTGAAGAGTAACTTTTGCCCACAGCTTCGCTCGTGTTAAAGTTTTTAACACGCTTTTATTGGCTTGGTATGTATGTATGTGTGTAACTCAAAACGTCGGACTAATTTGAAACTTTGAACACTTTTCAAGGGCCGATGACAATGCAATAATTTTAATAGTTTGTTCCACTATCCTGATCAGGATTTTTTATATCCGAAGACACGGCAGTGTCTTAGCCAAGCACGCGTTTAAAATAAATATTCTGGAGAGGGAGCCTGAGAAACGGCGACAAAATCCGAAGAAGCCAGCAAGCGCGCAAATTACCCACTTCCATCACAGGGAGGAAGGTACAACCTTAATAAATTTTCGTTGAAAAAATTCAAAACCACGCTATACTGATAAATTGAACTAAAAAGTGAAAAATAAATAATAGTTAAAAAAAAAAACTAAAATCATGCTTAAATAGAAAACCAAACTTAAAGCAAAAATTAATTTTCAATAAATTTAAATTAAGAACAGTGTGATTAACAAAAATAAATATTTTATTGTATAAGCTGCTTTTACGATATTATCATAATTACTACTTTTAACAATATCTGTCAATAATTATTTATACTTAATAATTGACATAAAGCACCCCAGGCTTTTTTAAACATACAAACTAAGCATGGCGTTTCCTCTTATTTAATCTATCTATACTTATAATAAAAATGTAACAGGTCCAATTCTGTACATTGAAGATATTTTGAAAAAATTTTTGGGGGGCACTCTATGATCGATAATGAAGCCAAAACTATATATTTTTTCTTTTTTGTCTGTCTGTCTTTCTGTGTGTCTGTATCATGGCTGAGCATCACGCTGAAACTACTGAACAGATTCAAATGAAACTAGGCATGATTAGAGTTCATACTATGAGGTAGAGCATAGGATACTTTTTATCCCGAAATTCAGGACGGTTTCCTTGAGAGAGGAAGATGAAAGTCAAAATGTGTACTTCGTTGTAATTCGTTATCGCGTCAATTAGTCCAATTGCAATGATTCTTTTTTGTTGGAAAGGAGGCACTTTGTAGATTGTTACGTAATCTTCTTTCTTCTGTATATATAGATGTATAAAAATATGTGTAATAAATCTGTAAACGTTTGATGGCTTAACATAAAAAGTACAAAGTAATCCCGGAAACGTAGTATGCACACGTATTGTGTGTAATTCGGTGTAACAATTAGTATTTGATTGATCGCAATTGGTTCTATCTATCCATAGAAAAAATAATTCAAAGTTTTCAAAAAAATTCTAAACATCACGTAGCGACATCTGTTGGTTCCACTTATAATGTTAAAATAAATGGTCATTTTTTTTAGATATTTATTATTGGCATAGAACACGCATCTATACTTACTAGAGATCGTGTGGTGGTCGAATTTCAACCATAGTTTTTTTATTGGCCAGTACAACTTGAGCTGTCATTGTATAGCCTTGCCATGGCAGGTAATCACATATACTGGACGCGTGTAATTTCATTAAGCCGTAATTTCACGTAATTTTTAAAGTTGTAAGATATTGTTTAAAAATGTTAGCTTTCTGCACTTTTTATATATATAAACTGTAAATATTCCAAAATTCACGTTACTAAGTTTGCGAAAATTTCTTAAAAAGGGGTACAAAGAATTCTCTTCACGTATTAATAAATTATGATGATAATAAAACTGTTACAGGTCCAATTCTGTACATTGAAGAGATTTTGGAAAACATTTTGGGGGACACTATAATCGGTACTGAAGCCAAAACTATATTTTTTTTTCATTTTTGTTTGTCTGTCTGTATCATTTGGAACGGATTCAAATGAAACTTGGCATGATTGGAGTTCATACTACGGGGTCGGACATAGAATACTTTTCATCCTGAAATTTAGGACGGTTTCCTTGAGAAAGGGGATGAAAGTCCAAATGTGTACTTCATTGTATTTCATTAATGCGTAGTCCGATTGCAATCATTCTTTTTTTGTTGGAAAGGAGGCACCAACCGGACACCCAGACTCGGGACATTTATAAGTGGATTACACATTTTTTTGTCCCGTGTGGGATTTGAACCTTCAACATTCAGCGTGGCGTAGTGGCGAGGCGACCACTTAAACCATTGCGCCATCTTTGTATAATATAAACATATATACCGTATCTATATCTTTAAGTAAATATCTGTAGTGCAATATCTACACAAATATTATAAAGAGGAATGACTTGATTTTCTGTTTGTTTGTTTGTGATATAATGGATGCGCTCCGAAACTACTGAACCGATTTTAAAAAATTCTTTCACTTTTAGAAACCTACATTATCAGCGAGTTACATAGGTTATACCAGTAATTATAAGTTTTTAGCTTGAAATGAAGGTATTCGTGATGCAAGCCAGAAGATAAAGCACTTCCGAGCTGCTTTATCCGCGTGCGCTGACTAAATGGTCAGTCATACATCAATACTATGTATTACAAAAGTGTTTGTGTTTAGTAGGTCTAAAAAATATTTTAGGAAGTATTTTTGTTGAAAATTATGTTTATCAACGTATTAATATAATAATAAAATTTTCACATTTTCACATAAAGAATGATTATTATCTATATAATAGGTACAAACAAATGTATAAATACAAACCAATTTTATAAAATTTTATGTAATTGAGTAGGTACTTAAACATGGGAAATTTTAACAGCGCTTTTATTTTCAATTTAAGCTAACAAAGTGTCTCCACTAATTAATTTACTGTATACCAGAAAAATGGCTACTCAGCAAATAATCTTTTTGAGTATCTGAATATATTCAACCAAAAAATATTTAAAGTTAGTTCATCCAGCTGACCCAACAGATATACTATTTTTAAAACAAAAATATAAATTGTATAACAAAAATACTGACTTGCACACTAAATTATCAAAAGTAACAATGGAACTTCTAAAATTGATTTCTAACTTCCTTCCAATAATATATGTATCCACCACCAAATTTCATTCCACAGAGCGTACATATATACTAGGTTTAGGCATAGAATACATAATAGTACCAGGTTTAGGTTAGGTTAGAACTGCGACCACAACGAACCAGCCAGAACCGAATTCTATTGTAAAATCGCTAATTTTTGTAACAAACATTCAATATTTTGAACACTCGATGTATTAGATAATAAGTTTCCATTAAATAGATATCATATTTTATTGTGACTCAAATTATTATTACATTTACTTTTTGATAACAGATGATCACATAGTAAATCAGTTTTGCTTCATCTATTAAACAGTATACTGAGTTTTATTTTATTTGTGTGCATATTTAGCGTGAAATTCAGTATTTTTGGTGCTACTTTCGAATATTTTGTTAGAAAAAAGAGATTTTTAATAATATTACATTAGGTATACGATTAAATACTACCTCTTAAAAATTGGGTAACTAAATAAAATGAAAAATGTTAATAATAATTATAATAACTGTTTTGTACTTATATAGTTTTTAACATTCTCCACATTATCAAATTTACTTTATTGCACAATAACTATATAGCTATCCAAATTAGGTACAGTTTTTAAAATAAATTGTAATCGAAAATTATAGCACCTTTGTATTAAAATAAACGTGCGTTATTATTACACTGAACCTGCGTGTACGTCTGGAGAACACGAGCGAATGAGACGTGTGTTATAAACACACATCAGTATATGTGTATCTGAGCGGGACGGTCATGCGAGTCCAATATTTTTTCCCCATCCCGCAATTGCACAATGACGTGTTATATACACATATTTGTATTTATAATCGTGACGGACAATCGAGTTCAGTGTTTTTTCCACAACCCAAAAGTGCTTAAAGAAATTTTCACTTCAAAAAGTTATTTTATCATCAAGATTATCTTATGTAAATTAACTTTGTCACTTACAGCAGCTTATTTGAACCCATAGTTGAGGAGATAATGAAAAATATATATAATCGTTGATACGTATAAAATCAGAGTGGTGCTTGATCGCGCGTTCTGCTGACGGGTCCCTGCGCCGTAATTGCGGAGCAAAATAGTACTGTTTCGTTAAGAAAAATTGAACATTCGATTGAAAGGGAGGAGGAGAGTCTAGCGTCGAACGTTCGCAGTGAATAAGCGCATAAAATATTAAAAAGTCACAGGTTCGCGTAAGGGAATCGAGCATTGAGAACCCGCAACGCCTCCCTGCACAAAATATTAGGACCTCGCAAACACGTGTGAGAAATCGATCATTGAGCGGTCACAACGTTCCACTCCACAAAATTTTAGGATGTTGCGAATCGAGCATCGGCCGTCCGTTCACAGCGGTACAAAGAGGAAGACAACAAGTGATGACGTCTTAGAGCGCGCAGTAGAATTTTAGCTTACAGTAATAGATCGGCTTTCAGTTACGATCCAAGCTACCTACTGTAAATTTGGAGGAATGAGTAAGATTTGCCTTAAGTGCCATACAAAAATGGATAGATGAAGTGAGCGGTGTGTACTGTTCCCAATATTTAGGAACTACCACATACTACGTTAGGAAATTAAGGGAGGAAACTTCATGCCCACTTTTAAGGTCGGAAGGGCAGGTTTACCGCCTCATAGGCAGTATTTTCCTGCAATAAAACTTATGGTCACAAACTGATTTCCACGCGGGCGAAGCCGCGGGCACAGCTAGTTATGAATATAACTAACGAGCTGCCAAGAGTCATGATGGTTAGTGTACAGTCATTAATAAGTGTTTCCCGTAAGGCAAGCCATGTGTTCTGTTACAATGTTTAAATCTCCATCATAAATATGACCGTTAAATCTTGTTTAAATGTAGAGAAAAAAAACAAGTAAAACTGACCAAACCCCTTTTCCACAGTCAGAAGCCAAAGTCAGCCGACGTGATGGACAAGTACTGTCAGTACTGGGTATTATTTATCTACCATCTGTCAAACAAGAACCAGCAAACCTGATGCAAAAAGTTACCGATCCATAAGGCGTCCATTAGACGCTCATGCAAACGTCAATCATTACCAAAAGTCATGATTGACCAATGTTCGTTGGTGATTAATGAAATAATAGCGACATTAAAATCTCATCATGCAACCGTCAATCACTGCATTCGATGATAGGTTATTCGTCAATCACCGTTTAATAATACCGTTTTAATATTTCGCAAAAAAACGATAAAATTATTTTTTGCATAATATTTAGGGGTCGCTACAGCAAATGAAAGTGAAAAAATAATAATATTTTAGATAATTATTTTTATTAAGTTTAAAGGCGGATAATCATACACAAATAATATAAATATTAGAAAAAATAAGTAATCTATGCTAACAATGTGGTTTTGGTTTTTGGTTGGTTTTGTGGTCTGAAAATTTGCACAACCAAAAGAAGGCATTATTTTTGTTCTTCATTGGTGGTAATTAATTTATTATATTCTTCAATCAATGCTACGCCTCGTTAATCCTCACCGGACAATGCAAACTGAACAAAGTCAAGAGGCAGAAGAAACTGCAATGCATATTCTATGCTCTTGTGGCCCACTAATGCGGCACCGAAATATTAACCTAGGGTTACACACATCATGCAACCGCAGGAAATACAAACAATCACTGCTGAAAGGATCTGGAGGTTTCTCGAAGCCATAAGTCTGAGCAGTGAACTGTAAAGCAAAAAGTGCGCTACAAAAGACCAGAAATGGTCGAGGTGGCACTAAGCACTTAAACAATAATAATAATAATACGCCTCGTTCCGCAATGCCATTCACCAGCCTCAAAGAACGTACAACAACTCTGGAAGCTTTCTAATTTTCATATTCTTCCCAAAGGTGAGGTTCTTTTTTTAAAAAAATGGTGTCGAAATGCCAAGGATTTAAAAAATCTAGATGTGTTACTGGACACAAATCCTCAATTACTTTTTCATCAGAGTGATTTAAAGGCTAAAGTACCTTCTTCATTCAGTGTGGTCACCATTTTTTGTTTACTTTCAAGACAAAACTTTGTCATCACAAAAGCAAGCGCAATAAGTTCTTCGGAAAGGTACCACATAGGCCCTAGGAACTTCCTTAGGGCTTTTTGGGTATAGCTTTATTTATATTCTCAAAATGCTTAAGATTTTTTAACAGCCGTAAATCGTTTCTTGGTGCTGAAGTTGCCGCAGAAGCTTGAAACCAGCATCTTACAGAAATTATAACAACGACAATACAAATATCAGTAATCGCTTTAAGTCCCCTTTTTGTCAATTTAAACTGGTCTTTAAACATGAAAATCTTAAAGTGATAAATTGCTTTTGCCATCCATCGTGCACGATGAAGACCTGCTGGAGCTCTATATGATAATCCTTTGTTGGACACACCTCCCAGAAATATTATCACTACATATATAAAACAAAGTCCCCGTCGCGTCTGTCTGTCTGATTGCGATAAACTGAAAAACCACTAAACGGATTTTCATGCGGTTTTCACTAATAGACAGTGATTCATGAGGAAGTTTTAGGTGTATAATTTGTACCCGTGCGAAGCCGGGACGGGTTGCTAGTTATAAATATAAGTAATCGTCCGGAGGTTAATAATCTTTTAGCTGTTTCTCAGCGAATATAAATGTATTACTTGCTACATTATTTAGGCATATTAAAGCGTCAGGGCCAATACTAGACCAAACAGTTATGAAACTTTTAAAAATCAATATTTCTGGTCCACTAGACGGACCTAGTGCTTGAAGTAGGACTGCTTCTAGCATTATTTCCATTATATGATGATGACAGGCTAACCAAAGAACATATTTTTCTAGCTTCCGCTCTAATAGTGGTGGTGCACCTCTTAAACCTTTGTTGACTGCAGTGGTGTCAAAGCACAAGTACTATTTTGTCGTATAAGTCCCAGAAAAGAAGTGTCATAATCTTTTATGCATTTGTGAAATAAACAAACATTATTAACATTAAACATTACATTATTGCATATTACATACACAGCTGAAGCAGACGCCAAAAGTTGTGTCTGCCATACCCTGTCCTGACACTAACGTTTTTTTTTTATATTTTAGGGGGTAAACGAGCAGACGGGTCACCTGATGGAAGTAACTACCGTCGCCCATGGACACCTGCAACTCAAAGAGTCACAAGTGCGTTGCCGGCCTTTGAGATGGGATGCTCTTTTCTTGAAGGTCGTATCGGTCCGGAAATACCGCAGGCTATAACTTGTTCCAGAGATTGGTTGTGCGAGGCAAAAAACTACTGGAGAACAATGGTAGATTGCCAATTATCCAGGTGATGGGGATGAAAGTTTTGTCGCGTTGAACGATGGCGAAACGCTGCGGCTGTATAAGTCCGAACAATTCCTCGGAGCACCCCCTTATGATACATGCGATAGAGAATGCAGAATGAAGCTACACCTCTACGCAACGCCAAGGGGTCAAGCCGATCTGAAATATCCTGGCAATCTACAATTCAAGTCGCTTTCCGTTGCATGCGGTCAAGAGGGAGAAGCTGGTACTGGGGTGCTCCTGCACAGATATGAGAACAGTATTCCATATGCGGCCGAACCTGCGCCTTATAAAGTTGTAGGCGGTAGGCCGGGGTGAAATACTGTCTCGATCTGTTCAGCATACCAAGCTTCTTCGAGGCTAATTTGGTCTTACCCTCCAAGTGACCGTGAAACTAGACTTCGCTCGATATATCGACGCCAAGGATTCCGATGCTGGCTGTGGCAGTTAGGGAAGTGCTCTCAAAGCGAGGTGCGACAAACGGTATGTTTTTGGCGGTGAACGGCTGTGAAACCTGTGTCTTCGGTGGGTTAAATTGGACTAGATTAAGTCGACCCCCAATCAGAAACTCTTTCTAAGGAGGCTTCGATTTCAAACACAATTTTGGATTGACTCTCAGTGATGTTTTCTCGAGAAATGTTAGCGCGGCCGGTATACAAGGCATCACTCGCGCTATCATTATAATGTTATGATTTATTCAAACTTTAACACGCGGTCGCGACCCCTAAAACCCTATTTAAAATTAAAATAAAAATCAGGTTCGTTTCTTAGGTGATAGAAGCGAATGGCGGGTTGACGCAGTTACATTTCAAAAGTCCATAAGCACCCTAATGTATATCTATATGGTTGTCATTGTGACACAGAACCAATTTTCAATTTTAATTGTCGTGTGTCATCAGTTAAAAAGATAATTGTGATTAATTTGAAATTAAACTTAATTAAAATTAAACTAAATTAGTTAATTGTAAAGTGCAATTAACATTTAATCATGTTCAATATCAATTGATGCTTTGATTGCATTCTTAATTGATAGATGCTTAACTCTGGTTACATCCATTACAATACTGACTTGAGCCCACTTCTAAGACAGGCTTTAGCTAATTTGGAGGAGTTGATAATATGAGTGACCAGGGATACTTAAATTTTAACAGTATACCTCTAACAAACACTTAATAATAATATTAATATTTCAGAAAGTACTGGAGACTATATTTTTCCTAACTTCAGACTGTGATTACTTTACTGTAAGATCATTATCAAAGTTAACCGTGTTATTAATGAGTTAAGATATTATAGATATAGCTGTAAGAAGATAAGTCTGTAGAATTTCAGTTTTCAAGGTAACACATTTTTGCAGCAAAGAGGCGATTTATGTTTGAAAGTTAAATATGAAAACAATTACAGATTAAAAGTTATAAGCCTTTGATGATCTGTATATGTACACTAATTTAATAGAAGTTCAGCAGCAATTAACCGATAAAAGATTGGTTATCTCAAATCGATATATTCAAAAGTTTTCCATAAAATATGCCAAACAACAACCAATTTATGATTATTCACTCCCACTCTACAATTATAAACAAACATATAATAAGTAAAAATATAAGTGTTAAGAATCATGGTTTTATCACAAATTACAATGCATTTCATTGCAAGTTGAGTGGAACTTAGATAGCTTAGATATTACTCCATTCCTAGTGAAGCATTCAGCTTTTCAACTAGCACACTCTTCCTACTGTAACATGTTTAAAGTATAAATAGTCACAGTTATTGGCTTTTATAACAACTAAAACTTTGCCATATAACACCATAGATTACAGAGCTAGTGCAGATTGGCAACTTTCGCAAACCATGATGAACATTATAGGGAAGTCTCAAATTTGCAGGGATCCTTAAAATGTTTTCCTTCACCAAACAAATGGTGGTTCATTTCTAGGACATGAAGCTCTCACAGTTAGGATATTTATTTAAAGTAATAAAATAATCATATAGCAAATGCCTGGAAACAGTTCTGGAGCCTGAAAGAGGTATTCAAAAATAAAGAAATGAGCATGAGCATAAAGTGTAAACTGTTCAACACATGCATACTGCTACCATACTCACATATGGATGTCAAACGTGGGCTCTCAACAAATCGCACTATATGAAACTCAAGACCTGTCAAAACGCTATGCTGAGAAGTATGATGGGGAAAAGACTGAAAGACAAAATAAGAACTACAACGATTAGGAAATACACAAGAACAAAAGATGTCACGATAACCATAAAAAAGCTCAAGTGAAAATGGGCAGGCCATACTATCAGAGGAATAGACAAGTGGTTGAAATTGGTGATGAACTGGTACACAGGCAACAGGAAAAGAAAACAAGGCAGACCACTCAAGATAGGTCGACGAAATTAAGGCAGTGGCGGGTGGCACTTGGACATCACTAGCCAGAGAAAGAGAAAAATGGAGTCAGTTGGAGGAGGCCTTTGCTATAACTAAGCATACAGATATTACAACCAATGAAACAACTAAAGAACCTAACCAATATAATTGTGAAATATCTGACAGAAGGCTTATAATAAAAATAATAAAATAATCTGATCAAAAACGAGTACTGTTACTCAAACAATAAAACAATCAGCTTAATTGGCTACCTGATTATAACTTGAAAGTATTAGGTACTTACAGTGTTTTATGGTACTATCGTATATAAAGGAAATAACTGGTTACAAACATAACGAATATGTTTATACTTCGCAATGCAGAATCCGAAGACGACTATTGTGTTAGTGTATTTTTGTTCCATGTTCCTAATTTAAAACAAATTTATAATACACACCTAGCATTATAGAAACAAAAGACGATTCAAAGCATTAGCATCATTCATTATTTAAAATAAATTTAATAAAACTGCATCAATTGTCAATGGTTTATACAAAAAAACAAAAACAAACATTTGGAAGTGTCATCCGAATAATTTGACAGCGACAAATTACTTTTTTGAAAACCAAAAGTTGAAGTTGAACTTGGACTGCGTTCATAAAGAACGTAACTTTTAAATTCGTAAAGCTTAACATTTTACTAAAAGTACGATATCCAAATATTATTTCAGCTATTATCGTGCTAAGGGATCGTGAAAACATTGTATTTTACCATTTTTTATGATAGCCATAAAAAGAATACAAAAATAATTTTATTGACTTTATATTGTATAACATGAGCACAGAGCAACCAATAAAAATTGCAGAGGTATTTGACAATTAATGCAAAGCATTTGAGTTATAATATTATTTTCTGTAAGAAAACTTTCGGCCTATATTCATGAAAATGACACAATGATACAGCAAGACTAATTTACTTACGTTTTCTTCAGTGAATACTTAATTGATTCATTTACTTAAACCTTGAATGATCACCCAAAACATTGGAAAATTATTATACACTATCACTAATAATCACTTCCACACGGAAAAATCTGCATTATGTCGCGTATCTTATTTGCAAAAAAGATTATCTTTTCACGAAATTTGAGGCAATGGAGTGAAGTTGATTTTGTAGCATTGCAGTGATCTGCGCATGTTGGACGTCTTGCGCAGAACTGTAAGAACGCGTACAGGGCAAGTTCATTTTAATTTTATTATTGACAATTTTGAGTCAATGAACTTTACAGCTATTGTTGAACTTTTCAATGTCCTGTGATATATATAGCTCTCAGTGTACTACAATTGCAGTTTACAATGAAATATATCTATTGTTAATAAAATACTTCCTTTGATAATTTATGGATGCGTTCACTTTAAAACGAGCTTTAAGCAACAGAGTATTGTAGTATCACTGGAATTCGATTACCTTTTCTATTAAAATGGATACAGAATAGTAAAACTCAGAGTAATATTACCGTTGATTTTTAAATTATAAAGTTGTAATTTACAATCTTGACCCTAAATTGAAAACGATAAAACTCCTGAACAAATATTTTAGCAACACGCCAGTGAGATTAGTTATGGAAATTCGGTGTATATTATGTTTCGTCTGATGAATAAAATCTAATCACATTACTAATCAACAATGAAGATCCATAGCAGATGAATCAGAAACGAATGGTAGTAAGACTAGGAGCTGAATAGAAAT
This sequence comes from Euplagia quadripunctaria, assembly GCA_963859945.1. NCBI lineage: Eukaryota > Metazoa > Arthropoda > Insecta > Lepidoptera > Erebidae > Euplagia > Euplagia quadripunctaria. The sequence goes on from OY982582.1 coordinate 2,455,193, forward strand.
ACTTTGAAATATTGAGTTTAAGAGGAAAATATTTGAACGCCGGCTAAGAGTTTACGTATATAATTAGAGTAGAACCCATTGCTCGTAGGCGGTAAACACGTGATGCAGAGACTGTGGCAATGGCCCCCGGGTAGGCCATGGCCACAATTTTTAGTGATCCCATGAACTTGGAGGAGAGCAATCCCTCCTCAGTGACGGAATGTCTTTACTGCCAATATCAGGGCAGTTATTGTAGGTAGGTATGTTACTTTTTATTTCAATAACCTATTTACTCCAGTTGGCTACAAAAACCGAAGATGTTATACAGAATAAAGTTATGGTTCTACAAATTCGAACTTTTTATCCGTAAAGCCAAACTGGCCAATCACAAAAAAAGAATAAAACTGTATGTTCTGTCAAACGTCATTTTACAAGGTGATGGTTTTATATCGGCACGAAAATGTGTTTTGTCTCTGTTAAGAAGAAAACATTTATAAATGCTGAATAAAGCCATTAACCATGGCTTTCTTCGCCCTTCTTTGGAAGGCGCGAACTATAGAAAAGTACAAACTAAATTATGAAAAGGAGAAAATCAACTCGATAGTGATGGGAAACACAAGAATGGAACAGACTCTTTCACAGAGATGGCGTCACTATCGTTACGATACCCAGAAAAGGATATCTAGTACTTTTAAAAAGTGGTATCCCGAAGGCAGCGGGGTTGCCAACTTTTTTTTGTACCTGAAAACTGACCAGACTTTTCCCAACTTTCTTTTAAAAAGTTTGATGGGTTTCGTAGGAGGCATAATACTGACGTATATTTGCTTTATGTTCTTCGTATTCCAGCTGTCCATATCACTTATTCATTCAACAATAATGAGTTCTATTATTGGAGTGCTTTTGACATTGGGTCTTGCCTTTAGTTACAGAATAAGGTACGTGTCTCACTCGTTGACGAGTAACTTAGATCCTACACCACTAACTTAGAAAGCAACGACTCAAGCTCATCACACAGTATACCGTCACGGCTCCACCCCAGCAATTAAGTTGTCATTCAAATCTGAGCTTTAAAAGGTGGCCGTACGTGCTTACTGCCCGCCGTCGGCTTTTTCATATTGACATTATGAAATATATTATACGACCACGTTTTAATGCTCAGATTTGAATGACAAGTTTATTGTGTTGGGTGGGAGCCGTGCCGTTACCGTGTGTGATGACCTTTACTCGGCTAACCAGAGAGGTCAGCTTTATGAACATTACTCACTCCCAAGTTGCTGGTCCTATGAAACTATATCTATAGGTTTAGTTGTCTATAGGAAAATAATAATGTACTCGAATAAAAACTTTCGTGAGTGGTATTCATATTAGTTACGATATACGGTTTTACTCGGGCATCCCCGAAATATACAGTAAGTGAGTAAAACCGTAAATGTTAATTAAATAAAAATGTACACCCTTATTGTACGTACTCACACGTATGTGTGCATACATTACAAAGATTTTTATGTATAATAATATACCAGAAATAAGGATTAGTATTTGTAACTCAAAATCGCTAAAGCTGTAATTTAACTAAAACTAATATCTTCTTTTCCAGGTGCCTGGTCTTCCTTTTAATACCCCAATTCTTCTCTAGAGTGGGTAGATATACCTTAACATGTTATGCCCTGGTGCTCATACTGACGGGACCTGCTACCAACACGCTGAAAAATTCCGAGGTGCTGTCTGAATCCATGGCATGTTCGCAAGTTAGTTTTTAATCAAGTACCTACTTCAATATTTTTTTTTAATATTCTACTTGTGTTTATTAACACAAAATGATCTCTTTTCATTTTTACCCGGTCGGTGACACCGTTACATCATGCATTTTGATGTTTTTAGGGTTTCGGTCCTCAAAAGGAAAAAGACGAACCCTTGTACAATCACTTTGTTGTCCGTCTGTCTATCTGTCAAGACCCTTTTTCTCAGGAACCCGTGGACGCATCAAGTTGAAATCAATACCAAATACATAAGTCTGTGGTCACTTAAAGCTGTAAAAAAATCAAGCTTCTAAGTCAACGCAATCATAAGCTATTGCCACTTAAGCTTTATATTTGACCAAATTTGAAAATTTCGCAGGAAAATCTAAACCTATAGGGTACATCCCATTAATAATAATAATAATCAGGGCTAGGCTATCGTTTGCGGAGAGGAGGTCAGGTTATATCCCACCTCCTTTTCATGGATGATTTGAAACTGTTTGCCTGCAGCAATTTCCAATTGATAAGATTACTAGAGGTAACTGAAACCTTTAGTAAAGGTATCAGGATGGAATTTGGTGTGGATAAATGTGCAGTCATGCATGTTAAAAGAGGCAGGATTGTGGAATCTGATGGGATGGAACTCGCAGATTCCACACACCTTAGATGTCTTTCCGCCAACGAAACTTACAAGTATCTAGGTATGTCACAGGCGTTAGGTGTAAATGAATTGATTATGAAGCAATCGTTACAGGAACGCTTCTTTAGCCGCCTGAAAAAAGTATTGAAAAGTCTTTTGTCAGGCGGTAATAAGGTGCGGGCCTATAATGATTGGGTCATGCCAGTCCTAATCTACTCCTTTGGAATACTTAGATGGACTCAGACTGAACTAGATGCCCTGGATAGAAGAGTTCGTACATTGCTTACCGCGTACCGAATGCACCATCCACGATCGTCGGTAATGAGATTGTATATCCCGCGGAAATGTGGGGGTCGTGGTTTTTTAAATGCCAAGACCCTCCATAACCGCGAGGTATGCAATCTTAGAGATTACTTCCTCTCCGTTAACGTGGATGTGCATCGGGATGTGGTGGCAGTTGACAACGGACTCACCCCACTTGCTCTAGGAAAAGAGAACTGGCGCAAACCTGCAGTACTTAATATTACTGATCGTAAGGAGATATGGAAGGGCAAAGAGCTGCATGGACGTTTTTATCGGGCCTTAAATGGGCCCGATGTCGATTTATTAGCATCTGTGTCCTGGCTACGGTTTGGTGATCTCTTCGGAGAAACTGAAGGGTTTGTCTGTGCAATTACAGATGAAGTTGTTGTGACGAATAACTATCGAAAATATATCCTGAAGGACGGCACGATTGACATTTGTCGGGCATGTCATCGTCCCGGAGAAACCCTCAGGCATATAATTTCCGGTTGTTCTCGTCTTGCCAACGGTGAGTACTTGCATAGACATAACCAAGTGGCCAGGATAGTCCATCAGCAACTTGCTCTTAAATATAATCTTGTGACAGTCGAGTTACCGTACTACACGTATGTGCCCGACCCAGTTCTTGAAAATGGTCGTGCAACATTGTACTGGGATCGATCTATCATCACTGACAGGACTATTGTTGCCAATAAGCCTGATATAGTGGTGATAGACCGATTAGAGCGCCGAGCAATGATTGTTGACATCACCATTCCCCATGACGACAATCTCTTGAAGGCTGAAAAACAGAAAGAAATAAAATATTTGGACTTATCTCACGAGATTGTCGACATGTGGGATGTGGATTCAGCAATCATTGTGCCGATAGTCATTTCGGCCCATGGGTTAATTGCTAAGAGCCTCGACCAACACCTTCAGAGGCTCACGTTAGGCAGCTGGATCAAGAGCCTAATGCAGAAGGCAGTCCTTCTCGACACGGCACGCATAGTGAGGAGGTTTCTGTCTCTGGAACCCTAACCACCGGTAGCTTGGTCCCTGTACCCGATACCGGTGGGACACTATTTTTTATATTTTTAAATATATTTTTTTTTTATAATAATGTATTTAAAAATGTAATTTATATGTATTTAAATGTTAATAAAGAGAATAATAATAATAATTGATTACTAACGACACACCACAGTTACTACCTGTTGATGAAGTAGTGGAGAGTGAGGCTATAGTCGTAAATACCCAATACAATGAAAGATTAAGGAGCGCTTTGGAGTATGCGATTCTGGAATACAGGTTTGTAAACTACCAAATTAGACCACGTTTACCCCGTTTGCCTATGTATAAAAGAAATATAGCGCTGGTGTGTGCCCTGGATTCGCTATTGTCTGATTATTTAGACAATAGCGAAGATCTTAGTGATACACACTCTATTCTCTACTGTGCGGCTGTTGCAGTATGTCGAGTAGCGAGAGTTAATTTTTATGCAAATTCCACTACCACTCGACCCAAACCTGCTGTGCCAGCCTGGCAGTGTAGAATTGAGCGATTAGGCAATACACGGCCAAAGGTGATGCGCTTTGTGAAACAGGCATTTTTGGGGACTGACATTAGTCCTCAAAAATACATGTCATGTGTCAAAGAGCGCATAGACTTTCTAAAGCAAAAAGTTTATGCGTGGGCAAATAGGATACGACGTTACAAAAAGCGAATTGATCGGTATAATCAGAATCGCATGTTCCAAAGAAATGAGAGGTGGGTTTACCGAAGATGGGAACAAGTGGATCCATGTGTGAGTGATGGGCACTTTCCGGATGATGATCTAACATCTGGTCGGTGCCTGTCATTCATACAGAAGGTGATTGGATGCGAGATGTTAAGCGATCATGCGAAAACATACAAAAAATCGAGCCAATTACCATAACAATAGAGGACATAAGTAGTGCAGTCCGTTCAGACTGCACAACCTTTGGGTTAAGGGGTTCCGAAGTTCGCATGCTCGTTTGGCATCTCAATTCCAAACAGCTTTAGACTCTGGGTTATTACCCCATTTTAGGACCACTGGTATAACCCACTTACTCTATAAGTCCGGTAGTGCCATGGATCCCAAAAACTATAGACCTATTACGTGCTTACCAACCGTGTATAAGCTTCTAACATCTATTCTGAGACTCAAAATTACTACACATTTAAATAAAAATTCGATCATTTCTATTTCTCAGAATGGATGTAGAAGCGGGACCCGTGGCACTAAAGATCTCCTTATCATGGATATGGCCATTAGCCAACAGGTGCGTCGTAACCGTAAGAATCTGTCGACATGTTGGATAGACTATAAGAAGGCCTATGACTCGGTTCCACATACGTGGCTTTTGAGAGTGCTAGAGTTGTATAAAATTGATACAACTCTTTTCACTTTCTTGAAGTCATGTATGAGGCGATGTACCAATAAAGATTGAGCGGGGCATATTTCAAGGTGATACTCTGAGTCCCTTGTGGTTTTGCCTGGCTTTGAACCCTCTCAGTACTCTGTTATAGGGTTCAGGGCTAGGCTATAGGTTGTAGAAAGATGATCTAGTTATATCTCACCTTCTATAAATGGATGATCTGAAACTACTAGCCCCCACTAATTTGCAATTGATAGCGTTACTGGATGTGACTGAAAACTTTAGTAACTCTATCAAAGTGGAATTTGGTGTGAACAAGTGTGCAGTCATGCATGTAAAGAAAGGTGTGATAGTAGAATCTGAAGGAGTCGAACTTTCAGATTCAACAAAACTCAGATCTCTGTCTGCCACCGAAACCTACAAATATCTAGGTATATCACAATCATTGGGAATACCTGGATCGAATGTGAAACAAGCGCTGCAGGGGCGTTTTTTGGCCGCCTGAAAAAAGTACTAAAAAGTCTTTTATCAGGCGGTAACAAGATTCGGGCCTGCAAAGCAAAAGCCTGAAAGAGAACTGGCGCAAGCCTGTAATACTTAGTACTAATGATCGCAGGGAGGTATGGAAGGGCAAAGCACTTCATGGTCGTTTTTATCAGGCCCTAAATGGGTCTGATATAGACTTAAAAGCGTCTATATCTTGGCTACGGTTCGGTGATCTCTTCGGAGAAACCGAGGGTTTTGTCTTTGCAATTATGGACGAAGTTGTTATGACAAATAACTATCGGAAATATATCCTGAAAGATGGTACGGTGGACATCTGTCGGGCATGCCACCGTCCTGGTGAATCTATCAGGCATATTATTTCTGGTTGTTCTCGTCTTGCCAACTTGAATATTTGCACAGACACAACCAAGTGGCCAGGATTGTGCATCAACAACTTGCCCTTAGATACAATCTTGTGCATTCAGAGGTGCCATATTACAAGTATGTGCCCGACCCAGTTCTCGAAAATGGTCGTGCCACATTGTATTGGGATCGATCTATCATCACTGACAGAGCTATTGTTGCCAATAAACCTGACATAGTGGTGATAGATCGATCAGAACGAGATTATCGATATCGCTGTTCCTCATGACGACAACCTCGTGAAAGTTGAAAAAGAAAAAGAAATCAAATATTTGGATTTGTCTCAAGAGATTGTCGATATGTGGAATGTCGATTCGGCGATCATTGTTCCGATCGTCATATCCGCTCATGGATTGATAGCCAAAAGCCTCGATCAACACCTTAAGAGGCTCGCGTTAGACGGCTGGATCAAGGGACTGATGCAGAAGGCAGTTCTCCTCGACACGGCCCGTATAGTGAGGAGGTTCCTGTCTTTGGAGCCCTAACCACTGGTGTCTTGGTCCCTGTACCCGATGTCGGTGGTATACTATTTTTTATATTTTTAAATATATATTTTGTTTTATAGGTATTTAAAAATGTAATTAATAAGTTTTACGATAAATAAAGAGAATAATAATAACTCCACACATCTCACACACGGCCGTCTGATCCCAAACTAGGTACAGCCTGTACTATGGTAACCAGACTGCTGATAAACATACTTATATATTTCTAAATACATACATATTATAGATAAATTACACCCAGAGACAGAACAAATTATCAAAAAAACGTAAAAGTAAGGACTTTCGGATTTTTTCATTTACTTGTGCTGTAAGACCTAGCTTCTTACCAAATTTCAAGATTCTAGGTTAATGGGATGTACCCTTATTTATTGTATAATCGAGACTTAACTGCGATACAAATATAAATATAATTTAAGTAATAAAGATTATTCTATTCCATTACTAGCTGCGCCCCGCGGTTTTACCCGCGTAAGTCCCGGTGCCGTGGGTATATCGGAATAAAAATTAGCCTATGTGTTAATTCAGGTCTCCAGCTATCTACCTACCAAGTTTCATCGCAATTGGTTCGGTAGTTTTTGCGTGAAAGAGTAATAAACATCCATACATCCTCACAAACTTTCACGTTTATAATATTAGTAGGATAAGAGGTTTCTAAGAAGAAAGAGATTCTAAGAGGGCTCAGACTTAGGCAATATCCAGTTATAGGGATGCAACTAATGCAACCCTGACCTTCTCGAACTATTACATATAAGTACTCCCCGATCCATCCTTATATGCAAATATCATTTTCCTTCCATTGTCTTCCTGGGTAAATTAAGAGTATTTTGAAAGGGAAGTTAAGGAAGAAGCCTTAACTTCCCATTCAAAATACTCGTAATTTATCCATTTTTGGAGCTGGTAGGAAATTAGGAAGTAGCGATCAGATATTTCCGTGTGAGCCAGCACTACCAGCATACTGTTATTTTTCTGTTGGTAATTGGTATTGGTATTGGTAAAGGGCTCTGTTTCCGCATTTAGACTCATAGGCGGTCCATTATGCGTTCAGATAGGCTGGCTAGTTGAGCCAGCCTAGCTCCTTCCAGAAGCACAGAAGCCTCCTGGGGCGTTCACAGGCTTCCAGGAGCGACCTCGCTCCTGCGAGGATATTTGCCCGTTGTGTGGCCACTCCCTCGCACTCCAGGACGACGTGGGCGGCCGTTTCCTCCGCATTAAGACAGCCTCTACATAGAGGACTGTTTGTCGCATTGATGGTGAATAGGTGCCGGTTTAGGGCCAAGTGGCCCGTAATGGTACCTACAACTATTCTGATCTCAAGTCGGTTAAGACTGAGCAGTCTGCAGGTTAAACGTGGTGAGACCTCCGTCAGCACCAGTCTAGATTGCCTACAGCCGGGCGTATCAGCCCAGCGACCGTTGTGCGCTTCACGGGTTCGTTGCCTTACCCATGAGCGAAGTTGATTGAAGGGAAGTGGCAGCAATATAGTTGGCCCTGCCACTGTCGTTGCAGATCCATTTCTTGCCAGCTCATCTGCGGCATCGTTGCCGAGTGAATTACTATGCCCCCTGATCCATTGAAGGGTTAGCCCATTGCCAGAAGCTAAACGGTCGAGTGTCTGGTGGCATTCGTATATAAGGCCGGAGTTCATGGTGTTGCCCTCCAGGGCTTTCAGGACGGCCATACTGTCTGAGAGTATGCGGATGTTGTACTCCTTTATACCCCTTGACATGACCGCGGTAGCGGCGTAGGTTATCGCAACGCACTCACATTGGAATATGGAGCTGTGTCGGCCTAGCGCCAGTGATATTGTTATATTCAAGTCTTGTGAGAAAACTCCGGCTCCAGTCCCTGTCCCCATCTTAGAACCGTCCGTGTATATCCGGTCTTCGTTTATGCCAGATTGATCTCGGTCGCTCTCATGTAGTTGTATTCGGTACCTTCTACCGAAGATATGTTGTTTAGGGATCCTATCGCATGGGGCAGCTATTAGTGGTTGGTATTCCACTAATTGGTTCCATAGTTTGGAATGAGGACCTTCTTGGTTGTACCATAGACCTAGGTGTTTGAGTCTGATGGCTGCCATTGCTGCTTCTTGTTGTATATATAGGTCTAGTGGCGCCAGATCTAAAGCTACTTCAAGGGCAGCTGTGGGTGCTGTGCGCATGCAACCAGTGACGGCAGCACATGCGAGTCTCTGGAATTGTTGTAGTTTGTTTCTGACGGTGCTTAGCTCTGTTCTCTGCCACCAGGTAATGGCACCGTATGTGACGATTGGTCGTATGACCGTTTTGTACAGCCATAGTGTGATTTTTGGTGATAAACCCCAGCTTTTGCCGAGGAGTCGCTTGCATTGGCAGAAAATAATGCTGGCTTTGTTCAATTTTGTGTCCAGGTGCCTGTTCCATAGGAGTTTACTGTCTAGTATCACTCCTAGATACTTGACTTCCTTGGTAAGGGCTAGACGGGTGTTAAATAGTTTAGGTAGTCTTAATTCTCCTAAACTGCGTTTATTTGTGAACATGATCAACTCTGTCTTCGTCGGGTTCACTGTTAAGTCGTGTTCCTCACACCATTGTTCCACGACCTTCAAAGCAGACCTCATTCGGTCGCATACCACACTCTCAAAGGGCCCACTGATGAGGATGGTCAGGTCGTCTGCATAGCCCACTGTGAGGAACTTGCGGTCATTGAGCCGAGTAATAAGCTCATTGACCACAATGTTCCACAAGAGAGGTGAGAGAACTCCGCTTTGCGGACAGCCTCTGGCCACCACCCCTCTTGTTGTGTTATTCACAGTGAATTGTATGGCTCTGTGTCTGAGCATGTTGTCGATCCATCCGGCAATTGTGGAGTTGACCCCATGCCTTGCCAGAGCTTGGCTGATACTGGTGAAGTTAGTTTTGTCGAAGGCACCCTTTTCTGTTGGTAAGTAGTATTACCAAAGATCCAGGACTCGGTGCGCGAGTTGCACCGACTAGTGCGCCAGCTTAGTTGTTAGAACTACTAAATAGCAACACTTGTAAAAACAAAGTAAATTGGGGTCCTTCCCACACACCACCACAAACTGGTTTAAAGAAAATGAATACAGGCCTTGCCAATCCTCTTGAAAAAGGTTTTTTGTCTAGAAATCCAGAGTTTTACGAACCAACCGTAAAATTAGATTGTAATAAAAAATTAAGCGAAAATATTTCTTGTATTTTCAGTGTCGAGGGAGATCGCACCAGACGCCCATAAATATAAAAGTTTCGTCCATAACGTGTAAACATGTTAAGCGCTTAACCTCATAATTTAGCTTCAGCGTCGAGAAAAGATATACGTTTTTATATTGATTTACAGCTGTCTGGGATGGTGCTATAGTTTCCAAACATTGAAACGGAGACGTTAGGCTTAAGAACTTTATTGGCTAGACAACATTTGAATCAATGGGGAAAGGTCTGACGTCATGAAACCAAGTATATAGGGTTAGACTACCTCATAGCCATAAACAAATTCGCACTGCATATCGCACTGATTTCATTTTATATGCGTATTAGAAAATTATCACAAACTAATGTAACTGTAAGTCCATAAGGTATTAAGGAATCTTAATCATCTGAGAGTTTGCAATAATGTTTTCGAAGTTTGGCATCATGGACTAATTCAGTTAGGTGTATGGCCTAACTCTTACGTGAGGAAGCATGGCTGTGGCGTAACTATACCAACTGAGGCCCGAGGCTTATTCATCGGATGGGGCAAAATTTCACTCTTGGTGGCTCGTGTTTTTAGGGCTTGGAGTTGGGTCCGGGCCCCCCTAGGGCCATGGACCCGTGGCATTTTACCCGCTCTGCTACCCTATTGTTACGCAACTGAAGCCTCGTGAAATGAACACGTGGAGAAACAATGCGGTCTGAATCTGAATTTCAAAATATCGTTATATGTGGACAGACACCACGCCAAAATGTTGCTAAAATGAAGCAGCTGTTACTCGTGATCTTCACTATGCCTTGCATACTCCTAAATTCATACTACCTTTACCCACATCTGTACGGTACGGTTCGAGAAGAATTCCCTCACGCGAACACTCCGGTTGCGGAATGAGCTTCCTGCCGAGGCTTTCCCGAAGGAATAGGTACAATATGGGGATGTTTAGGGAAGGAATGTATAGCTTGCTCAAGGGTTTGTCAAGGTTATTTGTTGTCCTTTTGTGTATTTTATTTAATCAATCAATCAGCCTATCATAGTCCATTGATGGACCTAGGCCTCTTCTAATGTGCGCCACAGCACCCGGTCTTCCGCCTTCCGCGTCCAGTCCATCCCTGCTACCGTCCTCAGGTCGTCGGTCCATCTGGCTGGGGGTCGTCCTACCTTCCGTTTTAATTAAATAATAATAATAATAACTTTATTTAATATTAAGTTATTATTCTCAAGATTTAAAATAGATATTACTTGCAAAGGTATAAGGTATAGTTAGTAACCTAGAAGAACCCCATACTGTAGTCTCTAAGGAAAACCTCGGCAGGGGTCTCATTCCACACCCGATGCGTTCGCGGAAGGAAATTCCTCTGCAACCGTACCGTACAGGTTAAAAGTAGTAGGAGTATGGAGGGGAGACAGGTATAGTGGAGATCACGAGTAGCAGTTTCTCCGCTTCAAAAACAGTTTAGTATCGTCTGTGTCCTCGTATAACGTTATATTCAATTTCAGGCCTCATTGTACATCCGCGTGTTCAATTCACCAGGCTTCCGTAAGAGTTAGGCCATACACTTAACTGAACTAGTACACAATGCCATATTTCGAAAATATTATTGCAAACTTTTAATAATAATATTTAATAATTATTTATTTATTTACATAGCCATTGTTGCAATACATTGGAACCCTGCCTCCTGTGGTAGGTGATAACCTGTGTTACAGGAGACAGTGTCTTCACCCATTTTGTTATATAAGATATACAAGAATAATACAATAAAGAGTGTGTGTGTGTGTTTGTGTGTGTGTGTGTGTGTCCCAACAAACATTTTAGTCGCATAAGTGAAACTATCGCTACTCGAAGTGCTATAAACATCGTAATTAAGTAATTTCATTATGCCATACGGCTTAGTGTCTCATAACTTTATACGACTTTTTAGTCATATTAGACATCTTATTCGACTTCTATACAACCTGTCGTATTTGACTTTATACAACTTTTAGCGGTATAACCAGTGCTGTCGTCTTAGTAACGCCTATACAACTTTTACACCGTTATTAATCGTATTAGAGTCGCGGGAACTACTTTTACGCGATGGTCGTGTAAGAGTTACAAAATGCACTATTAAACGATTTTCAGTTAATTTGATCACTTTTATATAACTTTACAGTGACTGGATGTCGTATTAGTGTATAAAAAATCAGTAAACAGACATTCTTATATTATTCTTAAAAGTAACTGTATGAGGTTAAAATGAATAAAAAAAGCTGGGCAATGGAATTTTTACACGAAATCTCTAAATGAACCCTAATTCCGTTAATGGCTGACATATACTATGTGCACAGAATGAATAAGTTGTTTAGATGTTGTATTATGGTCGTGTCTTGAACTCTAAGTCGTAAAAAGGTAACTGTTAGCACGTTCGTTAAAAATATTTGTGAAAATATTGCTTAATGGCTTAATTTGAAGAATTTATAGGCGCGTTCTTTTTATAGATAAAACTTGCTCATATTACTCGATTAAATTAATTTCCCAACATAATAATGTACAGGATACTTTAGTTTTGAAGCTGCAAATAGCTATACATAAATATACAAAATGGACACTGACAATGAAAATAATTTATTACAGCTTATGGAACCAAAAGTTAGATTTGGCACGTCGTGGCAACCTATAAAATGTTTGTTGGGGTGTGTGTGTGTGTATGTGTGTGTGTGGTGTGTGTGTGCGTGTTCATTTTAACAAGTTTTTTGTTTGTGTGTATTTGTGTTTGCAATATAATGTAATGTTTTTATTCGGTTATGCTTTTCCTATCTACCCTCAAACTATATTTTGGGAGTTTCTAGCAAGTCTGAGCTGAGCAGTGCTAAGTTCCCGGCTGTTCATGTGTTGCTTGATAATTCTGCGGTTCATAATTCGGAGTGAGCCAAGCCTGGTTCAATCGCCATCGCAGTGAGCTTGATTTGTTGCCGTGGCCGCGTAAAAATCCAGACCTAAACCGCATAGAAAATCTATGGGGATTAATGGTCCAGCTGAAATATAGGACAGTTTTAGAAGTAGTAATGTATGCTAACTTTCAAACTTTCGCGTTCCATTATAATTACGGGAATTAACACAGAATTTCATCAATGCAACAAAGATTGCAGGATGTCATTGATTCTCCCGGGGTTACACAAGATTTTAAGTTCTCCAATATTTCTAATAATTAGCAGACCTAATATAATGAAAATAATTAAAATGATTGTGCTCAAGATTAGATCCCATGTTTAAAATACATAAATTCAAAACATTTGTAGGGGTCATTCAACCCACTTTTTATTATGGGGACCGTGATAAAAATCTGCTGTTACCAAAAATGTTTCATTTTCAACTAAAAGTTTGTAAATAAATATATATTTTTTGATACACATACTTTTCTGATTTTTATCGCATTTCCTAGTAATATAGTCGGTTTAATTTACTGTTGTTATTTGTTTTTGTGCAAATAATAGTAAAAGTTAAATTATATGGTTGGTAATTAGATATATGGTATGAATATTTTTATTTACTGAAATACATAAAAATGTCAAAAAGTAACATGTAAGTTTTGGTATTTCGAACTTATCGATTTTAACGGTCGCATTTTGATACAAATACTTTATCTTGATTAAACATAATAAACATGACACATTTTGATTCTACCAAATCTTTTATTATTAGGTACATGCGCATAATCCCAGAAGCGGTTTACTTTTTATTAGTTAATAATCAAAAATAATGTACATACATTATTCTGAAATTGCTATGTACATAATTATGTTAAAGAAATTGTCACATATACATAAATATTACTTTGAAAGTGTGTAGTTGTTAAGGCAGCAGTGCCAATCAATATTTTTGTATGTTTCTATATCGGTCGGTCAACAGATGGCGCTGTCGTCGAATTAGATGGCGATTATGATGTGTTACTAGGGCACCCTTATATACGGGAATTTTTGTTTTTAATATACGGATCTTAGGCAACCAAGTGTTTTATTTAGAAGTAGCTCCGGTTGACACTATTGGAAGTTCCTAAGAAGTTTTTTGGACAGTAGTATACATAATTTTGACCCAGTTTCAAGATTGTATAACTTTGAATACAACATGAGATACTTAATTTTGAAATATCTAATGTAAATATGTCAACGTTTACATATCAATGCACGTGACTATAGATACATATTGTTCCTGTGATTTCCGTGTAATTTACCTAATTGTAATTATCGTACAATAAAGTAATAAAGTTTATTTCTATTCTATTGTATAGGCTTGTAGTTAAGAATTGCAAATAAAGAATACTGAATACTGAACAATCTAACATAATTCCAGGAGCAAATTAAAACCAGTGTGCACCATCTAAATGACCTAACAAAGAAGCCGTACAACTCGATGAAGGAATCGATTAAACTTATGATAGATCGATTCAAGGCGATCACTACGAGAGTGCAACAGATGGTATTGAAACTGAACAGGCTCGTGTTCAGTATTGGTGAGTACCAGCACGCGGTTATATTTGTCGTAGGAATTCAAACGCCTGTTCAAGTGGGCAAATGTATAAACAACTAGCAGCGCTCCACGGTTTCACCCGCGTAAGTCCCGATCCCGTGGGAATATCGGGATAAAAAGTAGCCTATGCGTTAATCCAGGTCTCCAGCTATCTACATACTAAGTTTCATCGCAATCGGTTTAGTGGTTTTTGCGTGCAAGAGTACCAAACATCCATCCATCCATCCATTCTTCTAAACTTTCACATTTATAATATTAGTGGGATAAAGAAAAAAATTTATAACCAACCAGCTTTTGCAGGCGACTTCGCAAGCATTAATGTAGATTTTATGAATAAATTCAGGTATCCCACGGAACTGTACTTTTTTCTGAATGTAAGGTACCCCTTGTCTTTTTCGTAGCTACATGTATGCAAAATATCATGGTTATCGGTTAAGCAGTTCAGGCGTCAAAGCGCAATAACAAAACGAACTCATTTAATATTGGCTAGGATTAAAAAAGTTTGGTATTTTGGTTATAATGGGGTATTTAAGGTAAAAATGGGGGCTCGATAGGTTTGGGAGAAAAACAAAATTTTAAAACATACATTTTGTTTCCAAAAATCCGCCATTTTAACTTCTTATACTTTTACACTCGCGCAATAAAGTCAAATCTAACGACATATCATTCATCTAAATCGGTTTAATATTTATTAGGGAACATATGGACAGACATAATATGCATACAGGTCAAACACATAACCCTCTTTTTTGGCTTTGACGCAATCAGGTTAAAGTAAAACTTTGAAGTATTGGAGCATTGAAGTCTGTTTTAAATTATTTTCAGTTGGCCTCATCCAATACTCTTTCTCCTGGCTTCAAGCGATCTCAAATATCTGCAACGAAAAACTGGGTTCTCCATACGATCGTTGTAATGCTCTACTGCAAGAAGGAGCGATCGGCTGCAAGAAGAACCCTGATCCTTACATCGCGATGCATTGCAGCGTGGCATATTTAGCGCAGTTTGTGTGTGAGGCAATAAAGCCTTTTAAAGCATTTTGTTGCGCAACGGATTTCATGGATGATGCTATTCTGGCGAATATTCGCAAAAGTGAGTTTTTGACTTTTTAGTCTTTTTCTTAATAATCTATATATAAATAAAAATGAATCGCCTAATGTGTTGCTAAGCGCAAAACTCGAGAACGGCTCGACCGATTATGTAATTTTTTTTCATATTTTCGTTAAGGCACAAGGAAGGTTTTACGGAGGGAAGACACATAAAAATTGCGAGGAAAATATTAAAAATAACACTTCTTTTCCTATACAAACCACAGAGCAAATAGTAATTTAAACACCCGTCCCCAGCTGTCAAACATTTGACGTCAATTAATAACTTTGACAGAACGAAGTCTGTCGAGGCAGCTAGTACCAGATATAATTGTGACCTTGTTCTAATACTTTTTGGGAAAATAAGTACTAATAGTACCTATTATAACTAGCATGAGTTCCTTGACATTTGATTTCATCCATTTGACGCAGTTTATTATTTGTGTAAAATAAAAATATAAAATACAAGACATGAATACTTCTAAACTCAATATATTTATGATGAAATCAATATATTATATGATAAATGCGTGTCTTTCCTTTCTACACCAGGGCGGTCAGAATCACTTTGATACCACACTATGGCCACCCGCCATATTTCTTAACCACGCATTACAGTGCACTACGTGTGGTTTTTGTCGTTTGGATTCAGACGTAGAATAGCCATGGTGAGGCGGTTTTTGTCGGGCATTCTATACACCAAAAAAAAGTTAAACATTTCTATATGTAGACTATGTACCATGTCTTTATGTATCTAGGGAGGTAATGCAAAGTCAATCTGTTACCTAATCGTGGATTGGTTGACACGCTACAAGTCGATCAAATACCAGACATTCCCGTCCAAGCGAATAGACGGAACTAAGTTAGGAATTTACGTTTAACTCTGCTATTGGAATGTCGGGAATTGTTTCTTGAAATCGAGAAAAACATTTTTGATTTATTTAGGTACCTACTGCCTTGCGGAATTATTTGACTAATGGAAAGATAGAATTGAATTTGAAAACGCGAGACCCTATCGAGACGTCAATAATTAATCTATTTTGACCAGTTCAAAAACCTTATTATTGAATCGCGAGATTAATCGAATTATTGCATTTTCATCGGTCTTTGACACGTGTGAAAAATTTGAATGAAATCTGGCCGTTTAATGTGGGTCAAAATCGCGCCCAAAGGAGTCGGTTACAAACATACAAACAAACATACAAGTGAAGCTAATATTAAGCGTGTAAAAAGTCGCAAACTGACGCCTCACTCAGTAGGGCCACACTCGTGCGCTTGTGACGAGCGGTGCTCGTAAATATATAAATGACAGTCATAGCACGTCGAGACCTATCGATCCCTGGTTATCACTATTAAAAGCGCCCTCTAAGCGTTTATTGAATTAAATACTTAAATAATTAATACTTAAATAAATACTATCTCTTTGACTAAATCCAATCTAAAGATCTTTGTTTCAGTAAAGTATCATTGGTAAAATAACCAAAATAATGATGGGCTGTTTCGTATTTACTTCGACAATGTCATTGACATTGCCAAAAAGATTTTTATGTTTTAAAGACTTTTGTACCAATAACAGTAATTTTTCAGAACTGAAGGACTTCACTGCCCAGATCCGCGCCCTGTTCCACGTTGAAGTTCACATACATCGCTCATACTCCTTCAAAAGCAACAATACTCGGAGCGCGAGCCAGATAGCTGCTGGCATCGTCACTGAAATCAGAAACAGGACTGGCCCCCTCCTGACTTGGCTCTCCTGGAGCTCGTGCGTGACTAGCTTGTTCTTGCTGCTTATTATATTTAGGTATAAAGATCTGTGGAGTAAACAATACATCAACACTTTTGAATCATATTGTCTTGAACATCCTGGATGGGACAAATGTGTATGTAAGTTTTCTATTAGCTCAGAGCACAAATAGGAGCACCTATTATATCTGTGAAGCGTGGGGAGCTCTATTCGTCAAAATGTCAAACGGGGCGATATAATGTCCAAGTGTTATGCTCTTAAAATGTCTTTTATGGTTATTAGAAGTATTTTCTCAGTAAAATCTGGCATTCGCTGTAAATTTAAATGAGGCCTGGATTTAATTTTTTTTTTCAGGGCAAAATACTACCAACACATGTATGAAACTAGATGTCGTTTCGATAACCGGTACATCACTAAGGAGTTACAAGAATTAGATCTGAAAAGGCAACGTCAGGGTAGAGAAACAGTTCTTCCTTTAAACAGAAGAGAACGTGCTAAATATATCACGGTAACTAGGCATAATAAAATGTAATAATAATAAAAATAACTTGAGATATCTCACAAACTGGTAACCAAACAGCTGATAAGCATATTATATATTACTAAATACATACATATTATAGATGAATTACACCCAGACACAGAACTAATGATCGTGCTCATCACACAATTATTTATCCTGGGTGGGAATCAAAACTTCGACTTCTGGCTCAGCAGTCAGGATCACCAACCACTAGACCAACATGCCAGTCAATGAAATGTAACTCTAGTTCAAAGGGCACGGCACCACCCCAACTGTATCATAACCGCGGATGTGATTAAAAAACTGTACCTACTGGTCATGCTGACAGTCTGTGTCATTCTAGCACTGTAGATGTGTGGCGGGAAGATTTGAATGCCTTCAAAAAAAATAATCTGAAAAATATTTCGTTCATATTTGTGAAGTATTGCTATTGAAGTAATGTATAATTATGAATAATTCTATAATTACATTCCGTAAATGAGTAAATAAACATTTTGTAGCAAGGAGTAGGTAGGGCAAAGCAGGTTTTTTCCGCAAAATTGTCCGACTGGGGAAGAACACTCTAGAGTAGTCCACGGTTGGACAATACTAATGTTACCCACCCCATCTCTGCAAGTGACACAACTATTTTAGGCGCTTGCGATGAGGAGGGCTGGCTTTTCTGATAGCTTTTGTTATTGATAAATTGGAATACGCGTTTGTCTTCCATAGCACCTGATGGAAAATGACGATGAAGAAGAAAGGACACGCCTATTCAAAAAAACCTATTGACGGTATATATTTGTCTGGAATAAGGACCATATTTGACACAGGCAGTTCATTCCAGATCGGCAGGCAGCATTCAAATCGTTGTGGTTTTCCTTTTTTAGTTTCTCGACCGAGTTAATCTGAGAGAGTTAGTAGAAAAAGGAACGGTGAAGATTAAATTAGTTCGAATAGCGCTTACGCACACTCATCAAAATGAATCCTACAAAAAACCGACACGCTTTACGACAATGCTCAAGAATATGCGATTTCCTATTCGTGAGCACGTCGTTGTTTATAAGCCTACGGGCTTTTCGGTCAAATAGCTTCAAATAGAATCTGATATCAATGCACCTGTTGACTATAGCTTTGGCGAAGATACCATAACCTTGAAGCGACCAATGGCGTATTCAGGAAGTTTTCAGAGGGGTGTCGGAAGCACTCGGGTTTTGGTCCTGGACTGAAACTTTGTCATTAACATTTCATATCATCGCAGTGTCAAATGTACTTTGTTCTTTAAAAAAAGCGAAGAGTAAAAAGAGTAAATAAATCTATTTGTTAAAAATATCAGGTTGTTTTTTTATTGTCTATCGCACGTCACAACTCAAGAGTTAATTGGTTGAACACGATAGGTTCCAAACAATAAAACACATTACTTCTAATTCACTGCTTTATTCAACGAGTAGGGCTGTTTTAAACGAATGTTCTTGGAGCTATATATTACCATTATCGTCAACCGGTATTGGGAAAACCTCTGGGTATATTTATTTATTTTATGTTTATTATTAATTTTAATTTTATAAGGCTCTGCGTTTTCTAGTTCTCTCGGTAACTGACTTAAGAATTAAATGTAATTTAAATTCTAAAAACCTGTTGGTTGAGCAAGTTTGCCCTCTGGGATGACTGTGCGAATAGATGCAGCCCGACTGAGGATCGACCTCGATCCTACAAAAGAAAGCGGTTAACCGCTCCTATCTATCCTATGTTATTTTCTACAAAAGTCACAAGATGTTTTCAAACGAAAAAAAAATATTGTAAAAAAATATTTTTAAAGAGAAGGTTTTATTTAGATGCTCTAAAAAGAAGAAAATAAACTTAAAATTAAATTAAACCATTTATATGATATAAATGTATGAGATTTACCTGTGAAGATAAACTAGAATTCAATATGTTGGTATCTAACTTGATATTGACATAGTAATTACATTGATATAATAAATCTCGCGACAAGCTTTTATATTATATAAATTATGTACAGTAATAAATTGATGCTTTTAATTTAATTTAAAGTTTACTTACTGTAGTATAAATTTAAATAAAAATACTTAATACTTAAATAAATAAAACTAAGTTTTAATTTTGTTTTATTTATTTATTGTCATTCAAACTAAACAGTATATATGTATACAAAATTTCAGCATAAGCGGTTGAGGATAACTGCTTTAAAATTCAGTTACAATATTTGACCCAAACAAACATAAATACAAACATAGCAAGTTCAATAAAAGCTTGTAAAAAAATGAGAAACGTCATTATTTACAGCCTTTGAACACTCACTGATCCCTTAGTGGGTTTTAAAATTAAATTTCTTAATGCGCACGAATGGCGAAATGGTTAAAGTGGTCGCCTTGCCACTACACCGCGCCGAGTCCTACTCGGGACAAAAAATTGTGTGATGCACTATATTTGTTTGAATGTTTATACACACAGGAATCTAGTGCGGGAGATGTGATTAAAAGAAGAAAAATAACACAGTTTACCAGATTACATTAGCAATAACACATTTTTTCCAGACAACGTCATTTCGCCTAGTGGCGTCTGAAAAGATGTACCTGACCCGTTCAGCAGTGTTCATGTTGATCACCACGTTCAAGCTGCTGATACACATAGTGGCTGACTACAGCCTGTACTGGGTGTTGATGACTATCCGGTACCATGGCCAGTACCAATCTATTTTAATGCGTGAGTAAACAAATTATTTCGATCAGAGCATTATCTTCCGTGTTTTTACGGAGTTTGGTTTTTTTTATGGGATAGGGGGCAAACGAGCAGTCGGGTCACGGGCATTGGCACCTGCAACTCAAGAGTCACAACTGCGTTGCCGGCCCTTAATTTGGGAATAGGGGAAGGGGGTGGAGAAGGAGAGTTCGGGTAGGGGAAGAGAGAGGGAAGGGTTAGGGCCTCCGGTAACCTCACTCACTCGGCGAAATATAATGGAAGCATTGCTTTACTGCCGGTTTTCTGTGAGGCCGTGGTATCACTCTGGTCGAGCCGGCCTATACGTGCCGAAGCATGGCTCTCCCACACTTGTGTTTACAGTCCAATGCTTTATTTCTTAGATACTTAGGTGTGTTGTCTTGTTCTGTAGCTATCGAACTGTGTTGTATAATACGAAGTAAGAAGTCCTCATCAATCATTGTAGTGACATATATCTAGTTTCTTCCCGTCGTCTTGTACCAGACCATTGGGTTCACGGACGGATATTCCACTATGTTCACCTTTGTTATATCACCCGGGTGACTATAGTAGACTTTTTGGTTTCCTTATTTCACCTGGGAAGAATTTCACTTAGGTGATATCTTCTAAGTGAAATAATTCGTCATAAGCGGAGGCCTTTGTTCACCTTGGAATTGATTCACCCAGGTGAACAAAGGCGACTTTTTTCTTCATCTTGTGTACTTT
The DNA here is from genome assembly GCA_963859945.1 of Euplagia quadripunctaria. Taxonomy (NCBI): domain Eukaryota; kingdom Metazoa; phylum Arthropoda; class Insecta; order Lepidoptera; family Erebidae; genus Euplagia; species Euplagia quadripunctaria. The sequence goes on from OY982582.1 coordinate 2,476,118, forward strand.
TATCACCCACATAAAGCATGATAATAAAAACTTTCGAATTTACAGACAAATTTATTTTTATGCCACAAGTTAGTTTTTACAATAGGAAAAACGTCAGACTAGAGAAAAGAAAAAAATGTAAGACAGTTCTAACAACATACTTGACAGATACACATACTCAAAGACAAACCAAAAAAACAAATTCACTTTCGCATTTATAATATGAATTAGGATTAAATTATTAAATCAAACTATTCGAGAGGTTTTAGTAATTCAGGTAAATCATGGCCTCTTCCTTTCAGCTGGTGTACCACATTCGGGTGCCCACGTCACAGGCAGTGGTTTCGTAGCGAGACTATTTAGGTCCATTGTCGACACGTTCACCATACCGTTATCAAGACCAGCACCCTCTCTGATACCATGCTTACCTGACCCGTATCCACCAGATTTCAGAAGATATACGCAAATTGGTATGTGTGTTTCGTATTGAAAAGAAGATTATTTTTGTGTTACACGACTAATTTTGCATTCCGCTTAAATGATCCAAAGCCATCATCGTTACTTGTAGAGGGTTGCAATAACCATGGTGTGATTCATACGCTGCCAAACTGTAAATGTTAATATCCTTGGTCCGGCTGGGGAAAACCTTCGTTACTGGAGATCTCAGTTTTAGGTACTTCACTGCTAACATAATTGTACCTTGGAGAGTAGGCTCGTCAAAGCTCCTCGGCACAGAATAGATAACAAAATTTATGTATAGAAATCTCAACTATTAATACTTCAATAAATAACGCAGCATACAATTGACAGCAGCAATTGCTCAGTTCGAACATTGTATGGACTAAGAAACAGATTTGGTCCGCTCTGCACCAAATGTATTCATCCAAAAGATATTTGCATACTGTAATTATCCCGGTCTAGGCAGAAGTGTATTAAATGGGAACATTTCGCTAGTTATTTCTTTAATACCACGTCAAAACCATATTAACATCTACCTGTCACGGTTCAGTCTCTTGCTGTTACTTATAATTTCATAATAGAGAATTGCAAAAACGGTTTATTCCACACAGAAATCACAACTTGTCTGTTTTCATGAGTATGTCTTCTAATCTTCTACTCCAGGTGTCCTCATCTTCTTGCTATGGTTCTTTGCTCTCTTTGAGCCGTACGGTCTGAGGCTCCGGCACCTCATAATGGGCCAGTACAGACCTGAACGAGCCAAAGCTAGAGCCATCTGGCTGTATAACCACATACTAAGAACTCGAGGTAATTAGCAGTCTTTAAAAAAAGATAGATAAATTTATTATTTTCCATATTGGAAAATGGATGGATGGATGGAATATTAGCACATTGGCACTAGTCTAAATGAAATGTGTTTGAACTGTGACTGATACTATACAACGCTTGTAGTATTTAGAATCCATTTTTCTTGATAATTTCTGAGACAAAAATTTCCCACTTAACCACACAGCTGTTTGATGTGTAAACTCTGATGTCACTCGACAGGTCAAGACGGTTTGACGTGTTTTATTACTGTAATGTCAAACAGTTTATAAAAACAAAGAATTTCTGAAATTGGTTCATAAATGACGGAAATTTCAGTGAACATAAGAAAAAACATACACCCGAACATAGAACCTCTTCAAAAAAAACGAACGATCCAATAATATGGTTTGTTTTTTACTGAAAAGTTCAAATTTCGGTTTCGGTTCGGTTAAAAGCTAATTACACTTGTGACTCTTGAGTTGCAGATGTCCATGGGCGGTGGTAGTCACTTACCATCAGGTAACCCGTCAGCTTGTTAGCCCCCTGTCCCATCAAAAGGAAAAGATTAGACCGTAGGACATATTTTTAACTATTTTCTCCAAAATTTGTCCAATACCCTATTATAATTTTCCGAATGCTGCACTCGTTTATGCATCATCATCTTAAACTGTCTGCTAGAGAATGCTTGTGGCAGTAAATCAGCTCATTTAATTTATGTGCCGAAAAGTTTTACAAATAAATATGTGAAAGAAAACAACATCCATTACCAAGACACTAATATAAATTTTATCACTTACAGCTGGATTTATGAAGTTCGCGCGGAGAAAATTGCACCGAAAATACAAATACTCGACCGAGTCTTCGCTTACATTTCGTCATTGGCTGAATGATCATATACCGTTAGTACTAAATCTTTTGTTCTTCTAATTCTAAATGGGCTTAGAATATGTGTATGCCATGTACTTTAGACTACTTTATTATACATTAATTAGCCCGCTTCGCATTATCGTACGCCAAACATGCATAAGCTCCTGAAATTTGTCAAACACGGTTTCATTTCCTCCGGATCCTCCGACCAGGCTAGGTGTCTGGGCTTTCACCGCTCGTAATTTAAATAATAAGAAATCGTTGAAAATTTACAAAAAAAAAATGCGAATATAGTTCATTTTCCTAGTTATAAAATAGTTTTAGCCAGAAACAGTGATTACTACCATATTTTTTTTTCCTAAAGGTCTAGTTTCGCTGGAAATCGTAAAAAACCATGTTCCACCCCTAAAAATTTACCACCAGTTGAATATACTATTTTTTTTTCTTTTCATACAGGTACATGCTATAATGATTTTTTTAACAATTTTTTTTTTTTGCATTAATATCACGTGGCAGTAGTTTCGTTTGAAACAACTATGTTGTAAGTTATGCCAATACTTCTTAACGTCAATTTTTTTATGTAAAATGTTAGTTTTCAGTGCCTGAAGTATTTATTGGGGGTCGGACCCAAAGAACCACATTGCTTACTGTGTGGTACAACAAGTTTCCCCAATGACAGCGATACACAGTTGACCAGGTTGGTTTCTCAATCTCATTTAGACACTTACAAGAAGGTAGGGACAACAGGTATCTCCTCGAATTTAAGTCACCTGCCAGTTGAAGTAGGTACTTCCGCGTAGTCACCAATTTCCAAAAAGAGAAGATATTGTTTTAGTGGAACGACTGGTGTTGTTTATAAATACTTGCAATACCTGTTAAAGCAGCAGGAAGACGTTTTGAAACCTTTTTTAATATTCTGGTAACATTTTCTATTAAATCTCTAAATAATCTAAATCTCTAAATAAAATATATGCCTATCGTCAAATTAAGTCAATGTCATAATATTATACATATATATATCTATACTAGCTGTGCCCGCGACTTCGTTCGCGTGGAATAGTGTATTTATATCGAATCAACAGCCTAAAAAACTAAGTTTCAAGCTTCTAGCTCTAAATATGACGATACTTCCATAAAACTTTTCATCCCCACCTTTCAACCCCTTACACCCCTTTTTGCATTAAAAAGTAGCCTATATCCTTTCTCAGGTTCTAGACTATCTGTGTATCAAATTTCATTTAAATCGGTTCAGTAGTTTTGGCGTGAAAGGGCGACAGACAGACAGACAGAGTTACTTTCGCATTTATAATATTAGTAAGGAAGTAAGGATTATAGTTGCACGAGTAATATCTTTTTTGCACAGCTTACTATACTACATTTCAATACAAGTTGTAATTAGTCCTGTCAAGTCATCTCAAACGAACGAACGAATGTTGGGAACACCATTACAAATGAAATGTGAAAGTCCCCATCGAAGTAACTATTATCTTATCTGTGCCCATATCTGTAAAAAAGGTATACAAGGTCAAAGTTTGCTAATATGAGTTTAAAATTGATGAAATAAAAATTGTAGATCATGAAATTATCTATTAAAAAATCACCTAAGAATTACCATTTCTGAAATATAGGTAGCAATTCAAAAAGTTGAAAGTTCGCCATAATATTAAATACTTTGAATGTATAATATATCATGTATATAAATTTATTGCGGTCTTGCTAAATTAAAATTAATCAGATATTGTACATCACATTAAGGTCAGGTGTGCATTACTTGTTTTTTGCCGTACGGCAAAAACTGTTGCGGCTTAATATCGCGCCAAATGCTTTGTGACAACAAACTTCAACTCTTGCAGCGTTTAGCCGCGGGTATTGGTATAAGGCTCTGTTACCGCATCTAGACTCATAGGCGGTCCATTATGCGTTCGGATAAACTGACTAGTTGAGCCAACCTCTGCTCTGCAGCTTAAAAAGCGGCGGTAGCGTAATGGCCAAGGCGTCGGACTTGCGATCAAGTGGTTGCGGGTTCGAACCCCACCCAGTGCACTACCGTCGTGAACCCACTCCTAACACAAGCGTTAAGTTTAGCTGGAGGGGTTAACGAGATTACTAGTAATGTGTGATCCACGTCACTAGTAATCTTTAAAAAAAAAAAAGAAACCTAGCTCCTTTCAGTAGCACAAAAGCCTCTTGGGGCCTTCACAGGCTTCTAGGAGCGACCTCGCATCCGCGAGCATACTTGCCCGTTGTGTGCCACTCCCTCGCACTACAGGATAACGTAGGCAGCCGTTTCACGTTAACAACCTCTGCATAGAGGACTGTCTGTCGCATTGATGGTGAATAGGTGCCGGTCTAGAGCCAAGTGGCCCGTAATCGTTCCTACAGCTAGTCTGATGTCAAGTCGGTTGAGACTGAGCAGTCCGCAAGTTAAACGTGGTGAGACCTCCGTCAGCACCAGTTCAGAGTGCCTGCAGCCGGGTGTGTCGGCCCAGCTACCGTTGTACGCTTCACGAGTGCCTTAGCCATGAGAGAAATTAGTGTGTCCAAGTGCACGAGCAAGTGACAGCAATATAGTTGGACCTGCCACTGACGTTACAGATCCCTTCCTTGCCAGCCAAACGGCGACGTCGTTCCTGATTGAATCACTATGCTCTTCGATCCATTGAAGAATTACCCTATTGGCTAAACGCTCCAGCGTCTGGTGGCATTCGGAAATGAGACCAGATTTCATGGTGTTGCCCTCCAGGGCCTTTAGGACGGCCTAACTACTGTTGTAAAAACTTTAGTTAAGAGTGATTTCTTTATTCGATTCATCGATCGATAATCTTGTTTTTATTTTAAGGTGTGAAACGCCTAACTGCCCCGGAGTATACTGTACCAATTGCTTCTCTGATTTTGGACAGTTGTGTACTATATGTTTGGCGCCAAATGATTATGGAGATTTAAGTGATTTAAGTTTGGAAAGGTAATCGTAACTTGAAACGAAAGATATTAAACAGATTTTATTGCTCTATACTGAATAATTTTATACTTTATTTGTTTATAGAGGATCATCTGATGACGACGAAAGTGAGTCAGAATGTGATGGAAATGTGAACATAAGTGATTGCGTAAGTTATTTTTAAACATGAATAAAGATTGAAAAAGTAAAGTAAGTGGGAGGGCCATGCTTCGGCACGTATGGGCACAGAAAACCGGCCGTGAAGCAATGATTGCGTTGTGTAACGCTGAGTGAGTAAGGTAAGCGAAGGCCCAAACCCGCTCCCCTACTCCCAACTTAAAGGCCGGCAACGCACTTGTGACTCTTGAGTTGCGAGTGTCCATGGGCGGCGGTAGTCACTTACCACCAGGTGACCCGTCTGCTCGTTTACCCCCCTTTCCCATAAAAAAAAACTAAGATGGCCATGAAACATACGATCCCAACGCGGTCTTTTGTGCCACTGATATAACTACACCGTTGGCAAACATATTAGTGACATAAGTACAATTAAAATACTGAAATAACACAGATGTTAAATAAGCAACTCCACCCTACGGAAGACAGTGTTTAATCAACACGGCCCTGGTGACACCTTTACTATTAAGCTAGTTACTATTAAGCTGCTGCTTTACTATTAAGCTAATTAGTGAAGATCGGAACTCCATTTAAAAAACTTACATGTTTTGATGAGTTTTGCGTGTTATATCATTTTGAACTCTGTGCAATTAAAATACATTCTAATATAATAGTTATTGGTATATATAGAATTCCTTCAAAAAAGAAAAGGCATTTGGCATGTTTTTTTGAAAATTTGGACCTTTTATTATATCAATAAATATCTAAACATTCAAAAAGTAGACTAATCCTAACAGGTGACTTAAATATCAATACAATAGATTCACAGAATCAGGCTACTTTAAAACTAAATGACTTCTTGAATAAGTACAACCTAATCTCATACATATCTGTCCCCACGAGAGGTAATTCATGTCTTGACTTAATTATCAGCAATATTACTAGCGCGCGGTGCAGTCCTACCGCTATGTCTGTCTGATCATAATATAGCCCAAATGCTTAGTTGGTCAGTACCAAATAAAAAGAAAGTCCACAAATATATTTTATAACTTCAAGAGATCATAATCTGACGAAAATATTGCTAGGTTTAAACAACACCTACCTAGTCTTTTTTATTTAAACTGGTCCAATGAAATAAATTTAAATGTAGCATTTGATGAATTTCATGACTACTTCTGTATTCTTTATTATTTTCTAAGAAAAATGGTTGGATGTCAAAAGGGCTAAGACAGAATTGTGAAAACAAGAAAGAACTCCGCTACAGGTACTATTCAACTAAATCTAAATATGATAAATATACATATCTTAGATACAATAAATTATTGAAAAAATGTAAAAACAACGCTAAAAAGAACAAAAATAGGGTTCATGTTCTTAAAAGTAAAAACAAAGCCAAAGCAACAGTCAAAGGACAGTTATTAAAAATGAAACGGGATGTACACATAGTAGAAATTACATTAAAAAAATTGCATATAAACAATCTATACTTACAGACCCTTTAAATATAGCAACTACTTTTAATGAGCATCTCATCTCATCTACAAATAAAATTAACCATCATCTTCACTACACGAACAGTTCACATAAACCTTCAAATAGTATTTTTCTTTCTCCGGTAGATGAAACATGTATAAAAAAAAACATTTTTATCTTTGGCAAACTCCGCATCAGAAGGTTACGACTGTTTATGCACAAAAATTTTGAAATCGTGTGTCGAACAACTTACCCCTATCTTAACGTACTTAGTTAACCTCTCACTAGAAAATGGCACATTTCCAAACAAATTAAAACTCGCTGTAGTCAAACCGCTACATAAGCGGGGCGATACGACAGACATTAATAATTACCGTCCTATTACACTACTTCCAGTCCTAAGTAAAGTTTTTGAGAAGGTCATGCACGAAAAATTAACATCTTTTCCAAATACATATAACATCATAACGAAAGACCAAAGTCGACTAGGGATGCTGCCTTTGAATTAGTTAATTATACCCTTCAAAACGTAAATGCAAAACACTACACAGCCCTGTTTCTTGACATGTCTAAGGCCTTTGACTTTGTTGCCCATAATTTACTACTTGCCAAGCTGGAATACATTGGCATCAGGCGACCAGCTTTTAATTGGCTAAAAACATATCTGGAAAACAGACTACAAAGTGTAGAGGTTACCCAACTAAACTCTACAAATAAATGTATCCAAACACACAGATCGACTTACAAGCACAATTCGCTTGGAGTCCCACAAGGAAGCGTATTGGGTCCGCTCCTGTTCCTGGTGTATATTAATGATCTGACCGAAATTACAAATCATAGAACAATATTTTTCGCGGACGATGTATCCGTAGTAGTGACTACCGATAAAAAATTGACACTGACACAGCATAAAATTGATATTAATAATACTCTGACATTGATAATAAACGGGCTTAATAATAACAATTTACAAATAAATCTATCTAAAACTAATTTTATAAATTTTAATAACTTTAAAACCAATCGTTTAGACAACATTAATTATAATGGTCAAATTCTACAAAAAGCAAACAATGTGACATTTCTACAATAATTTTAGTTGGAAAGAACAAATAGAGAAAGTGTGCTACAAAATAAATGGGTTCTCATATGCATTATACAAACTGTCCAAAGTTTCTAATAAAAATACTGCGTGTACGGCGTACTTTGCATATGTTGAATCAGTGCTAAGATATGGACTACTGATCTGGGGAAATGGTACGAATGCAAATAAAGCCTTCATAGCTCAAAAAAGTGTATACGAGCCATATGTGATATTGCCCCTGATGTATCATGCCGCTTATATTTTCAAATGTTAAAAATCCTACCTCTACCGTGAAATATTGGAAATAGGGAAATTTGTTAAACTGCACCCGGAATCTTTTAAACAAGTTAAGGACGTAACGCAGAGGAGTAACACTAGATACCCAAACAAACTTGTTATAAACATGATTCCAAGGAGTACGAAACTGCAAAAAAAATTGTTGTGCTATGTGTGTCACAATATATAATAAGATACCGAATGACATCAAAGAATTATCGCTTAATAAATTTATAAATTCCTTAAGCATGTGGTTACTACAGAACACGTTCTACTCTGTCAACGAATTCTTGAATTATCCTATCAAACAGTAAAAATATTGATATAAAGTTGTTAACTAAGTAGCATTCCATATTTGTCTCCCATAGTCTCAAGGCCTTTTTGCATGCTGTCCTGACGGCTAAATAGGCGGTAAACATTGTAAACCTAACAACTCTATATATACTTACCCTATTTATGGCAAATAAAGAATTTGAATTTAAAGCGGGCTGTACTTGTTTGCCATCTTAGTCTTATAAAAACGAAATTAATTTGGCTGCGATCATCTGGAGAGTGATCATCTGATGCATTGTCGAACTAAAGCTGCACAATGTACCACCACTCTGAACGAGAATTCTAATTGACGTGAGTTACCAATTAAATGAATGTAAATTTTATCCTTTCAGGCTAGACTGTTAGAATACGAAAATTGCGAAGGATTACATAATACTCAAGGAAGTATGAGACGATGGAATTTTTTCATCTCTAGCCAGAAATCTAATACTCAGAATAATATGGCTCTTGAAAAACCTACTTATACTGAAAACCAAAATATTTATACATTCTCCCTAAAAAATAGACAGATTGCTAAACCTGGCCCTATAAGACAAAAGAAACTACAAAATAATTACCCTAAGCTTGAAGATGACATTAAAAAATATATCTTTTCTCTAGATTACAACAATAACGTAATTATTGTACCTCCTAAAGGTGAAACAGAAACAGTTACTAAAACAAAATCTATAGGAACGAGTACGGAAAAACGGTATTGCTTAATGAGAAAAATTAATTTCAATAATATATTTAAAACAATCACCATATATAAGAAACAATCAATTAAACAAGTCAGTAAAGTACTTAAACCTACTTTAAATGATAAAATTATTAATGTCACAGGTATTTTAAATTTGGAACTTAATGACAGTAAAAAAACAACCAGGCCTATCCTTGCCTGTAAAATATTTACCAAAGACAATACAATTACAAATTCTGAAATAAATTTTAAATGTATCATGAAAAGAAAGGAAAATTATAAAACTAATACAGTTACTAGCATTTGGAAACAATTCAAAGGCATAATAAATATTATTCGAATTTTCAACCACAGTAACAGCCATGTTAATTCTACAAATGGTAACAAAAACAAAGACTCCAATAAATATAGAAGTGGCCATAGTTTTCATGATATGAAACCAGTAATGAGCAGCACCCCTAAAAATAATGAAACTAAAAAGAACGAGGATAATAAAAGAAAAACAAAAGATTTAAAGAAAAATGTAAAGAATATCGAGAAGAAAAAAAATAGTAACAGTAAGAAAAACAGTGATGGTGATAAACCAAAGAAACCTTGCAAAGATAAATCTAAAAAGACTTCCAGACACAGAATAGCGATCTTTCATGCATTTTTTTCCCATCACTGGCGGACTGTGAAGTCAAATATTGGTTTTATTACAAATAGGCATATAGATACTGTAATGCCTAAAGAGAAAAAGAATCACAAACGTAGAAAAAAGCGAAAAGATACTGATAATTGTCCTGAAAATGAAAAAAAAGAAAGCAAAGCCAAGAAAGATAGCAAACGTACTAGAAACTACAGAATATCAGCTTTCCTTGCAGACCACGATTGGATGAAGAGAGATTATAAAAAAACGGCTAACGTCGCCAGCGATGATTCTTGTCGTGTGATCAAAGCACCCAGTTGCAGAATGATACCGCCAATTCGTGGCAAAACAAAATTAGTTGCTGTAAGTGTTTATTTTATTTTCAGATAATTTTTGGGTGAATATTTAGACCTTTGTAGACAAGGATTTAACTGCAGATTAACTAAGTGACGTTCAATGCACGAATACGACATTTAATTCTTGACTTGAAATGACTTTTGTCGAATTGACATCGATACAACCACTTCTCTCGTTATTAGATATGTGTTACTAGCTGTTCTCCGCAGTTGCACTTACGTTAACAGTCACTGTTCCGGTCCTAAAGGTCGTATCGTGATTAATAGACTATAACTTTCCTTTAGAATTGGGCTATAGACAAAAAACCAATCTCTTAGGCTTCCTTATATTTCTGTAGATGTAGTTCTATTGTTTAGGTGTCATCTATCATGTCCATATATTTATCAATATTATGTAATAGTATTTATTTTACAAATAATTAACTTTAATGTCAATATTTTTGGTCAACATTTGCCAGATGGTGCATTTAAACAACGCACCATTTCAATGGCGACACGGTCGCCACACCGTCAAAGAGAGAGTTACCGCACTACCTGGGCTAGACAAGAATACCGATGTCACAAAATCGAAATCTCTAGCCTGTTTAAAGAAGAGTAAGTACCAATAAAAATAGTAGTTGAAAATCGCCGTGATTTTGTACCAAGGCATATTCCAAGGTGTGGTGGACTGTAGAAATTCTAGACATTAATTTATGCACGTAGCATATCGCCTGCTATGTAACAAATTCTATTCTAAATCGAAAGTTGTCGTTTATTCGACTTAAGCTTAATATTAACATAAGTCTTGCCCATGGCCCATACCTTGCAAAGTAAAAACTCTAAGATTTAGATTCTGTCAATCCTACAGATCTTGACTACAATTTTTGAAGTCAATTTCGTATTTTCAGGAATAAAGTTTTATAATCAAAATGGTATAATTACAGAGACTTCCCTTAAAGCTCTAGAGAGATTTAAACGTCGGGTAAACGCACCCGCACCTTTACCGTCACCTAGTTTAGTGAAGGAAATGATGAGCTCTATAAATTTGATGAAATCTTCCATTAATGTTGGTAAGTATAATATATAAAGAAACTGACAAAATGTTGTAAAGCTTTCACCTGTTAAGAGTACAGTAGAAATCACATATATGGGCTTTGTAAAAGTCAATATTATATTAAACTGTATTTATTACTATAATTACTTCGACAAGAACGTGAATGGCACCTTACTCCTAAAACCTCTTTCTTAATAATACCTACTATCGACTAAAAGATTACAAAGATATATGTTATTACTTCACTAAAGAAAAAAATAGCAGTAAACTTTCTGACCTCAGAAATAATCTATCTGGTAGATATAATTATGTATACGTACGGGAAATAACGTGATAACGTCATAGCCACGTGACCACGACCAGTGCAACCTGGGTGGGATGTCAGGCAATTTGAAGGTATGTAATACTTATTACGTGATCGCGTTAATTTCTATAAGTATGCATAATTAAAGTTTAAAATTTAGTGTCTGGACAATTTGTTATACCTTGTTATACTTCGCAAAGAAGCCTTCTTTCAACCTTAAAATTAGACGATATTAAAATGTACCTGCTCTTGGTGATAAAAATAAGTTCGGTAGAATTGTAAGATTGGCCACTCCACACTTCTGGCCAGGAATCCTTCTCTCTGTTTCAAGTAATAATAACAATACGCTTGAAACATCAACCGTATTACCATATTCATGTGTAACATGTGTGTGAATAGGACTGAAGAGTAAATTATCAATATATTTTTAGACACCAGTTCCATTTGTTTAAAGAAACGAGAAAGTTTTTATCGTACGTTCAGAAGAGAAGCTATGAAACTAGAAGATTTTGGGTAAGTTGAACTTCTAACTGAACATTTCAAGAATAATCTGTCCAAATATTCTGCAGTTCTTACACGACACGGCTCAAAAAAAGAGTGTAATGTTTTCAGGGATCATGTACATACTAGAGCGCTACATAAATTTTGTCGTAATTTTTAATTTTTTTTTTTTCAATGTACTCTCCACTGGTAGTAATACAGGTCTTTATACGTATAAACCAGTTGCTGAACCATTACTCCAGTATCCCTCTGGAACACAGCTGCATATCTTCTGAAAATCTCCTAAAAGCTCCTAATCGCTCGAAAACTTACGTCCCTACATTTGTACTTTATGGCGACTATAAGGCGGGTGTCCCAGCAATTTGATTCCAGCTTGGTGCAAATGTCCTTTGTTTGGCCAGCTCGATGTGCAGGCATCGTCATCTTGATCCAAGCCAACTATCGAGTCTTGAGTTTAGTCGTTCATTTTTAAGGCTTCTAATACTTGTGGTAAAAGTTCCTCTTTATACTATGCAGCAGTAACAGTCTTCCCTTTATCAAAAACAACTGTGGCCAATATTCTTGTACTCTTATGTATTCTGTGGTAAAGTCAAGGTAAGGTTTAAATCCAAAAATTCAGATTTTTTAACTTTTTTTATTTGGTACCTTAACTGCTTTCCGTTTTGCTGGATCTAATAATCTTTTCGATGTACCTATGTTCCGTTTCAGCCCTTATTGCATTAGTTTTAGTGTAAACTATTGTTCTGTTATTAAATGTGGTACAAGTACTTTATCTATACAAAACAGTAAAAGTCATAACGCATGATATAAATATATTTTATTTTTTTTCATTTCCTTGCTGTTTCTATTCCTTTCAATTAAATTCGCCACGCTGATCAGTAATATACAATACTTTTGGTTTCAGGACTTTGGACACTATAGAATTATTTAGAAATGATGGTTACTCGGATTTTTTAATACCGGTTGGTATTTTTGTGTTCCTTAAATTGCTTCAAAAAGAAAAGATTTTTCATTTACATAAAACTCATGCATCGTAAAATTATTAGTGTTGTTAGTTACTTCATAAATTAATACACGAACACAAATAAATCTAAACAAAATACCTACTCCCAGACTTAGAACTTTTTTTTTTTTATGTTATAGGGGGCAAACGAGCATACGGGTCACCTGATGGTAGGTGACTACCATCGCCCATGGACACCTGCAACTCAAAAGTCACAAGTGCGTTGCCGGCCTTTGAGATAGGAGTACGCTCTTTTAGATGTTAGAGAAAGGTGTGGCTATTGCTTACACGGCCCAATCCATCTGTATAAGCAATATCCCTTTTCTTCCATTGCCTTCCCTTCTTACCTACCTTTCCTTTTCAATAAATTCCCAATTTGCCCTTCTGTAATTCCCAAAGTGCCCTGACGGCAGGCTTGACCCTTAATACGTGACTGGCTACAAATTATGGTTGGCAAGATGTTTGGGTTTAATGTACCTCTACTTACCCCTTCGGGGATATAGGCATAGTGTATGTATGTATGTAAGTATTTTCAGTTCACTTCACTTTTCTTCATATTTACACCTACTGACTTCATAAAAAAAACTATTTTTCAGCTTGAGTTTAAACCGAAACTATCAGAGACAATTACAAATCCAAAAATTAAAAATAAATTATCCTCATCAACTCCTTCGGACCTCGAAAATAGTAAGTTTTATTATTATTTTTATTTATTTGCTAGCCGTATAAGCCCACTGGCTTGAAAACAAACAACAAAATCGTATCAGAGGCATATAAGTTGATTTTTAGTTTTTTGAAATATAAATATTATGAAAAGTGTTGTTTGATGAATAAGAAAGTGTTTTTCAGTATTAATTAATGCAAGTAACAGAATATTTTTTATCTATTTATCAAACAGTAGTATGTTGATTAATAAATAACTTACCTTAAAGTAATTATGAGTTTTTCTTCTGGTGAAATACAATATCGGCCAGCGTATCACTAATGGACATTCTGAAGTAAGTGAAAAATTTGAGTTCATGTAGTCTGAGCTTAGGATATAAAGTAATAAAGTGGCTTTCAGTAAGTCTGGATGTTAAAATTGGATAAACCCAATATTGCCGTCTCTTCTTGTATTGCTGTTTCTGACGTTGATATAAAATCACCAAACACAAGGCTGTTTTTATGACCATCTTCAACGAATACAGAATTCGAACTGAACTGTGACAACGCACATTCAACGCCCGTGAAACGCTCGCCATGTGAATACTACACGGGCGGTGGCCGCGCGACCGACGCACTCTTATAGATAAGGCAATAGAGACTTTTTTTAAACAACTCTTATTCCAATGGTAATAATAAAACCGAAACAGACGGCAATTATTTCAGCTTTTAAATTTTTTTTGCTTGTTTTGTATTGTAGAAATCAGTCAAATAATAAAATAAATTTGATGATCGTAAAGTAACTACAACTGTACACTCACTACAAGTATGGATACCGATCAACAACACATGTTATGAAATGAATTTTATTTTGATCCACTTGTATATATCGCTTGTTTGCGAGAATAACGACATAACTAAAAATTATTGATTTTAGAGAATGGCAATGTTTTGTGATTGCCGCTAGAGTATTTTTTTCTAAATACATAATGAACTTGACGCTTTATAACGAACGTTAGCACGAAATCAGCGTTGCATATTTGTTCACCATAAAATATCAAAGATTTATGATCGATTGGCATACTTAGTTCAATTCGACCGAATTTTTAATTATGTCGATATTCTCGCAAACAAGCGAATTATGTCGTAGGCAGATCGTTTAATTAGGCCAATCGAAATCTGCCTGGGCACATCATGATAAGCCGGCATTATATTATCTTGATTTGCCTGTCTAATATTTACGTTCAAAACTTAACGTTTGACGATTTGGGTCGTCCATGTTTGGACAAATCGATTCTGTAGGGTGACCAAAGTAATGTATCTTATTAATGAAATATTACCGTATTTCAAGCTTGGTATTAAGCACATCACTTAAGAAAGGCTGGATGAACTTTTTAACTAAATTACTACTAAATTTGGTTTTAAAACTGGGAAATTTGTGAACAACTGAAAGACTGAAAACTATTATATACAATACTATATAAACAAATTTATTGAAAATCAAAAATGTAGTGAAATAAAATGAGATTTAAATAATAAGGATTTACCCGGCCATGCTTGATAAATACAGTATGTAGGGTAACCAAAGTAACCAAGAGCTGAGACCTGTTAATTATGACATCGGGGCACGACGATCCCAACTCCTCCTTAGTGGAGAGTACGACATGAGCGACAGAGCGCAAGGCACGCCACGATTGTGACGGTAAGGCCCGTCATGGGGGATTTGCTGGAGAGGCGGCATGGCAGCCTTTCCTACCAGATGACGCAGACACTTACCAGACACGGCTATTCCGGGAAATATCTGTGTCGGATAAGCCGGGAGCCAATGCCTGTGTGCACTGCGGGGGCTGCCGCTAGGATACCGCACTCCACACTCTAGTGGAGTGCCCTGCATGAACGCAGCAGCGTACTGATCTCGTGACGGCCGTAGGTGTCGGTAGCCTCTCTTTGGAGACCATGATTATGTCCATGGTCTTCAACAGATGCTGCCGCCTCGTTCTGCGAGAAGGTAATGTATGCCAAGGAGGTGGTGGAAAAAGAACGGAAGAGAACTAATACTCTCCCGTCCACCAGATGCCGGAGAGAGCAAGTCGATTGCCAGCCTCCATGAGCGCTTGCCTGGAGGCGGCAGACAGGGTTATCCGGCGCCCTAGTAGAAGCAGGCCCATGGCAATTAGGACTGTGACAGAACACCAGGTTTTACTCGGTTCGTGTCTGACATACCACCCTACCGCTTAGCCCCGGTTGGGTTACAGGGTTTCCATAAGATAAAACAAAGTTAACGTGTGTAAGTGTTTTAATAATTTTAATTTGGAGAACCAGTAATAGTCCGAGGAAACGCGCTGCATGGAACCCTACTTTTCTGTTCTTATGACACCGCCATCTTTCTCACGCGTAAATACAAAGCTAACAGGGCGCATTAAAGCGCCACCAGTATATTACGATACGCCGAGTCATATCTCGATGTGACCAAGTAACTAATTGGACAAGTCGACAAATATGTTACTCATTAATCTCCCTAACTTTAGATTGGGTTTATCATGAAATAATTGGCCAAATCACGAAATATCATGATCTGCTTGGGCATATCGTAATCAGCCCAATTCAATTCAGATCAACCTAAGACATTTACACGATTAAACTAAACCTATCTATCAGAGTGCGCTCCAGCAACTTAATAGGTCGTTGAAGTTTTTGGATAGCGTAAGAAAGTCCTTCCTCTAAAGCCCCCCGTGATCTCGGTAGAGGAAACGAACTACCTATCACGCAAATAACAAGCGTGTTGCACTCGATATAAATTAGTTTTTCGTTTACGTCTTACAAAGCTCCTGTAGCGTCTAGGAGTCAATTGAAATTCTACAAATAACTGTACAGATATCCTGTATATTTAGTCATATAATATATACTTAAGTCTATCATATAACATACTTACATACATATATACATATTTTCATTATGTTCAGATTCATTATTATGTTGATAAATTTGTCAAAAAATAGGGAACTTAATTCCTCGTACTCAAATAATGAAAAACTTAATCATGAAGGCAAAAAAGGAAAAAATCAGACAACATATGCTAGAACAACTACATTAGGCAGATTTCGTTGCAGTTTATGATTATCATGAATTTGAGATTGTAAACCATTATGAAATACAATTAATCTAAATGGAGAAATCTTAATTTCCAGTCAATTTGAACAGTACAAAGCTTGGTGAGAAGACAACTCTCATGCCTTGCAAATTCGACAGCTATAAGGACATACTGAGAAAATGGAATCTCATTAAAAAGTCAGTCACAATCTATGTCTTATTTAATCATTGATAAGGGTGAGTTTTATGTAATTCATATCAGAAAAATAAAGTCGGTTACAGCTTTGTACAATTTAAGCGAACCATGGTTATAAGTTTTACCTATAAACAGATTTAGTCTAAGAGCCATCTATGATCCAAATTTAGTAGACGCTGATAGTTTTTGCCTCTGTTGGGCGCAGAAAATCTTTTATCTCTTACGTTCTCACTTGCGTGTTTATTCGTCTTGTGATCACAGGCTCTTATACTTAATAGTTATAACACGGCAGAGACTAAAATATATTACATTATAAGGAATTTTGAGTTAAAACAGTAGAACACCAAAGGTCCTTTATCTTTTTGAACGAAGAATTCAAGTTTTTTTATTTTGTAAAATGTGTTATCCAGTGTGATCAATTTCTCTAAATACCAATGGTCAGTCAAGCATTAACATGCATGTTTATTAACATGATGTGACATAAAACTCACCCTTTGTTTATTTTATTTGAGATATCAGCTTTTAGAGAGGTAGGGCATAGACAATTAAAGTACCCCACTAGTAACCTTCACTTTGCAGAATAACCACATGGGTTTCTGTGGCGAGTAGTCTTCAGAGCTTTATACTATCAGTGTGGTGGGAGATATACATTTTGTTTACTTTTGTAATGTCCTATGTCGTTCTCTTTACCTTCTCCTATGTCTATTAAAGAGCAACTTGTTTGTTTGATACTTTGGTTGTATAAAACTGGTGCCTATACAAACATGCAGTACCAGCGATATCACTCTCCCATTACTAGCACTGTGTTCTTCCCCAAGAAGCTCTGGTAGTACTTCGATCTTCTGTAGGTTTTAAGTACCTACTTTCTTGTCCATCAGATAAGATTAGATGTTAGTTAGAATACATTTCTTTTTCAAAAAGCGTTTGGCAAACAAAAATAATATAACCCACGTCTGTATGTTACTGTAATGACAATCAACTGAAGCTTTCATTGTAAGAGCGCGGTAATAACATACTCGTATCATTCACATTTGATGAAGAATATTATGTCCCTACATAAACAGACATTAGGTACTATGTTGCCTGTTAAGTGCGAGGTGGACTCCTTTGAATGCGGTATTAATATGTTCCTAATACCTGGCCGACATTATTTTTGATGTTTTTAATTTGAAATGAAACTCCCAACTTGAAGCGGTGTCTGCTAGCATGTTGTGTTTATCCCTATTGAGGCAGTAGATGCTCGCGGAGGCTAATCGCTCATTTCTGTGTCAAAAATCTATGTGTATACATATTCTAAATGTGCTTATCGATACAGTCCCTCTACGAAGACATAATTTCGTAAAACATTAGAGTGTAAGACAACTACAGACTGAAGTTTTTTGGCACATTGTGAACATTCATATTTGCACAACGCTTCTTGAAAGCAAATCAAAGTTCCAACGTGACATATTAGTCATATCATTAACTTTAATTCTTTCGCGCAGACCACGTGCAAAAACACCATCGGATAGGATATATGATGCGACACAAAAGCTCAAAAAACTGTGCACGTCATTGCTTGGATCTTCGTGCAATGAGATGTCATGTGAAACAAGAAAACATCGACTAGCAGAGCACAAAGGAGTGGGCATGGGCCAATCCAGTAAGCATCCTAAAAAACAGATATGTGATAGCATAAAGGTGATTTTCCACCAGAGTGGCGAGACGAGACGAGGCGAGAAGAGAATTGATATCGCACTGACCCTTTTCCACTAAAAATAGCCATCGCGAGCTCACACGTGACCGCCGCGCCGCTCGTAGGCTTCATTAGATAAAGATATAGGTACAGTGCTGTTTGAGTTCGTCTTGCAATACACACGCAATTTCTGTATTATGTCCCGGAAATTAGTATTATTAAATATTTTAATCGAAGAGGAATCAGATGAAGATACTACAACAAGAAATAATCTCATAGTGCTTTTAAGAAAACGAACTAGCAAGTGTGTACTTCGTGTTAACAGCGACCTCTAGTAGAAAAGAGTTGTACTATCATGACGGTATTCTCAGGTAATAACACGGTAATAAGTAGCAACGAACAACAATAATAAGCCTCTCGCGAGAAGCGTGTTTCTGTTGCAAAGTTAATTTATACTCTAGAGTGGAAGCAATACGCTTCATTTTTACACAAACAAATATTTCAATTCACGCCTCGCATATTCTCGTCAATCCACACTGTTTCCACCAAAGATGTGCTGGGAGAGGATTGAAAATTTGCCATACAAATTTCAATTCTCTCCTCGCCTCGCCTCGCCTAGCCACTCTGGTGGAAAATCACCTTAACACGTTTAAAATATATCTCAGACAAGCTAGCTTCTACCCGTTTTTAACTTTTTTGCATTTGAATTTTCCACATAATGTTAAAATTTATAAAACATCTGATAAAGCCTTATATTTTAGTTTCAAAACTTCCGTGGCATTCATATTTATTAGAGATACCTATACATATGTATATACGGTTTTGCTCACTCGGTGTGTATTTCGGAAATGTCTGCGTCCTGCTGCATCGTGCTGCGTCGGTCGGTGTCGGGTGCCGCTTCTCCCACAGGTTCACACCCAATACCCAACTATTAAAGAGTTGGGTATTGGGTATAAGCCTCAGAAAAACCGTGTATCTTTAATAAATGTAGTAGGATTTGTGTTGATGCCCAATAACGTGCATGTGTCTACACTCAACGTATGCACACACAAGTGTAAGATATACTACCCCCGTTGTGTAAGACAGGTAAGCTATTCAAAATAATATCAAAACCTGCTAATAGAATAATATTGCACATTCTTTTGACAAACACCATTAAATCAAAATCAAAATTATTTATTTCAAGTAAACCCATTGTAGATATTCTTATTCCAACTCATGATAATCATACCTAATGTTTCTTTGTTAACTTCATTAAAAAGTTATAAACTAAGGTTCCTATTAGTAACTAAAAAACAAGAAATTATTAAACAGGATATTATAAACTTTATTGTATACCGATTGACATTCGTAGACATGAGATAGGTACTTACCTACTACATGTTTACAAATGACGACGTTATCGCTCAAAAGTAACTCAAAACAGGCAAACTTGTGATGGACTCAACCTTTTTTATGAACAACAATATTGAAGAGGAGTTTCATACAGAAGTGTTAAAGATGCGGTATGTATAAATAAACAGCTTGAACATCATTGAATCAATTATGGGATTTCCGCCTCTAAGTATAGGCCTCTCCCGAACCACTTCACTAAAAGCGGTCTAGCGTTGCCTCCGTCTTATGACTCTTTAAAACTTTTAACTGCTCGCCAGTCCATCCCGCAGTAGTACGATGATCACAGCTTTTGAAAAATGCAGTAACAGACTTTCTGCCCCAGCACTTTCAAAACTTTTCTTTCACAACGGCTTTCTGTTCTCCGGACATTGCCGTACAATCTCACTTAGAACATTGGGATTACCTTCGTTTTCCTATAGTAGCAAGATTCTTAATGACACACTAGTTTAAGACAAGCTTTAAAGAGGTCTGCTAGATTAGCTAGATAAGACTGGTCAACTGAACTGCTTTCGTAAAACTGCTGTACCTACCATCTGCAACACCCTATTCACAATTAAGTCAGCATCACATGAACGATTATCCAAGAGTCTCACAAAATATAAGTTTAAAAGTACATGGTTGTTGCATACGTTACCACAGTCAAAAGCATTCAAACGTAATTTAACCCTTCGGCCGCCATCGCCATCGAAGAGGAGGAAAAAATGATCTTTGTACCGAAGGGTAATTTAAACTCTTCATTACAAATCATTCATATTTGAGACAAAATTTTACTACTATTATAAATGCGAAAGTTCGATTGGAAAGATGGTTGTTACTCAATCACTCCAGAACAGCTGAACGAATCATGTAATTTGACACAAAGATAGATTATAGTCTAGAATAGCACATAGGCTACTTTTCATCGCGGAAAAAGGTACGGGTGCCGTGGGTTGGATCTGAATGTACACGTGAACGAAGTCACGGGGAACCGCTAGTCTGTTATGAATTGTAAATATACTGAACGACCTCATTTCTTCTGCAGTAAAAGACATAAGGTACCTATCATGCGGAAAAAATCCCGCGCAAAGGAAGTAATAAAAAAATTCTTGAGGCAGTTTTAATTTTAATTTTAGCCACCAATATTACTTCGTCCAAATCTTAATGTGCACCCCAGGAATTTCAAATAATTAGTCATGATTAACATGAGTTTTTGTTATTAGATGACAACCGCAGAAGGGGCAGTGTATATTATAATAAATTTAAAGCAAGTCAAATTCAATAACGTCTACTTTGCAATATATTAACCAACCAGCTACGCAATTTCACCCTCGTTTACAGTCGCTGCCCCACTCCTAAAAGCGTGATATTACCTATACTATTGCCTTTACTATTGATGATTTCTTCGAATCCGACTGCAAGTTTCAGAGCTTAAAGCGTTTAAACAAACTTCAGCATAATTATATTACCATAGATTATAATATAACCGATTTGCTAGCAACCGTAATATTACTACCACTATACAGATCTTTTGTAATTCTTTGTATATTATGTAATAAATAATTTTATTTTGCAGTAATTTCCAGGAGTAGTGAAAATGAAAGTAGTGATCTCATTCTTAAGAAATCCATCATCACCAGAAGATGCAAATGCGAACCATATGAGGACATACAGAGAAAATGGACACATATTAATAAGTTTGTTACGTTATATTTCATATTTGTTCCACTTACTACGTATCGTTGTCTGCAGAGTATAATTATTTAGTAATTTTATGGCATTTATGATATTTATAAATTATAAATTTAACTACGTGTAAAAATGTCTAAAAGATCTATTTACAAAAATGACATTCACTCACTCATGTATTTATTCCACCACCAGTGTAATGAATAGTTTGAATCAATGCATATATAACGTTCAGGAGTTAACGCATTATTTTCCCGTTAATTCCCGTACCTATCTATAATTAAAATTGAAATTTTAAAATTAAAAAACGAACATAAAATGTTCATCACAAATTTTAAATTTTGATATTCCTAGATACATTTACATCGAATAACAAAATCATGTCATTAATAGGGCAACGTTCTTTACGTTTATGAATTTTCGCAATAATGGCAAGCGCTTAAATTAATGCCAGATTCAAAAAAAAAAGAATCAATGTGTAAATCGGGACGTGAAAATCGCGATACGATAAGGTACGATACACTTTTCGAGAAGTTTTGATTGAATTGCACCGACCGTAGTCAAAACAAAAATGTTTTGTGTTGTTTGAAGTAAGTAAAGTTAAAGCCATTAATTTATTTTCACCACGCAGTTCACCTCAAACTGGTCGGAAGGTTTCTTTGAAAGACGGTTTGAAAAAACTTTGTCCCTTATTATTCGCATCTGGTTGCAACGAGAAAACGTGTGTTACTCGTAAAGAGAGAGAAACAATACTAAATGAAAATAAACTCAGCACAAAGCCTTACGTGAAAAAACAAATAAAATGCAAAACGAATAACGCTAAAACGTTAGACCCTAAAAACAATATGTTAAATGGCCAAGAAAGAGAAGCTGCAAAATTCAAAGAAATTCAAAGACATATTGAGAGAGAAAAAGAAATCGAAAGAGAAATAGCTTTGGAACAAAAAAGGCACAAAGAAAGAGAAATAGAAATAGAAAAAGAATTAGGCTATGAACTTGCAAAGAATAGAGAAACTGAAAAGAAGTTAATGTGTGATGAAGACAGTCAAACTCTACAGAGGGAGAATTATGGTAATACAACTTACTGACCTTCTAAATTTCGTTTTAGTTTACACTTAATTATCTAAAATGTTGAAAAGTAACAAAATAATAAATTGTATTGATAAAGTTGTTTTTCAATACAATTTATTTTATCAATATTTGTGTTCGAATGATTTTTACTTAGAGAACGCCTAGGTCTGAACTGAAATAATTCAAAATATTCTACTATTTTATTTCATTATTTGATTAAAAATATTACGTTCCTTTTTAGTTGACAACAGCACTGAGCCTGAAACTCCGATAGCCAGGTAAAAAAATAATTATATGGTTTTAAAAATAGCGAAAAGAATGACAGAACATACATAGTATGCATTTGCAATGCAAATTGAGATACATACATATATGGAAATACATACTAGCCATTCTGCAACTCTCTTAAGGGTCGTAGCGTGATGTTAAATAAGCTATCAAATGAATAAAACTGGTAGTTCCAGGGATTAGAGTGTTTAACCAAACTTTATCCGTGGATTCTCTTCAGTTTTTTTTAGCATTAATATAGATACATAGGAAGAAAGAGAACTTTGCTAGTAGTTCTGTCTGTTCATGATTTCCTGTAGAGTGTAATTCTTGAACCAGTTGCCACTCTAATTCCGCCAGTTTAATTCTATATCATATATATATATATATATATATATATAAATATCTCTTCAATTCCCAGTATCACTTGCAGGTGACATTTGTTTACATTTTTTTCCACCATATCGTAATTTTTTATTAATATAAATAAATGGTAGTATTTAATATTAACTTCTGGCAACACTACGTCTACGTTTACTGTCAAATTTTTTTAGTTATTTCGCGTAATTGTGGTTTTCTCACTTTGTGCGATTTTGTGCCAATATAAACTGAAACCAAAATACCCAGACTGTAAGTATTATTTTTTTATATTTGCATGTGATAAATAAATATATAAATTATGAAATAACTAATAATGCCAGCTGGTGTTCCTGGCCTAGTGGCCTCTCCAGTCGCAGGAGATTTGGGTACGCTACCCCGGCCTCTGCGAGCTACTGCAGTCTCAGTCCCGTTCCCCATCCGAGACTTGCGGTATCCTTTACCCTCGGTTCCCTCATCTTTTCTTATACAAATTTACCTTCTTCGGTCTTTCACGTCTTAAAATGACTACATTCCCAAGGAGAGTTGGCATCAGGTAGCCGGCCGGCGTTAAAAGTAACCACCCAAAACCCTATGCATGTTACACATTGCGTCGACCCTAATGGAAAATGATCATAAAGTATAAAATAAATGCATTTGACGATTAAAATGAAAAATAGCATGATTATTATACTATAATGGTCAAAATATGTGGTGTCACTTGTTGGTGACACTGGGTATTGCAGTTACCTCTTACGATAAGCGCTATTCGATGTCTGGAACATTGTACGAAATTTTTTCACGTTTTACAGAATTACCTTAATGGAATTGCCGAGGAATTGAAGGCTGGGGAGGACCCAGGCGATATTGTTTTATATCCTCCGGATGATGGTGACGATGGCAGTGGAGTTGAAAATGAGGCAAATATTCTGTATCTTCCTAAACGCATGCTTCGGTCTTGGGTACAAAATAGACCTTGTGTCTATAGGAAACTGTCAGGAAGAACAAGAAGTCTACGTTCCGGTAAAGAAAAAAGACAATACCATAAATAACGGTATATGAATACTTCTTTTACTACTTGTGGTAAAGAAAACCGCGATGAAGAAGTATTTAGAAACTTAAACGAAGACATGACAGCCGTTGAGTGTTTTGAATTGGTGTATATTGACGATGTTATATCATGAGCAATTTTAACGGTTTACAAAGAAATAACACACTATAAATATGACGCGATATATGTTGAGTATCCGTACATTGCAGTATTGCTTCTTACAGAATACTTGGCACTCTTCTCTTTCTTTCTTTCTTTCTTTCTTTCTCTATTTGCTCTATTGCTCTTTTTGCTTTTGGTATAGACGCTGATTGTCAAAATGCATGGTTGTCAAAATGCATGGCTTGTCAAAAGGCAATGTGCAAGTTACTGAACCAATTGTGATTTATCGCTACTATCTACCTAAAATATGGTGAGCTCCAAACTCGTGGTAGACTTTGTGGAGTGCCACTACCCAGTACACAGTGAACTTCGGTCTGCAGATGAAGCCGAAGACCATATAGAAGTTGACTGTTCACGACCTCGCAAATGTGGTTATCAACATACGCGGAATATATGCGCTAAGTGCAGTCGGTTTGCACTTAAGCGTAAACATTTAATACACAATTATCAAATATTTACCTTAGTACATTATTACAATTATTACCTACATTTAAATAAATATTTTAGAAAAAAGGTTATGTTTTATTTCTATAGAAATAAAGAGAAAAACTGCACCACCGGGTTTTTACAACCCCCTTACAACAATAGAGGTTTTTTTTTTGGGATATCCCAAATATATTATTATTAAGTAGAAGATATTTTTTTATAAGCGGGTATGGGAATTGAAGAGAATATGTACCCAATTTAAACTTCGTAGTATCAGTAAGTTCTCTTAACTGGATTTGTAAATTCCTTTTTAACCCCCGACGCAAAACCGACGGGGTGTTATAAGTTTGACGTGTATGTGTGTGTTTGTGTGTCTGTCTGTGGTATCGTAGCTCCCGAACGGATAAACCGATTTTGATTTTGTTTTTTTTTTGTTTGATGAAAATCGAGATGGCCGCCGCTACAAAATGACTGATTACATTATTTTTTCATAACTCCTTCAATATGGGCTAGTAGAATACTATACACTATGATAAATTTCAAGTCCAAGATGGCCGTTCATACTATTTTTATTATTTTGTGTCGGGGGTTTTCAAATTTTTATTTGTTTTCCAATTTCTTCACCATGGTATTTAAACTTTACTGAAAACAGTTTTCTACTTTTCACTCCCTCTATGGTCTTCTCTCTTCTTTACAACTGTAATTAAAGTAGAAATCTGCTAGGAGCATATCGCCATGGTTGCTCTTTTATTCTTTAATTATTGTTGACTAAATGTTCGCAATAGCGACACTCTACCGTCCTAATATTATAATTTATTTGTATATTTCATTATGATATTATATATCTAGGAAAGACGAATATAGTGAAGCTATTATACAACCTTCAGAGCATAAGGCTCAGCAGAAAACGGCGGCTGTTGAATGTGGCTGCCAGTGTAAAGGTGAGTGAAATAATCCCAACTTAAAAGTGTTAGTAATACATTGGTGCCGATTCTGTTACATCACTCTCTATATGATTGACTAAATTTTCTTCATATAAGATGTAAACCTTGTACACTTCACAACAAGGTCTTATTTCAAATTTAAACAAGTAGGTAACATATGTTGCTTTCGAAATAAGCAATTTATTTGTCGCTTAAATAAACTTTAATACCACGTAGCGAAAGTCGCTATCCGTTGAATGCCATCTCTTTTGCTCTGTGTTTTTAGTAAGCGTCTTCGTAGGTGTCGATTAAAATAACGTCGTCTTAGTTCGTTTTGAACAAGTTTTTATACGGCATTTGAATAAATGGGGACTATCGCTGCGTGGAAATTATACGGCATTTGAATAAATGGGGACTCTCGCTGCGAGGAAATAAAGTTGAGTATACATTGACAGGTTTTAGTGAAATTTATTGGCGCTGAGAAATAGATGCCAGTAACAAATAGACCTTGTTCCGAAAAAATGAAGGTTGATTTCATATGAAGAAATTATGTCGGGTTTCAGTAGTGAGTGTGCAATAGAATCGGCATCAATGTACATTAACAATACAGTAGATGACTGGAAAATCAAATTATTTTCTCTTTATTAAACGTCACACAACTTGTGATGTTATACTTTAGTCTCGCCAATCGTTTACTTTTAGTGTTTGGTTTAACTTTCAAAAATAATGATAACCTGAAAATAATAACGATTTAATTTTTTTATGTAACATTTAATTTTAAATACATAGGGCACACTGAAAGCTTTGCGCTCCTGGTCGCTCGTGAACGTTTCAATTTCGAATGTTATATTTTTTTAAACATAAGAAACTCAATCATTGATTTAAAAAAATTTAGGGGGAAATCGCGTGTCAATTGTTTTTTATCACAAGTTGAAGTTCGTCGTCCGTAGCAAAAATGGAAATTAACGCAAAAAGGGCGATGATTTTTTAAGATTTTAAAAGTTCACTGACTCTGCAAGACTGTACTGCTCGTCTTCAAAATGCTTTTGGGAGGGAAGAACCTCATTTGAGTACCGTAAGGTGTTTCATACGCAGAATTTGATCGTGGCCGTGTTTCTCTCCATGATGAAATTCGTGAAGGTCGGCCCTCAACTGCGATCACTGAGGAAAATGTGGCTACAAATTGAAGAAAACCGGTGTATCACCAATGGGGAGGTTCGAAGATTTGGGGATTGGTATGAGCATTGGCGTATCTAGGGATTTTGTCCAGGGGGGCCTGGCCCCTAACCTGAGATACGAGGCATTCAGTGGGTTAGCACGATTAGTATCATAATTCACAAATACTTCTTATGAACTTTGTCACTCTAACGTAACATTATGTTTCGCATGGTTGAATAGCTACATGAATTTAACAGCGTTAGATACAGTCACAAAGTATACAAGATGTGACTTACAATGGAACACATAGTTAAATCACTGAAAGGACATGACAGTAACATGCAGTTACAAAAAGAATTTTTGAATCGTACAATTTTATTTTATTTTGGATATATTCACACAGTTATTGAGAAAATCCGTAAAAACTAACTTAAAAGTTTTTGAAGTTTTACTGATGATCTTAGTAACGGTATGAAAGATTCTTTTATGAGAAACAGAAGTAAAAATACCTAGAAATTCAAACGGTCATAACTTGTAAACGGATAATTTTTTTTTATTTTCTTTTCATAACTGCATACCCTTTTATTCCCGGTTCCTATAGTCAAGAAACGATTCGTTTTCTTACGGACGGTAAAATTTTCATTGAAAATTCAACGAAATTTTACAGTCCGTAAGCAAAACAAATCGTTTCTTGGATATAGGAACGCGGCATTAGTGATTTAAATAAGTGTTTCATTTTCAAATACACACTGTACAGTATAAGACGTCCAACGTACGCATTAAAGTAATTTTATTTGATTTTTTAATTTCATTGATTAAATTTTATTTTAATTTTTCCACAATTAAATTAACGTTAATTTACGTTTCTTCTTAGTAAAAATATTAAAAACTTTTTCTGGTGTGACTTTTCCTTGACGTAGGTACTTATTTTCTATGTGAAGAAGGGTAGTGCTTGAGAACCCTTCTCCTCCCTTAGTAGATCTCAGCCACGTCTTAATCCTTCGCATTGCTGATCCGGCTGAGCTGACTGGAATGACTATTGCAGCTTGGATCAATTTAAAGATATTTGGACACAATTATTGTTTTACGTTTTCTTTTAGGACTTTTAATGTAATCTTCTTTTCTTTTAGCACGCTTTTCACTATTAAACATTCTGCTAAAAGGATAAAAATAAAAAAGATCAATTTGGAGAATATTCTTATAATTATATTATCAACAAAATGCTTTCCCCTTCGAGATTCAAAAATGCATCGATCGATTGGGGTAAAGGTAGACTTTCTAATCTGTTATTCATATTAACTATTATATTATTAATCACTGAATGATTATTATCAATTTTCCAATATTCACTCGTGTAGGTTCCAGAGAAAGTTCATGCTTTTCTGCGTGCTTTTCCTTCCAACGTTCATCAAAATTGTTCCGATTTTGTTCGAAGCTAGTTATAATGCCAACTTGTCCGAGAGTTGCATTTTGATTCATAATATTAATTGAATAATTCTGTAAACCAGCACTGCAATAGGTTACATGTTTTTCAAAATGTTTGGAAAATATTTTGTCGTATTTAGCGAATAGTTCAATCATTTCTAAAAAGTTACCTTTAATTTTCGATTCAGCATTTTCACGATGGCCTCTTAAAGGCAATCTTTGGCGTACTAGATACAGTATGATATCTATAAATTTCAATAAATTTTCTTTATTTTGCTCAACTTCCTTTTCATGTTGGGTCATAACTTGCGCATGGACATTTGATGCTTGATTTTTATACAATGCATCTCCTTCCTACGATTATGAACCGCAGACTGTGCGTG
The DNA here is from genome assembly GCA_963859945.1 of Euplagia quadripunctaria. Lineage (NCBI taxonomy): Eukaryota > Metazoa > Arthropoda > Insecta > Lepidoptera > Erebidae > Euplagia > Euplagia quadripunctaria. Next base: position 2,504,838 of record OY982582.1, read on the forward strand.
TTTTCGAAGAGCTTGTGATAACTTCTTCCAGTTATTGTATCCGGTGGTTAAAAATTTTACATTCTGATCGTTCATTTACCTGCCGAATATTCTACACACGAAGCAGTATACTTTATGATCACTGATGCTATATTCTAACCACGTTTATTTATCATAGTTTTGCGTGTTAAATGCCCGCAGTTTTTTTCCGAATTTTATACGGAGAATGTCAATTCTGGGCTGACATAGTCCAGTCTGAAGCATACCTAAGCCACTTATGATCTTTGAATGCAAAACTTGTTTATTCAAACTTAATTTAAAATACGTATTTAGTACTAAGCCTGGGGTTACTGGCCCCTCTGCATTGTTGATCGGTATGCGAAGTTTTATTAAAGAAATATCGGAGGTCCCTAATTTTCTTCATTTTATAATCAATTATAATTACCTAGAAAAAAAAACAGTGTAATTCAAATCTAATTGGCTTATTTTATAAATAATATAGGTAGGTATCCTTTTATTGGATTAAACCTAATTGTCATGAATGATACAATTATGATAATAAAATTACGTGATTACGCATTTAAAAGGTACGGTACTGTTTTCGTTTTCGGGAGCGTTTCTCTAACACCCGGTATGAATCCAGTCTATAATTTCAAATCAGGTCCTCAAATATCCTGGGGTGGGCATCAGACCATTCCGGGGTGGGCACGGCCCACCCGGCCCCCTCCCCTCTATATACGCCTGTGGGTATGAGCCAAATTCAAGAAATCTTACATCTACATTTAAAAGTTAGTTCAAATACTGTGTATGACATTGTGACAGGAGATGAAACATGGATATATTGTTACCTACCGGAAAGAAAGCAACAGTCTTCTGTATGGGAGTTCGAAAGTGACAGCAAACCAACAAAATTGAGGCAGGCGAGAAACGTAGATAAAAAAATGATTGCGTTTTTTTTCTCCCGTACGGGTCCTGTCTGCACGATCCCACTTGAAGAACAAAGGACAGTTGATGCTGAGTAGGTACACCACAATTTGTTTGCCCAGTGTCTTTGAAAAAGCTAGGGAAAAACAACAAAGAAGTCGCATCCTATTGCACCATGACATCTTCAGCGCACACCGCGAACGAGACAAAGTCATTTTTGGCTTCTGAAAAGGTAGAGCTAGTGAAACGTCCCGCACATAGTCCAGACCTGGCACCATGCGATTTCTTTATTTTAACAAAAATTAAAGATTAGATGATATATATGACATATACTGGGCCGGAAGAGGCCGTGATAGCTTTAAACCAGCACGTGAAAAACATGCCCTTAGATCAATGGTCCTCATGTTTTCAAAAATGGTTTGACCGAATGAAAAAGTGTTTAAAATGCAACAGAGAATACTTCGAAAAGCAGTAAATATATTACTTTACATGTAATTTTTTTTATTAACGAGTTACGCAAAACTTTCAGTGTAACCCACCTATCAATAGCAAGCTACATTTTTGATTACATTGGATACTTGGGGGGACATACTATTATTTAACAAGTTGCAAATTTGAAAATTTTAGATAAGAAACTGGACAGAAAGTGTGATGTTACTTCGCCAAAGCCAAAGCGTAAGTCGAAGGCCAAGAAGGACTGTGTCACTTGCGCGTGTCCAGGTAATCTTGATTATCTCCCTATGAACGGAATAAGACCATCTTATGACATGTCCTGAGACCAACAGTTCTATTTTAAAGGGAAGGATTCCATTTCAAAGGGCCGCTGATAGTTAGATGATAGAAATCGATGAAACAAATTATTCCCGAGAATTCCTTTCCACTATTTTTTTAAATATTTTAAAGAGAGTATTGCATCATAAAAGATCAGTTTATACTGTTTCGCAATAATTATGTTTTGTTTAACAGTCAATTGCATGTTATAGAGGTAAAATCGTCCGAAAAACTGCAGCAGACTTGCTGCAGGCCGCAAGCATCGGCGGGCGTCGGTTCTTGTACTTGCGTGTGTATAGGTGGGTACAGTTTTTACACATTATTATTGGATTGGTATGAGCCAAATTCAAGAAATCTTACATCAACATTTAAAAGTTAAGACACTTTGTTGCTGCTGGATTCCTCATGAACTCACCCCAGGACAAAAACAGAATCGTGTTGATTAGTGTAAAAAAATGTTGTTAAAGTACGATCACGGACGTTCAAATGCTGTGTATGACATTGTGACAGGAGATGAAACATGGATATATTGTTACCTACCGGAAAGAAAGCAACAGTCTTCTGAATGGGTGCTCGAAAGTGACGGCAAACCAACAAAATTGAGGCAGGCGAGAAACGTAGGCAAAAAAGTTATTGCGTTTTTTTTCTCCCGGACTTGTCCTGTCTGCACGATCCCACTTGAAGAACAAAGGACAGTTAATGCTGAGTGGTACACCACCATTTCTTTGCCCAGTGTCTTTGAAAAAATTTGGGCTTCTGAAAAGGTGAGCTAGTGACCCATCCCGCACATAGTCCAGACCTGGCACCATGTGATTTCTTTATTTTCCCAAAAATTTAAGATTTGATGAGAGGTATGATATTTACGAGGCCGGAAGAGGCCGTGATAGTTTTCAAACAGCACGTGAAAAACATGCCCTTAGACCAATGATCCTCGTGTTTTCAAAAATAGTTTGACCAAATGAAAAAGTGTTTAAAATGTAATGGAGAATACTTCTAAAAGCAGTAAATATATTACTTTACATGGAAATTGTTTTATTAATGAGTTATGCAAAACTTTCAGTGTACCCCCCGTAGCAATAGCAAGCTACATTATTGTTTACATTGGATACTTGTGGGGACAAAGCCAAAGCGTAAGTTGAGGGCCAAGAAGGACTGTGTCACTTGCGCGTGACCAGGTCCTCTTGATTATCTCCCTATGAACGGAATAAAACCATCTTATGACATATCCTGAGACCAACAGTTCTATTTTAAAGGGAAGGATTTTATTTCAAAGGGCCGCTGATAGTTAGATGACAGAAATCGATGAATCAAATTATTCCCGAGAATTCCTTTCCACTATTTTTTTTAAATATTTTAAAGAGAGCATTGCATCATAAAATGTCAGTTTATACTGTTTCGCAATAATTATGTTTTGTTTAACATTCAATTGCATGTTATAGAGGCAAAAGTGTCTGAAAAACTGCAGCAGACTTGCTGCAGGCCGCAAGCATCGGCGGGCGTCGGTTCTTGTACTTGCGTGTGTGTAGGTGGGTAGAGTTTTTATACATTAGCAACAAATTTTACAAGCCAGCGTACGTAAAAATAGCATAAATATGTAGTTTATTTCACTCATGTTCCGATGTGAAAGCCCCCACGGACTGTCATCACACGGGAGCTTTTTTTTGTGGTACTGGTGTCATAACGGGATAGCCCAGCGTCCGGTGCCACAGAGCATATAAAAATTTCCACGGGAGTTTTATGGTAGGGTAGAGTGTTGGAATCGAACCGACCAAAACCACACGGTTTTTTTTTTTTTTGCTATAGGCGGCAAACGAGCAGACGGCTCACCTGATGGTAAATGACTACCGCCGCCCATGGGCACCTGTAACCCAAGAGTCACAAGTACGTTGCCGCCCTTTAAGATGGGTATAGGGGAAGAGGGGAAGAGCGGGAAGACGGGAGAGGGGGATTAGAGGGGAGGAGAGGGGAAGGACGGGAATAGGGGAGAGGGAAGGGTTAGGGCCTCCGGTAACCTCACTCACGCGGCGAAAAGCAATGCCATTATTGTTTCACTGCCGGTTTTCTGTGAGGCCGTGGTATCGAGCGGAGTCGAGCCGGCCCATACGTGCCATAGCATGGCTCTTCCTTCCTTCCTTCCTCTTCCTTCCTTCGTAAGAACGGTGAGTTATATTGCTCCCATAATTAGAAAGAGTCCAGGAAATAACTGTTGGCACTTAATCGGTCCTTCTAGCGCTTGCCCGCAGTTCATAGTTTGATAGTGATGACGAGTCGATTGTAGATCTTACTCAAATAATCTCTAAAATTCTTTGACTTTAGGTAGAAATTCCAAATATGCTATGCTGTTGTGTCATGGAACTGACAATTACATCATGACATAAGCATGTACATCAATTAATTTGGCTGCTTTTCGTTGGCTATGTTGTTACTGAATAATGTTTAATTTTTTGATATTTTTATTTATTTTATAGCAGATTTATTTTCTCTTTATTATAATTAAAATATTTCAGATAAAAATGTGGGTGGGACTGGTATGGTGCCATGTTCGTGCGCCACTCAGTGCAAGAGCAACGTTAACACAGTAGACACTGAACATCCAAAACCACAGGATTTCCCACCTCCACAATTATCTTCGCCATATCAACAATCTCCGACTTCCTTAAGTACATCGTGTCATAGAGTACCTGAACGACCCCCGGCCGGTGGCTGTTGCGGTACATGCGTTAATATAGCACCAGGAGAAAAGGCAACAGCAGGTTATAATATTATATTTATCCTAACGTATATTCATATTTTGACTAAAGACCTTATAAATGGATATAAATGGACCATATGAGTGAAAAGAAAATTAATAATACGAGGAGTAAAAATGACAATGAGTTAAATATGCAAAATAGATATAGCAATAAAAAACAGTATGAAACCACACAACTATCACGCTTTCCATATCATGGGCAAACGGATATGTATCCATTCAACAAATTTTATATTAATTATAGATTAAAGTTCAAAGCTTAAAAATTCATTACATATTTAAAAGCAGACTCTTTAAAGAAGCATTCAAGCTATTTTAATACAGCTACAATCCTAGCATTGAAAACATTTACTACAATACAATGACCGCGTACTGCGACAATGACATATAGGCCATGTTCACATGAGGGGCGTTGAGCGCACGTTTTGTTGACGCGCATCAACAAAAACGCGCGTTTTATTCAGGTCGTTTACATGCTAAAGCGCGTTTAGATCCACGTTGACGCAAAGCGAGCATTGACGCAAAGCGAGCATTTACGCGCGCTCGCTTTACGCGAAGTTAATTGGTTCGCTGTACATTCGTTCACATGAGCACACGTTTTCAACATGACATGTGATTTTAATAAAAGTATTCGGCCATTTAAATTAAAGTCCATAATATACCATTTTTGCCATAACATGAGTTCGGTTTATTTTTGTATAAGATAAAATAAACCTGAATTGATGGAGAAATACAAAACTTTATTTTTATGTTATAGGGGACAAACGAGTAGACAGGTCACCTGATGGTAAATGACTACCGCCGCCCATGAGCACCTGCAACTCAAGAGTCACAGTGCGTTGCCGACCTTTAACCTTGGAGTAGGGGAAGGGGGGAATAGGGGGCGAGGAGGGGAGAGAGGGAGAGGGAAGGGTTAGGGCCTCCGGTAATCTCACTCACTCGGCGAAAAGCAATGCAAACATTGCTTCACTGCCGGTTTTCTATGAGGCCGTAGTATCGCCCTGTCGAGCCGGCCCGTACGTGCCGAAGCATAGCTCTCCCACGTTAAAATGTTCTAATTTTCTGTTTTTATGCCCATTTTGAACGAATACAGCACTAAAGCTGAACTGCGACAACGCGCCCGAGACACGCTCGCCATATAAACACTAAACAAAAACCGATGCGCGTTGGACGCGCGGCCACCGCCTGTCATCTAAACATAGTCATATGCATGTTAACAAATAGTTATTGATTATATTAATAGTTATTATTTAACACATTATTTATTTAATTATTCATCACTCGACGTATAGTTTTTTTTGCTGGTTATTCGTTATCGTAGTGTTAATTGTATTGCAGGCAAGAATAAAAAAGTAGCCCAATGTGAGTGTTCCACCCAATACAGTAACATAGACGTGAAAAATAATGAAAATAAAAAAAATCGATACTGTGAACAAACAACGTCATCGAAGTTCGTTTCTCATGGGCTATCACCGATGTGTCTCCCACCAATACCACCAAATCACTGTGTCAGACAATCGAAACTGGCCGCCTCTTCATCGCCACAAATGCTACAAGTTGACGAAGCGGCGTGCTGCAGACGTTCAAGAGTTCAGAAGATTTCAGGTTTTTTTTTTTATGGTACAGGGGGCAAACATGCAGACGGGTTAACTGATGGTAAATGACTACCGCCGCCCATGGGCACCTGTAACTGGAGAGTCACAAGTGCGTTTCCGCCCTTTAAGGTGGGAGTAGGAGAAGAGGGGGAGGGGGCGAAAAGTGGGAAGAGGGAGAGGGGAAAGACGGGAATAAGGGAGAAGGAAGGGTTAGGGCCTCCGGTAACCTCACTCACGCGGCGAAATGCAAATGAAATCATTGCTTCACTGCCGTTTTTCTGTGATGTTCATGGCTTAGTAATAATTATAAAGAGAAAGCCTTAACTCACCCTAGGCTCGCTTGTCAATAAAAAACGTTTTGCTCCAAAATGTGAAAGTGAATATATGTGGCTCTCCGTAGGTGAAACGAAAAAAAATCACTCATTGTGGTCGGACTATTGCATATTACAGGAGAGAGTTCCAAGTTGGTGACTTTTCACCCATATTTGGGCAATACATAAGTGGGCTGATTTAAATTTACATAAATAATATCCGACAGTGTCCAATTTAAAATTTTCTGCTTTAGAAATATCTAAAAATCATAAGTTAAAAATAAATCTTGAGAAATCTATGTGTTTAATATTTCTTCTCCCTCAAAAATGACATCCACTTTCTAATATAAATTATAGGAAGGTAAATGTAAGGTATTGTTATTAAGTATTTAAATGAATTACTTTTTTTTTTGTTCAATCGGCAAACAGTTTCTTCATATTTTTCCTTTTTGAAAAGTTGCTGTAAATAGATACATTTGTAAACTGATACTTTTTCTAATCGAATAGTTTCGAATTAAGTATAGAGTTTATAGACCAACTTTTATTACAGGCAGAGTGACTGGAGAGGTTAAAACAAGGATTACATACTCTCCCCCAAGTAAGATATGTAAGGACATTGTCAGGCCGGAAGGGCATCAAGTGCGAAACCCATCTGTCCGGCACCCACCTCGACGTTCACCACAAAGGCAGCCTCAGGGATTCTCGACCCCACAACCACAGCAACAACGGTGCTTATCATCATCAGAGTCCTATCTATCACCTTTGTTGCTGATGACATCTCCGTCTATAGAGAGTGAAGTATATGCTCCGCGTTCAAAGAATAGCGCAAAACCAGAAATGCCTTTAAAGGCGCATGTCTCAAGAAAGCATTCACCGCCTATTATTAAAATACCCGTCCAAATCAGTGATGCCCTAAATCTTGGACTACGGGTAAGAGACCCCACATTGGACTCAACGAGTTATGTGCTAGCTAAAAGCGTTTTTAAGAACAAATCAATTTTGGCCAATTTTTCTGAGGAGGTTGTGCCATCAATATCGCGCTTCCGAGACACAGCGGTCCAAGCGAAGTTTGAACCAGAGTTTATCGGTAAAAAATCTCCTCCTACCAAGCAACTAGTACCACTGCCTAATGCAATTTTATCAGAGGATTATTCATTGCTAGTGCCATCGAGTGGTCGTTGCATTTCGGCACGGGGCAAGCATCATCCGGAAACCATTATCAAATTTTCATATAAGAAAAAACGATGTACCGATACAAAACAACAATATGCAAGTAAGATACATATCAATTTATTTAAAAATAAAGGCTATAGTGTACAATTAATTTCATGTCTAAAAGAGTCACCAACGAGTGTTACATAGTAATACTGCTCTATTCCCAAAAACGTTGTTGCAATCGTAGGAGAGACTTATAGGTAGTGATTTTGTCCAATTTAAGTTATTGGTAAAGTTCCACTCACTGCTTACTGAAGTATGCAGATACCGTAACCTTTTAATTCAAAACACGATGGAAATCAGACTCAACACGTCGTAGTCATGCGTCTATTTGCATTGATCTGGGTGTTGCTTTGTATATTATGTATTTGTCTAAGTATGTTTATCCCTGGTCTAGAACCCATAGTTACAGCTCTGTTTAGTTTGAGTTTAGATAGCACTGTGTAATAATTCCCACAATATCTATATACCAATACGTGAGGAGAATTCTTCTCTCGAAGTTAGGAATCAGGTAAAACGGCAACCTATGGTTATAGGGGTCCAGTATATATTTTGACCTCTCATGAAACAAAAGTCTATACATTGACATTACAAGTTATACTTTTGAATGAAACAAGGCATTCAGACGGTCAATTCAGTTCGACCACCATGGATTTATAGTTATAATTATCCGTAAATGCAATACTAGATTCATGTTCTTTCTCCTTCAGATAAGAGTTGTGGCGACGCCAGTCAGAGCATTAACGAAAGAAAAGAAAAACCCAACACTGATAAGGCAGCTCCACATAAAGGATATCGTTACGCTTACTCTTGGAAAAGATTTGGAAAAAAGAGCTCTGGTGAGTCATATTTCAGTCTCTATCGTTCTCTCTACCGTGGAGAGTGAGTGGAGAAGATGTGGTTGAGCTTCGTGATGATCGACTTACTCCTTACCTTATTCTGCTGGGTGTATAGGAATTGCCACAGTATATAGTTTTATCAAAACTAATCGACGTGTAAGTGTCCGAAAAAATCTATTTGCAAAAAAAAAAAATTATTTACGCCTTTATGTAGCACTTGGTTAGGGTTATAGTCAGATCGAATTAGCGAAAAGATCCTCTATAATCCATGAAATTCCTATTGAAGTGGAATTTTTTTTTTATCTAGATTCAACTATTGGGAATTGATTGCAAGTAAAATTATAGCATGATATTGTCAGGTGCCAAAATAATGAAAAAAAAATTATGAAATCCGTTTTTTCGCGTCTGGAGCGAAAACTAAAGCTCCTACGAAAAAAAGAAAAATGAAAGAAATGTGCATAATAAAAAAACCAAGAGAATGAGTCCCAAAGAGAGCAAAATCGGACTAGCAGATCACCCACAATTGGCAAAAAACCACGTTCTTTTTACAAAACTTTAAAATCTTATAACTCGCGTTCAAAAGTCATAAAAAGCTGAAATTTGGATATGTTGTGAGTGTTGTGATGTTGTAGTTACAGTTAAAATTTCAAATCGAAATGTTAACTTTATACAAACCGTCTACTTTTGCAAAAAGTTACATTTTTTTCAAGTGATTTGGAGTGTGTAAGAAACAGTGTCACAACCACTTATATAAACTATGAAAATCACTAACTAACAGTAACTGCCAAGTTGTTCGTACCTCTATTCGCACTCAAGTCAATAGTTCTCGTCTTATTCGTACCCCTTTTATAATCCCACTATTCGTTAATATTTATCAATCGACCAATAGTATTGCGTTACCGGTATAACCAGTCAAAATAATGTCTATTAACTTATTTTATTAAATAGTGAACTGTGTTATCATCTATCATCTATTATAGTTAGTCCCTATTTTTAATAAAATAAATAAGAGTTTTAAATGTGGCGATAACAAGTGTATTTTATTTTTCGAAAAATGTAACGTTTCTGGCATGAGTCTATTAAGGAGGAGTTTAACTACAAGTTTCCAAATTCCCAGATCATTTGACAAATGTAAAGTTGTTTAAATAATCAATTTAAAAAAGTACTTGGCTGAGATAGATACTATCGATGCGTTCGAGCGTTTAGAGCCACTAAACTCAAAATTCGAATGCGCATTAAAATAATCAATATCGATAATCGAAAATCAACGTTATTTTTTAATCTGAGGTAGTATTACAAAATATCGGGATTAAACATTGTGTTAAGTTGTCAATAATCACGTAAACCTAAGAAAAACAGTATTTCTGACATTACATTGTACAACATCGTCACATTTTTTTTTTATTCTCTTTACCAGAAATTCTCAATTTATGCCGCATTTTCGCAGCTTCGCATACAATGACGAATAATTATGAAAACTTTTTATTAATATAGCAATATTTACACTAGTCCAAATAATTAAATTAAAAAACGTAACAATTAAAAGATAGACCTACACTTCTCTTCTAAATTGAGGTTTTCAATTCGGTTCTTGAACTTTAAGAAATTTAACATATATTTTTTTCAGCTACAACCAAAGACAATTGTACAAAACGTCGACGATTGTCTCTAGAGAGCAGCTTATGTGAAATGGGTATGTATTTTCTTTTTTTTTTTTAACCACAATTAGAATAGAAAATAGGATAAATATATACTACTGCTAAACTTACTAGGTTTTTGGTAAAACTATAGTTTTTTTGGTCCCACGAGCCGCATTTAAGACCAATGAGTAATGGATTAATTATAGTTTAACAAATCTAAGTACTGTTTTGCTTCTGATTTTGTTTTAAGCACTATTACACTTATTACAAGTATGAAGCTCGCACGTTGCCCCTGCTCTCGAGGAGTTCTAGCTACTGTAGCAGTACAACAGCAGAAACAAAACAAGTATTTCTGGTTAATGGCTGTTTTATATACAGGTCGTTATAAGAAGATGTGGTCATATTTTATGGTCATATAATAGATAACGTTAATAATGTAATGCGTTTACAATTTTAGCAAAATATGTGACTTTTAATATAGAAATCTTTTTTTCAAACTGGTAAATTGAACTTGAGAATTGACCGCTTTAGGTAATATTTCATAAGAGACAGGGCGGACACGAATGGAGCTATTTGTATTTAATAACAGGGATGTTGAAGGAATAGTAATAATCCAACCTAGGCCTCTGCCTTGCTATGGTAACCAGACTACTGATAAACATACTAATACTATATATTACTAAATACATACATATTATAGATAAATTACACCCAGACACTGAACAAGATGATGCTCATCGCACAATTATTTGTCCTGGGTGGGAATCAAACCCACGACCTCTGACTCAGCAGTCAGGATCTCTAACCACAATGACTAGACCAACAGGCCAGTCAGAACGTCCTGATTTTTCTGAAAATGACTGCAAAACAAAATAGAATCATCGAAAATGATATGAAAATGAAATATGATGTTTAAAAAAAATCAATTTTTTTGGAGTTTACTCCTTAAGAATCGATTTTCATATAAGGCGCGCGGTATGAAAAAAATATGAAGAGTAAAATGTAGTGATTGTAACGCAGCGTAACGCTTTAACGCTTTGTTGTGCTTTTTGTGCTTTATTGGAGTTTACTCCTTAAAGAAAGACGCATGTAATATGTGTATTTAACTGTATGTTATATATATGTATATGGAATATATACTATACAGCGTCTAGAAATGACGTATATATACATAGAAGAGAGAGAGAGGGAGAGAGGGGGAGAGAGAGAAAGAGAGGGAGAGGGAGGGGGGAGGGGGAGAGAGAGGGGGGGAGATAGAGAGAGAGAGAGAGAGAGAGACTCCAGAAAATTTTAAACTCCAGTCGTGCGTCGGAGCTGACTCACACCTTTTTTTTCCATTATCAATTATTTTTTTTTACTATTTGTTGGTTATACATAACGTCCCCTAAAAATTGAGCACGCCTTTCTTTAACACCCTGTAGAATACTTCATTAATAAAATCGCTTCAATTCAAGCATATCTGCTTTAGTTTACCCATCAGGTTGGGAACTTTGGTACAAAAAATTACACTTTTTTTAATTTACCCTTAATTTTTAGGTAACCAAAGTAACCTTAACGATCTAATGGAAGATTCAGATTCTTACTTTGCGAGCCCCTCTCGCATGCTAAGCGATGAGGGTCTCATGACTGATACTACCTACTGCAGTATGGCAACAGTACATTTTGACGAAAGACCACGCCATCGCCGTAAAGTCAAATTCGTCTCCAACAACAACCAAGCGACTTCAACTGACAGAACCGCATTGAGAGATACAGGTACACTCACCTGTGACTGGTGGAGCCCTCTGTTGGAAAGAAAAGGGCTTCATCACCTCGAAAAGCAGAATGAGTACAATAATATAGAGCAAGTAAGTAGAGGTGTCGTTGATGTAAGAAAAAAGAAGCCAAATACAGATGGACGGTTGGTTAAGTTTCAGAGCGGTACCCAAGTTATACCACCTTGTGAGTATACGTTGTCTGTGTACGAACTTATATTTTAACCGACCTCAAAAAAGGAGGAGGTTCTCAATTCGCCGGAATCTTTTTTATGTATGTTCTCCGATTACTCAAAGACGCCTGGACCAATTTAGAAAATTCTTTCTTTGTTCGAAAGGGTATACTTCTCAAGTGATCCCATGGCCATCAGGTCAGGATCTGATGATGGGATCCTGGAGAAATTTATAGGTATACTTGAAGGGATTTGGGTATTTTTTATAGTGATTTAAGCATTTGTTAATTGAATAAGTTTTACTCAAGGATGGTTTTTTTTCTTTTATGTTATAGGGGGCAAACGAGCAGACGGGTCACGTGATGGTAAATGACTACCGCCGCCCATGGGCATCATTGTTTTACTGCCGGTTTTCTGTGAGGCCGTGGTATCGAGCCGGCCCATACGTGCCGAAGCATGGCTGCCACGTTGGTAGCAAACAAGCATACGGTTACCCTAGCCTATGAACGCTTGCAACTCCAGGGGACTCGTATGCACGTTGTCAACCCTTCAAAATCCTGTTCACTCCTTTTTTTTAAAGATTATATTGGTGGTTTTATTATATGTAGGAAATATGTTATTGATAGATTCCAATGCAATACACATTTGGTAATCGATAATGAAGTAGTTGTACGTTCGACTCTGCTTGTGCCCCTTCGAGTCAATAGCCTAGGTTCTTACTAAAAAAGCGATAGTTCTATACTATAAAAAATACTAAGGGTTCTCGAATTATTAGCATTGGAAATTTGTTCTGGACCAGCACAAATTAATAAGCAGACATACCATAGGTATCAATTTTAAATATCCACATTTTTTCGGCTATAATAAGTCGCACAAGTTGCCATCAACCGGGCACCTTGGGAATTAAATGGGAAAATTGGGAGAATATTGAAAGGGAAAGGTAATAAGGAATAGGTAGATATGGCAATGGAAGCAATGGGATATTGCTTAAACCGATAGATTGGGCAGTGTATGCAAAATAGTAGGAGAACAATTAGGGTAGGTTCTTGTGGCACTTTCAAAAACCTTGTAATAGTTCTCGAAAGACCCCTGAATAATAAAGTCGAGGTCTGGCTAAAGGGTAGCGGCTGCCTACCAAACCTTAAATTTTTAAAAAGGGTATTTATTCATTCAAAAATGTTCTTGAGGCATTTTGAAATTTTCTGTCTTTGTACTATCACAAAATTGTTCATAGTGCCTCAAGAACCTACCCTAAATTGTTCACCAGCTCTCGGATTAAAAGCTCGAAGACATCAGGGTCGCAAACTGGTATCTCCAACTGGCTGACACCGCGAGGTTTGAGCCCTCGTGTTTAAGACCCCACGACGATTTAAAATCCCACTAATATTATAAATGTGAAAGTTTGGATGGATGGATGTTTGTTACTCTTTCACGCAAAAACCTCAGAACCGATTGCAATAAAACTTGGTGTGTAGATAGCTGGAGACCTGGATTAACGCATAGGCTACTTTTTATCCCGATATTCCTACGGGATCGTGACTTACGCAGGTGAAACCGCGGGGCGCTGCTAATAATATATAATTATGTAAAAATGACGATTGATTCTAGAAGATAAAACAGATCTGTGTAGTCTAGACAATGCAATTTATGAATATTTTTTATAAGGAATGGAACGGTCAAGTAACACTTTGCATAATTTGAACAGGGCAATTTGATGTCTCAGATCTGAACATTATGACGCCATCGCGGTATCTCCTTGAGGTAAGTAAGCCAGTAAGAAACTATTGTACTCAATTATTACGTGGAGATGGAGTAGAGGCAGAAACGTTTTGTAAAAAATTGAATCGTGTCGGGCGCGTGAAATTTCTATCAACGGTCAACCGCTCATATATATAAATGTTGTTTACATATTTATCAGGTTATGCTACGCCCCACGATTTTATTTTTTTGTCAATTTAGGGCATCGGTTCTTTCCCACCGTCCACCTTCCCAGACCACCTGGGTGTACGGTGGTAAGTTTTTTTTAACTACGGTTTGCCTTTGTCCACCTAGCCCTAGGTGTACCATTGAAGGTGTATCAGACACAGCATCGTGCCTGACGCACGTCCCGCCAAGGCCACAGTGCTTTTGCCAATGCCATTTTCCTAAATTACCCCAAAATAATGGTGAAATTCCCCAGTTTGGGGAGAAAAAACCTGGAGTCGTAATGTAATTAATAAGGCAAAAAATTCCCGATTCTCCGCATTTTCCTTACATTGATGGTCTCCCCATAAATTCCCCAATCAAATCAAATCATTTATTATTCTGCAGAAAGCACTGTTACAATGGTGTTGTCAATCGGTTTGAAATTCCCCGCATTTTGGGGATATACTGTATATTATATACATAAGCATGTGGTGGGGGGTACTCGCTGGATGCAAAACGCATCGTCTAAGTCCAATTAATAATAATTATGATGATCGTTTTGCATCGTGCATCGTGCGTGTCCTTGGCGGGACGTACGTCAGGCACGATGATGAGTAGGGCCTTTTAGTGTATATGTGGTAATATATGTAAATTTACATTGCGACTGCGAGGTACTTGTTATTCTGTAGGTATACATTATGTATTTTTAGTTTAGGTTTTTAATTTTATGTTTATTCCCTTTAACGTACACACTTTGCCTCTATTTATTCTTTACTATCCTTTTTTTTTTTTTTGTGCGTGTGGAAACCCCCTCGGGCCGTCACCCCACCGGGGTTTTCGATGGGGCGGTGTGTCGGAATCCAACCGACTAAAACCACACGGTGTGCCGTACTGCGCCTTAAGTAGGAGGGATCCGGGAACAGCTTTATTAAGACATCCGGAACCCTCCTAGCGCCTGCCCGCAAAAGCGCGGGCACCACCTTCGGGTAAAATCCTCTCAATTAGGCGACGTCCAGGCACACGCGGACGCCGCCTCCTCGCGGGGGGGCACTACAGCGGGTGGAAGGAAAAACCCGTCCCGTCCACCCGCGGCCACACTCAGGGCGGCAGGAGGCGCTGGTAAGCGCGCCTCCGCCATGGTAGCCAGGCGCGCCGCCTCTTGAAAGTTCACCCCCCGGGCCGTGACTTAATGTGTCATCGGCGTAACAGATTACGCCCAGCCCGGGGGGGAGGTCTCCTCGAAGGGCCCAGTCGTACCCCATGTTCCACAGGAGTGGTCCAAGGACAGACCCCTGCGGAACACCGCACGACATGGGCCGACGACTTAGATTTCCCTCTCGGTCCTCGTACATGACGGTACGCTCCTCTAAATAGTCTACCACTAGCCGCTTCAGGTACCCTGGCACCCCGTGATAATGGAGTGCTTCCCTGATGCATTCTTTACTATCCTCTCTTAACTCCCAAGGTTTGCTGGAAGAAAACTCAACTATGGGTTAAGCTCGCCTTTGTACATGCTATACCTGCTCCTGTACTTATAAGATTGATATTTTTGTGTACAATAAAGAATATACGTAACCCACGACACTAAAAAATATATATATAGGTTGTTTTGTTGTGGAAGTAAAACTAATAAAAATAAATACTACAGTGTTGGCGTAACTTGTAACAGTAGTTTGTAGCAGTATTCTAACTCAACTAACGGAACCTTTTAGTCTCAAAAGTACTACAACGAAATGTTCGCATATGCTGCGAATGCGCCGAAGACTGAGCTTCATCATTATCAGTATCAGATGCAGAGAGTTCATGACCGGGAGAAAGTTCGATCGCCTATTGGAAGTAGAAGAGGCAAGTATCAAAGAACTGACATTTTATTTAACTAAACGCTGGCAACACCAAGCTAAGTTTGCTACGCTTTTGTAATACAAAAATATAAATCTATACTAATATTATAAAGCTGAAGAGTTTGTTTGCTTGAACGCGCTAATCTCAGAAACTACTGGTTCGAATTGAAAAATTATTTCAGTGTTGGATAGCTCATTTATCGAGGAAGGCTTTAGGCTCACGCTACGACCAATAGGAGCGGAGCAGTGATATAAACGCAGGTGATACTGCGGGAACGGCTAGTAATTTATATGCATCCTAACTAAGCGACTGAGCTTCTTTCGGTGTTGCTTTTTACACGCTTTATATTAGCTTCACTTGTATGTATGTTTGTTTGTATGTTTGTAACCGACTCCTTTGGGCACGATTTTGACCCACTTTAAACGGCCAGATTTCATTCAAATTTTGCACACCTGTCAAAGAACAATGACAATGCAATAATTCGATTATTTTTTTATTTTTTAGTTGAATTTTCTATAAAAGCGTGTTTTTTAGTTTTTTAAACCATAATTATTTTTGTTAAATATCGTTTTTTTTTTTCAAGGAAAGACCCGTATAGATAAATTTAAAAAGCAAAATTTTATCTATATAAAACTTGATGCAAATCGTTAGAAATATTTTTATATAAGCCAGGTGTTTGAGTTAATATATGCATATCTCTAAATAAATATTTTCTCTGTCTATAATCTATCTATCTGGACAGTCGTAGACAGTCCAGAGAGGTGGTTACAAAACTAAACAAAAAATGAATAACAATACAATAATAACTAGAAAAGGAAAACAAGGAAAATATAGATTACCACGTATTTGATAACATTCAAGAGGCTAGAACGCTAGAACATTCACAATATACACTGTCTTCACTTCTACGCATCACTAGAACCGAGCCTTCAGCGAGTAATTGAGTGTCCACCAGAACTCGACTGTCACTCGGTAGAATTATTATTTTTCTTTTGTAATTTTTTAACAAGTAATTTACATATAACTATCTTAGCAGTAACAGTTTCCCCCGCGATTGTAGCCACTGCTCCGCTTTTAAAGTTCGTAGCCTAATGTTACAACAGCCTATAACTTTCCTCAAGGATGGGTGATAGCCCAGTATCACCTGCGTTTATGATCACTGCTCCGCTCCTATTGGTCGTAGCGTGAGCCTAAAGCCTTCCTCGATAAATGAGCTATCCAACACAAAAATAATTTTTCAAATCCGACTCCATGTTCTTTACAACTTAAAGTAGCATTTAAAAAAATATTTTGACTACCGAAAAAAGAAACTCTTTTGTTTTATTATTACCTATTAAATTTATTTACATTTCTTGTTAATATTGACATCAACTATCAGTTTTTATGTGACCGACAGAAAAAAATAGGTCCAGCCTTCATGAAAAATCTGCCAACCTCTTTCGCCAACAAAAAAGTTAAGCAATATAACCAACACAATTATTTTCAGCTTATCAACGTAATACGAAGAGACTGGATGAATGCTACTCACCAAGAAAGGTATTTTCCTAACAATTCCTATTCTGCCCACTCAATTGTAAATGATTTCGTATGATTATTACCAAAGACATTGTCTGTTTTTCAAGCCAAACGAGTTCAGACTATTACAGACAATCAGGTTAAATATGCCTACCTATGGTCAAGTTTACCTTGTTTATGAGCCTCTAGTTTTTTGGCGCCCAACGTTATGTTATGTGCACACCGCATCCTTTACATCAAAAACTATTTTGTGTAACCATTCTGGATTTTTTTTTGTATTTTTAATTCTAGCATATTACGACTAGATACATCTTACAGAGACAGAAAGACTTTTCTAAAATAACCAGAATGTGAATTTCTTTATGACAAAAACTACAACCTCCACAGATTAGCGGTAGGACTGAACGCACGCTGCCAATATTCTTGATTAAAAAAAAATTTATGTATAAGTAAATTACTGGGTACTTTTTTTTTATGTTATAAGGGGCAAACGAGCAGACGGGTCACCTAATGGTAAATGACTACCGCCGCCCATGGGCACAAGAGTCACAAATGCGTCGCCGCCCTTTAAAGTGGGAAGAGGGGGAGAGGGGGAAAGGGCGGGAAGAGGAGAGGGGGATTAGAGGGAAGGAGAGGGGGGAGAGGGAAAAGACGGGAATAGGGGAGAGGGAAGCGTTAGGGCCTCCGGTAACCTCACTCACGCAATGAAAAGCAATGCAATCATTGCTTCACTGCCGGTTTTCTGTGAGGCCGTGGTATCACTCCGGTCGAGCCGGCCCATACGTGCCGATGCATGGCTCTCCCACGAACAAAACTTTAACTACGAACAGAACAAAGCTTTACTATAATATATATTTTTACTTTATCATAGTCGCTGTACAGCCCCAGGAGACGATTCGCAGACTCCGCAAGAACATCTGACTCTCCACGGATGAGATCAAGCGTTTATCGGAAGAGTGTAAAAAGGTATTGGCCAGTATACTGTAAATCCTAAGAACATACTTTATAAGTGACAACGGTAGCTAACAAAACTTATCATGTATTAAATAAATGCGCACTTGCTTTCCCCATTAAAAATTGACGAACACAATTGTTGATACCTTACGGTATTGTTTTAAACTAGCCAGCTTCATTAACGCTAAAGCTGTGCGCATAATCTGTATTTATTAAAGCAATGGAGTTGTTGCAGTAACGTCTTCAATAAAAACACTTGTTTATTAAGTAGTACAGGAAAATCTGTAGCGAACCATACCTTCGATGGTTCTTCCACATTTATTCTAAACCTTCTTTTGTTTCTTCTTCTTTTGAACACTGCACTAACAAACCACACAACCAGTAAGTGTCGTGGGAAATATTTTTCTCTTCCCCACGACTGAATAGTGGATTTGAAAGTTTTTACCAGATTGCCAAGTAGTAATGTTCTTCAGTCGATATCGTTAACGCATTTCCACATAAGTATCTCAATACTTACTAACGAAAACATTATCTTCGTTTAATTTCATTTTAAATACCTTTAACATTGCTGACGATAGAAAAATTCACACTGCCCAATACATTAGTGTTGGCTTTGGTGGATTTTTTTATTTCTTTAAATCTCATTTGGACTGAAATACCTTTTTCAGGGACTTTTTTTAATGCGTGTTCAGAGTTATCTGGCACTAATTTCAGACAAAGTAAGATATCTGGCACTTTGAATAATATGTCTAATCTGTATTTATTGAAATCTCATTTGAACTAAACTACCTTTTTTGGGCACTTTTTTACATAATGAGGGTCGTCTGGCATTAATTAAATGTCTGGCATTTTTGTTTTTATGTAAAATTGTATGTCTAATTTATATTTCTTTAAGTTTCATACGAACTAAAATCCTTATGGGAACTTTTTTGACACATGTTCAGGTTTGTCTGGCACTGATTTCAGACTAAGTAAAATGTCTGGCACTTTTATTTTTATGTTAAATAATATGTTTACTTTATATTTATACTTTATATAGGTATTTAAAATACCTTTTTGGCTGAAATGTTTTGCAGTAATTACATCATGTCCTGTACCAATGAGTGCCAATTTGGTCAGCACGACATTCGATTTCTTATTTGAATGGTATTTAAGTTTTACTGTTGAAAATATTTAACGCCCTAAAATACCTTCTCAAAATTCGTTATAAGCTCTTGGGCTATCAATTTCAACTGCATCCAACACCAGTACCTAAGATATTAATACCTAATGAAAGTCACTTGGCACGATGACAGTCGCTGTGTGGAAAACTATCGATACAGTCAAAACTGGTCATATTTCTCTGGATTCTTTAAATAAATTCTAAGATGAAAATTTTATTTTACAGGTATTACGCAAAGTTAAACGCCGCCAGACAACCCTATTACTGACGTGGATATAAATAAGTCTTCGTCTAGAAAAATATGTGTGTAGATTTAGTCGGTCTTGTGAAGAATTTTATTGGTTTTATTTGTCTAAATGTCTGTCTGAGCAAAAAATAAAATACATTTTTACAATTGTTCACTTTATTGTCTGTATATAAAAGTTAAAAAAACAATTTTTAAGGGCAATTCACACATAAACCGGCCGCGGGTCGGGACCAGAGTGTGGCGGGTCTAATTTCTTGTATTTATATCAAAGATAACACACTAAAAGTGTGCGCGGCTCCCGCTCAACATCCGCCCCGCGCCCGACTCGCGCACTCTTTCAGTGTGTTATCCTGCTAATATTATAAACGTGGAAGTTTGTGATTATGTATGGATGTATGTAAATATGGATGTTTGTTACTCTTTCACGCCAATACTACTGAACCAATTGATATGAAACTTGGTATGTAGATAGCTGGAGACCTGGATTAACGTAAAGGCTACTTTTTATCTCGATATTCCCACGGGATCGGGACTTAGTGGGTGAAACCGTGGGGCGCTGCTAGTCTTCCATATAAATACAAGGAATTAGACCCGCCGCATTCAAGTCCTGACCGGCGCCCGACCCGCGCCCGCTTTGTGTGAATTGCGCTTTAATAGATATTCTTAGTCACCCCGGCAATATAATTCATAGGGAGCATGCCTATTGCCGTCAACCTGGCACTTTGTGAATTAAAGATAAGAACATTAGGAGTGTATTGAAAGAGAGAGGTGAGTAAGACAAGAAGGCAATGGAAGGACAGGGATGTCCCAATAATATTATAAATGTGAAAGTTAGGATGGATGGATGGATGTTTGTTACTGATTGCGATGAAACTTGGTATGAAGATAGCTGGAGACCTGGATTAACGCATAGGCTACTTTTTATATCGATATTTCCACGGGATCGGGACTTACGCGGGTGAAACCGCGGGGCGCTGCTAGTTGCTTACGGATACGGATGAATGGGGGAGTGTTAGTACAAGCTGGCCACCGTCGCATAACTCCGGCTACTATTGTTGATCGATGTATGATTATGCATACATTTATTTATTATAAACTTTATGCACATTTGGCACATTGTCGGACTTAATGCGTAAAGCATTCTCTACCAGTCAACCATTCGGTGATGCAGAGAAAAGAAGAAGTAGGTGCACTTAAAGATTATCACAACATATTTTATAACAAAGTCCCCCGCCGTGTCTGTCTGTTCGCTAAACTGAAAACTACTGAACGGATTTTTATGCGGTTTTCACCAATAGACAGAGTGATTCATGAGAAAGGTTTAGGTGTATAATTTGTACCCAACCGAAGCCGGGGCGGGTTACTAGTATTCATTAAAAAGCGCACAAAATCACTTGTGTTTTAATAGTCTACTATCTTTGCTTGTGTATTAAATAAAGCTACTCTGTTTAAAATAAACCTCATTACGTAATCGTTGTATTTATAGCTATATAATAATTGTTTGTTTTTTTTTAAATATTATTTATTTAAGTTTCTTTGTTCATTGTGGGATTAACGTGGGAGAGCCATACTTCGGCACGTATGGGCCTGCTCGACTCCGCTCGATACCACGACCTCACAGAAAACCGGCAGTGAAGCAATGCTTGCATTGCATTTCGCCGCGTGAGTGAAGTTACCGGAGACCCTAACCCTTCCCTCTCCCACCCCTTCCCCCTTTCTCTCCCTCACTCCCTCTCCTCCTCTTCCCCCTTCCCCTACTCCCACCTTAAAGACCGGCAACGCACTTGTGACTCTTGAGTTGCCTGACTCTTGACTTGAGTGACTTGTGACTTGAGTGACAAGTCACTCAGTCAATAGTCACTTACCATCAGGTGACCCGTCTGCACGTTTGCCCCCTATACCATAAAAAATAAAGTGGAAATTGTGGTTGGAAGATGACAAGATATAATTTCATTCTATATGTAATATATATTAAAGATCAAGGAAGTATCAAATCATAGCGACTCGCCGATAGTACTTATAGTGTAAAAATGTAAAAGACAGCATGAAAAATATAAGTAGGTAACTCCATTTTGCAGAACAATAGCTGTTTTGTGAGAACTGATAAATCTATATATCATTACAAACGGGAAGGAACTCTTCCATGTTATGATTGCACCGCCATTGTAACAAAAATATTAACTAAAATATTTTGTGAAAACAAATTGATTTCAGTTCAACTATAGGTTATTCTGATATCAAAGTGGTCATATTATTAAACAATACTTTTTTAACCGACTTCTAAAACGGAGGAGGTTCTCAATTCGACTGTATGTTTTTTTTGTTTGTTACCTCAGAACTTTTGACTCGATGAACCAATTTTGATGATTCTTTTTTTATTTGAAAGCTGGTGCTTCCCGTGTGGTTCCATTTCAATTTGGTCTAGTTCTGATGCATGGCATCCATGAGAAAACCATATACAAGTCTTTTATCGAATAGTTTTTTTTGTTGAAGTCGGTTTTTTTTTGAAAGAATTATTATCAATCAAGTAGGTACATACTTTTTATCCTGGGAAATAATAATAATAAAAGCATGACACTTCTCACACACGGCCGTCTGATCCCAAACTAGGCAGATCCTGTACCTACTAAGGTAACCAGACTACTGATAAACATACTTATATATTACTAAATACATACATATATAGATAAATTTGTTCGTGGGAGTCACGTCAAATTTGATAAGATAAGTTTATGGCAAAATTGCTGCAAATTTGTAATTTTTTTGTTGATGTTGATGATTGTCAAGTTTGTACCAACAAACATGCTTACTCTGCTGGCGTTTATGACAAGTCGAGACTCGACATTTGGTTGACACCACCTAGCAACAAATTATATCACAATTTGAATTGCCAAAGCTGACATGTATGTGTTTTAGTGATTTAGAAAAACATAACCCGAACGCTCAATGTCAACAAGATTGTATAATTTTTAATAATTAAAAATAATTCTTAAACTTTCGATAGATGTCGTAGTGCCCTACGACTGAATCGCAATATGATTTCGTTACCTTTGTTAACCTACATAATAACAAAATAAGAATTAAAAAAGAGAAAGAATAAACAAAGAAAGCCTGGTCCTAATCAGTGCAACCACTGGTATATTGATATTGATTGTGGCCCATAATCAATAAGAAACCTTGCACACGGTACTACAAATAAGTGTCCATGTTGTTGATCAAATAAAATAGGCTATATCAATGGTTTATTTTTCCTCTACGATACGTATGTATACAGGGGTCACGAAAACAACATTTTATGTAATTTGTGGAAACAAAACATCCTGCAAGTGTGTTATGTCGATGGTGTATAATAGGTTACAAAAATAAACAACGTGCAAACTCGGAAACTAGAAAGTTTGATTTAAACTTACCTCAAGTGATTTGGCATGGCAAGTTTGACACAAACCTTCACTTTTCAAACTTATTACAAGTCAGATTCAAGTTTAAATTGCTATCTGGAATTGTATTTACTGGTAATTAAGTGATTTAGCGGAGTAAGACTTCTGTTCCTGTTATGTATTCAGTGTATATCGACAGGAACCAAGTCAAAAGTCCCTTTAACATTTAATTAATTAATTAATCATTTCAAGTGATTGCAGAATAGGTCTGCAGCAACCGGAAACCTTAGATTATTCAAAAGAATTACGTGTAAAAATTCATACAATTGAACTGTAACTTCATAAAGCACTGTACTATACAATGGTGAACATCTACTTTCTGCTTCTAAGGTAAGTCTATACTGGCGAGATGATGATGGTTTTTTAACTTTCGCGTCTTTTAGGTATATACTAATTAGATATAATATAAAAATAAATATAAATAATATAATTAGCTTCACGACTGACTTAGTTTGACTCACTCCTACTCCTGACAATTCAAAAATACCTATAATGGTTTAATTGAAATAAATGTGTTTGATTTTGATTTCATTTTGATTTTGATATTTGGGCCTCTTTTTAATGGCCTCTATAACCACCGATGCAAAAAGTGGGGTGTTATAAGTTTGACGTGTCTGTGTGTCTGTGTGTCTGTGCGTCTGTCAGTCTGTATGTCTGTGAATCTGTGTGTCTGTCTGAAGCATCGTAGATCCCATACGAATGGACCGATTTAAGTCCGTTTTTTTGTTTGAAAGGTGACTTAATCGAGAGTGTTCTTAGATATAATTCAAGAAAATCTGTTCAGCGGTTCAAAGATCATCAGCTCTTTTCAAATCGTCAAAGGGATTTTCAAGTGGGGGTTATTTTAAAATATAATACGTATTATTTCTGCGATGTCCTTGTAATTTATTTGTAATAATTGGTGTACAAGTTTACCAGCGATCACCGATCGTGTCACGGTACTGTACCTTAAAAATATTATCGCCATAAATTACGTCACACGAATTTCATATTTTTCTGACACGTCACGTCACTTCATGTTTGTCTTTGTCACAGGTGGTCACATTTGTGGGACCCCATGGTGTGATGTCACATATTTTTCAATTTTACACCCAGAACTGAAAAAAGCAGTTCTAAATATTTTTTTAATAAAAGTGAAGTAACGTTTCTAGTCTTCTAGTTCTTCTAGTAATGTTTTGTTTAATACTTTTGACATGAGACGTCAAGTAGCTTATGACCTTGTCACACTTCGTTGACCCCACCCCACCCTAACATGTGACGTAATTTATGGATGGCCCCTAAGTCCCAAGTTACACATCTAATATGATACGATGATCATGAAATTTCCAATGATTATTTTGTAACTTATACTCCTGTTTTCAGTATATTTGTCGATTTAAGTGATGAAGTCAAAAATAAAATAAGACACTTTCCACCAGATTTCTTGTTTGGTGCTTCATCAAGTGCCTATCAAGTGGAAGGAGGCTGGCAAGAAGATGGTAAGGCAGTTAAAATGAATTCAGGATTTAATAACCTTTTTATTACTTTTCATGTTTCCATCATGTCCTTCAAAGTTTCAAAAAAATAAGTTTGTACTTATACCATATCATCTCCCACTGTTAAAACATCATCAAAATAAAACAAATAGAATAGAAATAGACTTTATTGTACACCAACAAAAATGTTTTAACAAGAATTATATCACGTGAAAATGTCCTTATCACTGAAAGCAATTTCTTTCAGGCAAACTTTGGATGGACAAATCGACAATAAATAGATTAAATCATGGGTAGTTTTGGTGTGTAATGGTGTAAATATGTACTTATAAAAATAAAATTAGACCCTTACAACAAACCCTTCCATTTGATATCTCATACGGTACAGATTACAACATTTTTTTAAAAATTTTGGCTTCTTAAAGTAACCCTTCTTTTATTTTCGTTGCATTTGGCTCACAGGAATTGTTATGTGTACCTATAAAATATCAACTTAATCGGGCTAGTAGATTTGGAGCAAGTTGGCTGTAACAGACGGACAGACAGACGCACGAGTGATCGATATAATGTTGGGTTATCAAACTCACCTTATCACATCGTGCTTTCCATAACATTATGGCACACATTAACCCAAAGCTCAAGAAGACAGATTAATTGCATTGAAAGTATAGTTTTTCTACTTTTGTTTCATAGGCACACAACGGTTATTCAACAATTTATCAATAGCTAACTAGTTTCTTGTATGTTAACAGGTAAATCATTATCAATATGGGATGTGGCAGTACACGCAAATCCAGATCTAGTCAAGGACGGGACCACAGGAGATGTTTCCGCTGATTCATACCACCTCTACGAAAAAGATGTGCACCTAGCCGCAGAATTGGGATTAACCTTTTACAAGTTCTCCATATCATGGCCCAGGATCCTACCAAATGGTTTTGCAGATAAAATAAACTCGCGTGGAATCCAGTATTACAAACTCCTCATAGAAGAATTGTTGAATAATAAAATTATGCCTGTAGTAACAATGTACCATTGGGACCTTCCAGAGAATCTACAAAAATTTGGAGGATGGTCTAATTCATTAATTGTTGAATGGTTTGTAGATTATGCTAAAGTTTTATTCACCACATTTGGAGAAAGAGTAAAGTATTGGATAACAATTAATGATCCAAAAGCTATATGCGTTGGAGGGTACGGTTCCATGTCCAAAGCTCCAATGATGAATGCGTCTGGAATAGCTGAATATATCTGTGTTAAGAATGTCCTGCTAGCTCATGCGAAGGTATATGAGCTGTATAATGAGGAGTATAGGAAGAAGTGCAAAGGAAATATTGGTATTTCTGTCGACTTCGTGTGGTATGAACCGGCATCGGGTACTAACGATGATCATCAGGCAGCTGAAGATGCAAGAAAATTTGATGTAAGTAAGTCCTATTTTCTGGCAATTATTATTATTTTAAAATTGACCTGGGAACTTTTTATGGTGAATATATAAATTGAAAAATTAAACGAGATTATTTTAGACTCACAAAGGTGGTTGAGCCACCTGCGTTCTAAGCAAGAGTGATACAAGTTGTTCATAGAGTATAGTAGGCCAGTGGTAGTAACCCGTTGATAAACTCAAATTCGGTTCAATTAGAAGAGGACCCTGATTTATTTCTGTGTTTTTAATTCAGGAAGTTTTAAGAAGTGAATATATTAATTTTGATTTCAGTGGGAATATTTTGTACACCCAATATTCTCAAGTGGCGGTGATTATCCACAAGGATTAAAAAATAATATTGCTATAAAAAGTGCGGAACAAGGCTTTCCAAAGTCTCGCCTTCCAGAGCTTTCAGCTAAGGAAGTGAGTTTGATTAAAGGCTCTGCTGATTTCTTAGGTGTAAATTCTTATACTACAAAATTAGCGTACAGAGATGCCTCTTTGGATGGAATGTACCCTGTGCCTTCATTTAAGGATGATATGGGTGCTGTAATAATCAAAGATCCATCGTGGACGCAAGCCGCATCGACTTGGTTGCAGGTACACAATAGTAAACCTATTATAGTAATTTTTAACGTCAAATGTTTTACTTGGTTGGGTTTACCTAGGTTTATCATCTCTAATGCAAATGTAAAGCATAATCGATATCGATAGTTTAATCGTAAAAGTTAGTCACATTGTCAAGGAAATGTTAATGTAGCCGCCCACTTTAGCTTCTCCAATCGTTTCTGCCAAAATATCTAAAATATTAAAAATAAATCTGTATTTTCCCAATCATACTTTTTTATTGCAGGAGGTACCGTGGGGATTTTTTAAAGTCCTAATGGAAATTAAAACTTTGTATAATAACCCACCGGTTTACATAACAGAGAATGGTTGGTCCACTTCAGGGAACTTGCTTGACGAAGACAGAATACATTATTTGAGGGCTTACCTCAATGTTTTACTCGATGCTGTGTTTGAAGGAGCTGATATCAGGGGCTACAGTGTGAGGTCACTCACTGATAGCTTTGAATGGTTTGAAGGATACACGTAAGTAATTAAAACCAATATAATCACATGTCTCTGAACTTATCATGTATGTCCTCGATGGAGGACCACCACGGATACTTGGCTGGAGCTAGAGTTGAGTGGCATAGCCAAAGTAAACCACCGTGAAATAGTGCGGATCGAAACAGCATTCACAAGCTTACGAGGATGTTATGGAGAATTCCTAGGTAGGTGTGATTCTTCATGACGGTTTCCTTCGCAATTAAAGAAGGTGATAATAAATGTACAATGGCTTTTTTTTATTTTACGCGGATCGTTGCATTACAACCCCCCAAAGGATACTAGTAGATAATCTTAATGCATCTCTTTCTAAGGTACCTTCATCAATTTCTCTTCGATCCTAATTTCACAGTTACAACCGTGAAAATAACTTTGTAATATTAGAGTTCGGAATATATCCTAGAGACTGAAAGAAAATGTTTGCTTGAATATATGTTATGTTTTGTAGAGAAAAATTTGGGCTGTACGACGTTGATTTCTCGTCTGGTGACAAGCCAAGGACTCCGCGAAAATCAGCGTTTATATACAAAGAAATCTGCAGATCAAAGACCTTGGATCCAGACTTTGAACCTGAAAAGTTTTTAGTTGATGGACCTGAAAAAACCCAAAAAGTTGACCAAGCTCATGATCAATTAATGTTGTATTAAACAGAAAATAAATTATATATATTTCATGCTGTGTTTTTGTATCCAATTCATCATCCTCCACGCCTTTTCTCAATTAAGTTGGAGTCGGTTTTCAGTCTAATGGGTGGGAGAGTCTCAATGTGTTACCCATTCTAATGAAATGTGTAAACTTTAAGACTGACGGGGCTAGTATTACTCAACCTTGTAATGTGCTAACCTACTTAACCACGAGCCCCTCCGTTTTTGGTATATTTCGAAGAAAGTCTACCTATTCAAAATTCAAAATTCAAATTCAAAATCATTTATTCAATTAAGACACTAAGTGACATTTATGAACGTTAAATTGAAGCTACTGTTAAAAATCATAGATCGACGCAAATAGACGCCACAGCATGTACTGGATTGTCGAGGTAAATTAGGTGAAAACACCAAAATCTACTGCCTGCTTGTGTCGATCTATAACTTCCAGTTTCCAAAATGCGTAGAGCCTTATGAGAAGAATACTGGCAAAGAAACTCATGGCCACTCTTTTTAAAAGTCAGATCTTCAGGTACAATGGTATTAGTGTTACATAAAAGATAAGCATGATGCAAGCTGTTGCCACCTGAATTACATTTTATTGAAATGCTCCAAAAGCTAACGCACAAACAAAAAATATCACTCAGTGATACCGTTGAAGGTTCGAACCTATTAAACATAGAAATCATTCAAGGTGCACATCAGTTACAAAGTCTACTGTTAAAACTAATTCGTGACTGGATTAAGAGGCTAGAGTTGCAGTTGAACGAACCAAAATAATAGTATAGGCTAAAGCATCGCTGACTAAGCCGACCAGTCACCCCAAGCAGCACCCGTTCACGAGTATGACGCATGGACCAGCCATCGTCTCCTTCGCCATATCAGAGGGAAAGAAACGACCCGCCCCATGACGACGCCGCAAGCAATGACATTTTAGTGAGCATGACGAGCCATAGTCGAGATACTGATAAAAATCACTAC
This sequence comes from Euplagia quadripunctaria, assembly GCA_963859945.1. Classification (NCBI taxonomy): domain Eukaryota; kingdom Metazoa; phylum Arthropoda; class Insecta; order Lepidoptera; family Erebidae; genus Euplagia; species Euplagia quadripunctaria. The sequence goes on from OY982582.1 coordinate 2,533,489, forward strand.
TAGTCAAAATTACCATAATAATCGTCACGCATTACTTTCAACTAACAATGGTTTGTTAATAATTTAGTCTAATTATAAGACAAAGAAGTTTGTGTGTATATACCTAAAGACACCTTAAGCCCAAGACTGTTTGTCGTTTAGATAATCGTTGATCGTATAGTAGGCTTTCCTAATAAGGTGATTTTTTACAGTACGCTTAAATTTATCTACAGGAAGGTCGATTACATCTATAGGAATTTTATTATAAAAACGTATACCAAGACCTTCGAACGAGTTGTGTACCTTATGTAAGCGATGATAGGTAGCAACGAGTTTAGACTTGTTTCTTGTATTAATATTGTGTATATCACTGTTTTTCTTATAGTCATTGATATTGTGCCTAACAAACATAATATTTGCAAATATATACTGTGATGCAACAGTTAAAATACCTATATCCTTAAACAACTCTCGAAGAGAGACTCTAGCACCTAAATTGTATATTGAGCGGATGGCTCTTTTTTGAAGAATAAAAATCGTTTCAACATCAGCCGCCTTGCCCCAAAGTAGTATACCATAGGACATGACGCTGTGAAAGTAGCTAAAATAAACAAGCCTAGCTGTGTCCGTATCAGTGAGCTGACGTACCTTCCATACTGCGTAAGCTGCCGAACTAAGCCTACCTGCAAGGCTGTCTATCTGGGGTCCCCATTGCAGTTTACTGTCTAATGTAAGTCCCAAGAATACTGTTGAGTCTACAATACTTATTATTTCATTATTTAGAGTTAGATTAGTGCCTAGCTGTTTTACATTTGGCATGGTAAATCTCACACACTTTGTTTTATTTGAGTTCAGTAGGAGATTGTTAGTTGAAAACCAATACAATACATCATTTAGCGCCCTATTCACATCGTCAAAAACTGTTTTTTTACGATCGACTTTGAAAATAAGTGACGTATCATCAGCAAATAGAACTATATCACAGCGATCTTTTAAATAATAAGGTAAATCGTTTATATATATGAGAAAAAGTAGAGGACCCAGTATAGAGCCCTGGGGAACGCCCATAGTAACAGGTAATCCAGAAGACCTCGCACCATTGACATCTACATGTTGAATTCTATCTTTCAAGTAGGAAACAATTAGTTCCAAAGCAATACCATTAACACCATAATGCCTAAGTTTAAGAATAAGCGTGTTTTGTACCAGTTGTCGAGTTTTCCAAAAATTTCTTCACAGGAGGTCTAGTTATGATCCCTAGGCCCCAAAACAACCACCAGTTAAAAAGTTTAAATATATATATATATATATATGTATGTATGTATTTACCTCAATTTTACCGGCACGATAGAGGTTGCAATTATGCACCGATTGCTTTCAAACTTGGACGAAAAATCAACAGGACAAAAATGGAGGTTAAGTTAGTGTATGGGGGATATTCCCCCAAAGGGGGGACTGGAGTGCAGATTATATATATACATATATATATATATATATGTATGTATTTACCTCAATTTTACCGGCACGATAGAGGTCGCAATTATGCACCGATTGCTTTCAAACTTGGACAAAAAATCAACAGGACAAAAATGGAGGTTAAGTTCGTGAATGGGGGATATTCCCCCAAAGGGGGGACTGGAGTGCAGATTTTCAAAAAAATTAAAAGAACACGAAATCTACCTCTGCGCTGCGGGCCCGGATTTTTTTTGTTTCCAATCGTATCGACCTCAGTAATAATAGATAGTCTAACTCAAGACTGAAATGTTACATTCACCAAGATGTGAATGCAATTTCTAGCTCAACAGTATGAGAACTCCCAAAGTGGCGTGATATCATAAAATTGAAATAGAGCTTAATGTCAGCTAAATACAGTAAGTAACATACTGCTGACTAGAGAAAGTACTGAGATGTTTGTTGAGGTATATGTTTACTGTTTTCAAACAACATAAACAAGAATATATAATAAACACTCACAAGACCAATGTTGTCATCAACCGTTGAAGACCGTATCCTCAATTCCAAGGAGTTTTGGTGACCATTCTTACTAACTTTTCAACTTTCGCTTTCCATGATAGATAATTACGTTGACATGAATGAATGCGATCACGCCTCTCTAAATCGGAAGGAGGGCAAGGCCCGAGTCCCTTGCGATAGACTCACTTGTGACGGAACACCGTGTGGTTTTAGTCGGTTCGATTCCGACATACCACTTCACCAATAGCCATGGTGAGGTGATGACCCGTGGTAGAATCCACACGAAAAAAAAAAAAAGTATATTCTATGGTGACATCTCGATGCAGACTAACAATGGACAGAAGAAAAAAGTCACACAATAACACTAAACTAGGATGATTCAATAAATATATAATAATTCAAATAAATATAATAACTAGCAGTTCCGCGCGGCTTCTATATATTTTGCGCAGAACCCTAATTCTTTTTCCAAAATAAAAGTATCGTAAGTTACTCCTTATAACACCAGCTATCTGTCAGTGAAAGTCCCGTGGAAATCGGTCCACCCGTTCCGGAGATTAACCGGAATAAACAGTCATACACACAGATAGACAGACAGACCGACAAAAATTTTAAAAACTGATTTTAGGCGTACGTATTGTGCAAATAACGGTATGAGCTTCAAAAATTATAAGCTTAAATTATTTTGAGCTTACAAACAGACACTTCAATTTTATTTATTTGTATTGATTCAGACACACAGTTTAATAATACCTAACTTTACATTTAGATTTACACTGTTTACATTTATATATATTATATTATTTATACATATTATATGATTGACAGTTAAAGTAAGGAGGCTGAAATGGAGGCTGGCAGGCCATACCATCAGGGATCAAGACAAGTGGAGCAGAGCAGTAACGGAATGGTACCCAAGAGATGGAACCCGCAAAAGAGGTAGACCATTTAGAAGATAGACTGACGAAATTAAGAAGGTGGCAGGACAGACAAACGCATGGATGACGACAGCAAAGAACCGAGAGAAATGGAAAGAGTTGGAGGAGGCCTTTGCCAAAAGGCAAACAGACCCGGAAATTGAGGAGGAACTGAAGTGGAGCCACAAAGCGTGAAAATCCAAGACAATACGTATACGACGTATTAATAAAAATATTTTTAACAAAAAATTTAACCGACGAAAAGAACTAAAAAGCAAAAAATAAATAAACCTCTTAAGTCTTAAGTATTGAGCTTATTTACATAAACTATCAAAATGTATATAAACTTATTTTTAGTCGGTGCCAAATAATAAAATTATTAAATACCTACGTATAGCCATGTCCATTTCTACGTAGGTACATATAAAATTTAGATAATTTATCAGTTTGTTGTTGAAGTAATGAAAAGTAAACAGAAACACTATTCGTTCCTACAATTTTCTAGGGTTTCTCTCAATGTTATCAGGATTCCATCATCAGATCCTGACTTCCTTGACATGGGACCACTCTTGAGGTATACCCCAACTAACAAAAAAAGAAGAATATCGGGTACAGGGACCAAGCTACCGGTGGTTAGGGTTCCAGAGACAGAAACCTCCTCACTATGCGTGCCGTATTGAGGAGGACTGACTTCTGCATCAGGCTCTTAATCCAACTGCCTAACGTGAGCCTCTGAATGTGTTGGTGGAGGCACAACAATTGCTGAATCCACATCTCACATGTCGGCAATTACGTGAGCTATTATTATTGTTGTTAACTAGCTGGCTGTACTCCGTAGTTTCAGGTAGATACTTGTGGTACTATCATCACTACTCCAAACAGTCGCAGCGAAATGTTAAATGGCCTTTCTCAAGAATTGAGCTATTAAATGCAAAAAATAACTAAAATAGAGTTTCATTATCTAACACCTGGTTACATCAACCCATCGTTACTAAGCCCAATTTATTGTACTCGTCAAAACGAATCATATGAGCCCAAACTTGAAGGGTTTACTAGTAGCCACTGAAGAGTCCCACTATCCACCTCCTGACTCAGTCATCAAATCAGCTCTAAGATGCCAAATCATAGTATTGTCATTCAAAGTACATTTACATACAAAGTTTCATTTCGATTCGAAAATCAAATTTTATTTAAATTTTCTTTTAAGATTTTTTTTTTTTTTGGTACAGGTGGCAAACGAGCAGACGGGTCACCCGATGGTAAATGACTACCGCCGCTCATGGGCACCTGTAACTCAAAAGTTACAAGTGCGTTGCCGCGCTTTAAGGTCGGAGTGGGGGAAGAGGGGAGGAGACGGGAAGGACGGGAATAGGGGAGAGGGGAGGGTTAGAGGCCTCCGGTAACCTCACTCACGCGGCGAAAGGCAATGCAAGCATTGCTTCACTGCCGATTTTCTGTGAGGCCGTGGTATCGAGCGGAGTCGAGCCGGGTCAAATGTACCGAAGTATGGCTCTCCCACTTTAAAAAAAGATTTGTTGATATAGTTAGATAACAGTTAAAAAAAATTCAAATCCGACTGGTAGCTTCTAGAACCCGTTCAAAAAACAACAAACCACTTTATACCTAATTTAATAATGATTGTCTTTGGTCTACTGTTGTCACTGGTATCCCTTCAAACTAGTCACAATACCGTCATGTATTGTGGTGATACCATAAATACTCCATAGTATTTATTTATAGATATCTTGCAAACATCTGATTATATTCTGTAGATAATATTAAATATAAACATGGTTATATAATATATTTATAATCCTGGAGTTTCCGTTGCTATTTTTCTGTTATTACTCAAAGAGTTTAGTTGTGTAGGAGTTTGTGTTGAGAGAATACGAAAAGACATTGATTCAGAACAAGTGCCGGTAAGTCAAAATATATTTACATTAATGTTGAACCAATTGATATCTTACTTTGATATCCTATTTTAATACCGTATAAATTCTAAATATACTAAGTATTTAATTCAAACAAAGGACTCTTTACAAATTTTGTTGAATGTAATAAGAAGTAGAATAAGAACACATAATAATCTAGCTAAAAATTTTTTTTAAATATTCGCGGCAAAATAGTCCAGTTCCAAAACTATAGGTTAAAACATTAAGCTAACCAAGCAATTTACCGTTATAAATTATTGAGTTTTAAATAAGTGTACATTAAAATAAATTACAATGTATTTTAGTATTCAAATCAGCCTCTTAAAATCAATCATCACTAAAGTTACATCACCAGACATTTCACAATACCTATAATCTCTATAAGTCTTGAGCAACGAAAGTTTCTTGCTTCCTATCAGTGTTCTTTCCCATCTGATTCTCCTTGTGCCCCTTTCATTAGTAAATTGTATTGTGGAGAAGCAGCGATACGTCCAATAGCAATTTCCGCATTATGTCTGGTGAACATGGTCTGTCCTGCTGAAATGTTACAGTGTTTTCGGTGTGAACCATAGGCCTGACTAACCACGGAAACGGAAACTGTTCGTGGCAAGCGAGAGAGAAAAGATGTAAAAATTACGCGGCAAAGACAGGAGAAGTTCTTGTCCTTGAAATCCTTCGTTCATTGGCCAAGCCAACGTTAATTCTAGATTATTAATGGACATGAACGAGGACTTTTCAGGGCTGCGAGTAGAAAACCGCCCTTTGCAGTCTTTCCCCTAAAAAAGTCCTTAATTTCTGTTCTGTAAATTTATTTCAGGTAGCGATTCCAGATTCGCCAAGTGTCGCATTTTATACCAAAGTTGGTAATTTCTATGAATGATAATTTACGTAACATTGTGGTTACAACAGAAACCATTTGAAATATATGTGGAAATAATAACGATAAGAAGTACGCTAGAAGGAAAACTAAAGAAGAAATCTGTGTTGGGAAAGTGGATAATACTGACTAAAGTAAGAAGACTCTAGTGGAAATGTGAAAAAGAGCAAAAAGATTTTAATGGGAATGTGGATAACATTAAATAGTTAATCTACAGACACGGACGAATCACGACATAAACTTATCAAAGATGATGACTCTACATAAAATATACATTATCCTGCCCTGGTACATTTTTTATTACTATTATTTATTTAAGTAAACGAGCGTCTTGAAAGGAATGATCAATAAAACCTTCAATTTGTCTATACAATTTCCAGATTAAATGATCACAATCTAAACCACTTGTTCTGTTGCTGATTAAGATGGAACCGAAACATAAGCTTTCAAGTTTAATTTGTCAGTTGCACAATAAAATATCATGAAACACACACACATTACTGGCGCTTTACGACTTTCACGGGATGCACTATATGACCCAGAGATGTAATATGTATCATCACCACATCTTTCTATAACACATTTTATATTAACTACACTTCTACTACTAACTACGCTTGGTTAACGAAGTATCATCTGTGGCCTGGTGGCCAAAAACTGAACATAATTCATACAGTTTTTACCTATTCGTTTCCAATAGGTACAAGTTGGTCTGTTCTGTCAAACATATACAATGGACTAATATAGCTTGATGTAGCCGTTTACACGCTTGTTTAAAAATTGTAGCTTTCTGCACTTCCTTAAATTTCTTAATAATGCGTACAAATAATTCTTTTTACGTATTACTTCTATCTATATACTTGTATAAAAATTTCATGTCACGTTGTTTGTCCGCGATAAACTCCTAAAGTTACAAAACTAATTAATCTATTTTAATGAAGTTTTGCATACCGTGTGCTGTTTTGTCGTACTTCAGAGGTAGGATGGCTTTTATCTAGGCTTGCAACAATATTTCTGAATTTTCCGGCAATAGTTGCAACCGAGTTTTATCTATCGATGTCTCGATATGGGCTATGCTTTCTCTGCAGAATACTTCTCGTAGCAAACCATAAAAGAAGATAGATGCGCTTTGGTGGGTCATTGCGGGAGGCGTTATAACAATGGAAAGTAGAAACAATAACCAGAATGTTGATAAAAGTTTCCTGTTACGCGTCAGCTGAATATTCGGGCAGAAAGTCTGCAGAATATTCGGTATTCGGCATGTGGCAGAATACACTATGCGTTGCAAGTCTAGTTTTATCTCAATTTGAAGCAATAAATATTTTTTTATTGCAAATTTTAGCCGGAGCAACGCGCGACCGGGTAGCTAGTATACTATAAATTATTGACTCCTACCACAATCAAAATCTAACTTCAATATGTTTCTAGTCAAAACAACAATGGTCGAACAAGTCTAAAGCTAGCGCCACTTACGTAACACATTGTCGCTTTACATTTAACATGTAGAATAGAATAATCTTTATTGTACGACCAACGACATATTGCTTAAAAAATACAGAAAGTGGATATGTGCAATAGGCGGCCTTATCGCTAAGAGCAATCTATTACAGGCAACCTTTGTATGAACAAAATCGATAATAGATAAAAGAATAACGTGTAGTTTTATTGTAAGATAGAAGTAAAGAGAAAAAGGCATTTACTTAGAAGAATTATAATGTTATAGACTTGTTATAAAAATAGGTACTTTATACATACAAATATACTGAATAAATAAATATACAGATATAAATATCATATTGATATTTACATGAAAAAATAAATTTACATTTAAAGATTCATTTTGAAAGGAGATATTAAGCAAATCCCACTAATCATACTAATATTTTAATGTGAAAGTTTGGATGGATGAATGGATGTTTATTACTCTTTCACGCAAAAACCACTGAACCGATTGCGATGAAACTTGGTATGTAGACAGCTGGAGACCGGGATTTACGCATAGGTTACTTTTATCCCGATATTCCCACGGGATCGGGACTTACGCGGGTGAAACCGCGGGGCGCTGCTATTAAGTAATATTCTTCACACACAAATATTTGAAGTAAATTTTAACCTACTTCTAATTGTCGTTCCTAAATCAAACTTTGAATGTATATAATGTAGTTCGGATGACTATATTATTATTTGGCATCTTAAAGCCAATCTGATGATAGAGCTAGGTGGATACTGGGCCTCGTTAATGGCTACTAGTACATTCCTTGGGTTTGAGCTCATATGATTCGTTTTGACGAGTCCAACAGATTAGGCTTAGTCACGATGGTCTGATGATGAAGGCAGAAGGTAGACAGTGGTACTTCTTTAACTTTTTAATTACCATTTCGTTTCGCCAATAAAGAGTTTTCAAAAAAATGATAGTTTACATAAACAATTACGTTTACAGCATATTCGCCAACAAAAATAATGACCCCATGAGGACACGGGTATTTCCGTCGGGTTTCTGGTTCGGTGCTTCTACCTCGGCGTATCAGGTAGAAGGTGCTTGGAACAAAGATGGTATGTACCTTCGTATCCTATCTAGATAAGACAAATACTGCCCTCCTTATTGCAAACGCAGTACTTGCAAAATGGTGGTTTGGAGATAAACGTGGTAAACGTATTTTTTTAAATCTTAGCAACAAGTCTATGTTATATAACTTTTGAAGTGTACTTAAAAAATTAGAAAAAAATCAAGCTTTCTATTGGCATATTTATTTCTTTACTTTAATGTCTCATTTGGATAAAATGCACAGTACTGCATTTTCATTTCCCACCTGGGCTTGTGAGCTTTCCAGTATCACTAAGGCCAAGTGCAGTATTTCTGTTTATTACTGCAAAATCACCTAGCACGTGTTCAATACTGCGTTTTTAGTTAATGGTTCCGTCCGCGAATGACATCGACGCACTGATTTGCTAGCACGAAACGCGGCACTGTATACTAATACTGCATTTAGTTTTAGCAGCGCAAGAGTGGCTCTTTGTTATGCTCGCTACACTCAAACGCATTATTGTAGAATACTGCGTTTGGCTTTAATTAGTATTCGTTTCAAAAGAAGTTATATGCTAAACTAAGCTACAGTAAAGGTATCAAGTACTGCACAACCTTCTAGCACATACTGAATGCTGCAGATCTTGTTAACAAAAGCAATGTTTTTGTGCAAGTGCTGCGTTTCTCGTTAAATAAAAAACATGTTTATAATAAAAAAAATCATGAGAATAATTATTTTATGCATAGATTAACCCCTTAAGATGTCATTTTTGCAAAAAAGTGAAAATCACAAAAATGTCGATTACTGCAAGTACAATTAGCAGGGCAGAATACTCAAACACCAATAAACGATAAGACGTCGTTAAATCTTGTATTCTCACTGTAAGTTAAAGGCGATTGTTTTTATTTGAATATAAGTAACGTATGTCACACATTACTAGTATTCTTGTTAACCCCTCCAGCTAAGCTCTAAGCTAAATGCTTGTTAGGAGTGGGTTCACGTCGGTAGTGTACTGGGTGCACTTGATCGCAAGTCCGACGCCTTAGCCATTACGCTATCGTTAAGAATGAATTTAAAACTTTATCTTCTTCAAGGTGATTTAAAAATGGCAAAAAAATATTAAATTCACCCTTTTGCCGTCAACAGGGAAAGGACTATCAATATGGGATGCAGCGGTACACAAAAACCCAACTCCAATCATGGACAGCACTACCGGTGACGTGTCCGCGGACTCCTACCATTTGTACAAAGAGGACGTTCAACTCGCCGCAGATCTTGGACTAGACTTTTACATGTTCTCTATATCCTGGTCACGGATCATGCCAACTGGCTTCAGGGATGAAATCAACAAACAAGGAATAAAGTACTACCATTCACTAATAGACAATCTGTTGGTCAAAAATGTTGAGCCCATGGTTACTATATACCACTGGGACCTTCCAACAGAGCTCCAGAAAATCGGCGGCTGGACAAATCCTGTGATAGTGGACTTATTCGCTGATTACGCTAAGTTATTATTCGAAAATTATGGCAATAAAGTTAAATATTGGATCACATTAAACGGACCTAAGGAAATTTGTGTCGGTGGTTATGGTTCCACGGCCAAAGCTCCAATGGTGAATATGAGCGGAATAGCCGAGTATCTTTGCACTAAGAATGTACTGTTAGCTCATGCCAAAACATATCATATTTATCAAGATCTGTACAGAAAGGAATTTAATGGATTGATTGGTATTGCTATCAGTTTTGTTTGGTATGAACCTGCGTCAGAGAGTGAGGATGACCATCAAGCAGCTATAGATGCAAGAATGTTTGATGTAAGTAAGACTTATTAAGGCACATTTTTTGAGTCATCACAACATTTTAAAAATGTAAACATACCTTTATACTTAAATGCATTTACCGTGGTAAAAGAGAATACTTGCTAGCTTAGTTTATGAACTAAAATTTCAAAAGAACCCAAGTTTAAGAAAAAGGAACTGGTGATGCAGCAGCCGTGTGTTATATTACATGAACCATTTGGAGCCACTTTTGACCGCTTAATAACGCATAATCTATTTAATATAAATACTTGAATTTTTGTTTATTTATTAAAAAGATTAATTAGAACCAAACATTTCATAAATACAGCTTAAATATCCATCCAGATATTATCGTTTAAAAATCGGTAGTTTTAACACTGACTGACTGATAGATATGCTGTAAAAACTAGTCAAGTCAAATCTTCAGGATTATCTACAGAACTTTGCAATCATTTAGATCTCAATTCTACCACGTATATTCTTAATATTGAACTTGGCTCCCATTTTTACATTTATGTTCTTGATGGGATATTATTAATACAATACTGGTTTAACAATAATTATTTAACAAAATTCAAAATCGATATTGTCCATATTTATCGAATTTATTAAGTACCAGCTGTACCCCGCGGTTTCAATCGTGTAAGTCCCGATGCCGTGGGAACATCGGGATAAAAAGTAGTCTATGTGTTAATCCAGGTTTCCAGCTATCTACATACAAAGTTCCACCGCCATCAGTTCAGTAGTTCTTGCGTGAAAGAGTAACTAACTCTCACAAACTTTCACGTTTATAATATTAGTAGGATTATTTTGATATAGGTACACTAAATTTTTATTGCATTTAATTTTATGACTTATGCACAACCACTCTTTTTATTTTAACACCTACAATATACACATTACGCCTTGAAAATGTTAATGAAAATTTTCTAAAAAATCATTACCTGAATTGAACATAATATTAAAATTTGTGAACTGGCTCCACTGTCAATATTTTCACAATTGGCCACTGACGAGCTTATGCGGAAAGTCACACATTTAATACAATACTTTATAATCCATTACTTATATGTAGCTAATAAACTGTTTTTGATTTTAGTGGGGCCAATACTCACACCCAATATTCGCGAAAGGCGGCAGTTTTCCCCGAGAAGTGAAAAACAATGTCGCTAGGAAAAGCGCTGACCAGGGTTATTCGCGATCTCGTCTTCCAGAATTAACTTCTTCAGAAGTGGCATTGATACAAGGAGCCGCTGATTTCTTAGGTGTGAATTCATATACAACAAAATTAGCGTACCGAGATGCTTCATTTGATGGATCATATATGGTGCCTTCGTATATGGATGATATGGGTGCTGTCCTAATCAAAAATGTATCTTGGCCGCAGTCAGCAACTAGTGGAATACAGGTTAGGATATTATAGTTGCTATAGTAAAGGGAATATATGTATTGGATGTCTGGAACAGTCTTCCAATGAGTAAGTGTTAAATGTCAAATCAGGTTCCTTCCTGACACCTATTTCATATACCCTTAAGTTTTTTATTCAAAACTACTTACTATTTTACCTGATGCATTTAAAAAAATCTTGATATTAGGGGGGGAGGGTGTCGAGCCAAATCTCACGATATCTCACTAAGAGGTGGTCGAAAACTTGCCAACATCACCTCACCTAATTAATGAACGCCCCTTTATTTTCTTTTCTACAACCCCCAGCCCAGCCATCAGAGTTACATCAGGTTGCCAGAGTAGAGGGATCGCCAAACAGATTCAAACAGCGGCAATGAATTCGATTTTAGCAAAAAAAATAAACTCTATGTAACTTTTACACATTTTCTTCATCTCAACCCTGAAAAGCTCCCACTCCTGTCTGTTGCTGAACATGATCAGTTGCTGTGTTTGGATCAGCAAGAACACTGCCTCGATTACACCCTGCACTGGGTTCCCTAAGTCTGGTGTTCCAAACAAATAAGAACGTCAGGGAATACAAAACTCTATTCCACCAGCGGTTGCCAGTCCATTGCTACTTCATCTTGATATAATGTCTAACATTTTAATTGCAGGAGGTACCAGACGGCTTCTTCGAACTATTGATGGAACTAAAAGTTATTTATGAAAATCCAACGATATTCATAACAGAGAATGGTTGGTCCACTGCGGGTGGCTTGATCGACCACGACAGAATACAATACTTGCGAAGTTACATGTTCGCTTTACACGACGCTCTGGAGGAAGGAGCTGATATAAGAGGCTACAGTGTCAGGTCTCTGATCGATGGCTTTGAATGGTTGTACGGCTACACGTGAGTATATTTCAAAACGTAATAGTCAAAGAAATCAATAAATAAACAGATTTTTACCCACGGCGGTACGGAGAAGGTTTATGCGTTTAGGGTGAGAGATGTTTGTGTGTTTGTGCAAACCAATATTGCCATTTACCTCCAACACTAAAAGTCCGATTTTGATATGGTTTTCAGTATTGGGTTTGTGGTTGACTGGTGCTGGTTCTTAGATGGGTGTTACGGTGGTAACTCACTAGGGGGCGCTGCAGTAAACATTTGTTTGTGCAAACCAATGTTGCCATTTATCTGCAAAACGAATAGTTCGATTTTGACGCGGTTTTCAGTAATGGGTTCGTGGTTGATTGGTGCTGGTTCTTAGATGGATGTTACGGTGGTAATTTACTAGGGGGCGCTGCAGTAAACATTTACAATTTCAAATTTCAACCAAAATGAAGATATCCTGTGTTACATTACAACGTCGTAAAATATCTTCAATAAAGATATTCACGTTACTATAAAACTGCAAAACTTTAGTTCATTTAATGGCAGCCCCGGCGGATATTCTTTGGTTGTTAATTAAGTTCATGGGTAGTTGAATATGTTATTTATTATTGCCACATTTATATTCGAGAAACAAATAGGCACGTAAGGAATTGCTATGGAAACTGATACTCCATTGTTTAAATGACCGACTTCGCGAGAGATCAACTCTATTAAGTATAACAAGTTTTTTACGTTTATTATCTTTCGTTACATAATCTAAGTCGGGGTTTTTTTTTTGGTTTTTAAATTATTTTATCCTTTTTCGACTAGGTTTTAACCGTCGTGGGTTTTTACAAAATTTTTAATTTTGCTTTTTTAGAGATTTCAATTACTACGAGTGAAATACCTCATCAAACTCTAAGAGTAACAATGTACTCGAAAGTAAATGACTTAGACAAGTAGGACGCAGTGCAGAGTCAACTGTTGTTGAATGAATAAAATATTTGTTTTTACATTATAAAATATCTGCAATACACTGCACTGAACCGAGTCGCAGATATGCGCCGCAATGAATGAATCTGTTTATTTTCCTAATTCATTGCGTGATATTAGAAATCTGGAATAACATACAGTAACACAATTAATTTAAAAAAAAATTATATCTTTATTTATTTCGTACATAGGTCTGACTGAGATAGGGGGGATAGATAAGTAAAATACTTCTTTGTCTCATATTACCTACTTGGTTTCGTGTAATATGTATGATATTGGTGTCCATTCTGTTGTATTACTCTCTTGACTATAATTGACTAAATTTTCTTCATACAAAATGTAAACCTTGTACACTTTGAAACAAGGTCTTATTTCAAATTTAAACAAGAAGGTAACATATGTCGCTATCGAAATAAGCAATAAATAGATGCCAGTAACAAAAAGACCTTGTTACGAAGAAGACAAGGTTGATTTCATATAAAGAAATTAAGTCAGGTTTTAGTTTAGTCGAGTGTACAATAGAACCGGGACCATTGTGGTGGTTTCTTAGATAATAATCCCTAAATTCCATAGTGCCATAAATCACAAAACCATAGTGTAAAAATCATGCCTTTTATTTTACAGAGAAAAGTTTGGACTATATGAAGTGGACTTCACATCGAATAAAAAGCAACGAATTCCTAGAAAATCAGCCTTCGTTTATAAGCAAATTTGCAAAACAAAGACTGTAGACCCAGAGTATGAACCAAAAACGTTCTCAATTCGAGCACCTGTTAAAAATAAGGATTATGGCATTTATAATAAAATGAAGTCATATTTTGTATTAACAAACTTTACAGAAGAAAAAAAATCGCGTAGATTATAATAAAATACATACGACCAAAATACTGAAAATCAGGGAAAAATAAAATTGACATATAGATTATCAAAGCGTACTATGAACATAGCACGTTTGTTATCGAATAAGTACTTATACCAAAAATCGCCTAATTAGTAGAAGAGTTAGTTTGTCGCTGTAAAAAGTGAATTTGGTATACCATGGGAACCATGTTTGTTGAGATAAGGTTCTTAATATATATGTGTTTCAACAAAACGGCCAATATTTGCCCAATGGACAGCAATTTTAGCTTGTTCTATTTTCACAGTTTTTCACTCTATTGGCCTTGTACAAAACATAGAAATAAGCGTGCAGTTTTGTTGATTACAAATTAAAATCATGGCAATAAATAGTTTGTTTTTACTCTACATAATATATCCGTTAGAGACAAGACCCTTTATATTTAACAGTGGATGTCCCATAGCTGAGTTGATGATGGCGATATGCATAACAAAATCAGTAATGTATTGCACAAATTCTCATTACTATCATTTCTTATTATGACTATCTAAATCTGAATGAAGTGATAGCGATACGAGCCAGCAAAAAACATGCTATAGCATCTCTGTTTCTCCTCCTTCTACTCGTCCAGGGTAAGAAATTCTTGGAGTTAGTAGTTGCAGCTAGTAGAAAAACTAATAGAGATAGTGTGTGCCAGAAGGCTAACTTGTTTCTACTCTCTTAGGATCTTACTACCAAGTACACCAACAATATTTTCTTATGTAGATGGAACTGCTTCAAAAAACGGAAGCTGAAAGCGGTTACAAAATGATTGAAAAAATTTCTACTTATAGAAATTACTTATAGAAGTTTATCAGCAGTCTGGTTATCATGGTATAGGCTCTGCCTAGTTTGGGATCAGAAGGCTGTGTGTGAGGTATCTCAAGTTTTTACTATTATTTCCTTTTTTATTTTGACTTTATCAGCTCCTAGTGACTAGTAAAAGTGTTTACACCCAAGCAGATCCGTATATACCGGATACACCGTATATACTGAGTGTAAATTTGGTGTATACTCAGTGTGGTGTATACTTAGGAGACAACGATAGGTATATTTGGTATTTATTGATCACACACTGAGTATAGAAAAAATTTTTACTCGGTGTGAATTCGAATCATATACCGCAAGTTTACACTGAGTATACACTCAAATTTTTTTTCAAAGTCTCAATTAGGAAAAAATTTTAGAGGCTTACAATTACTAACGTAGACCGAAAAGTATTTCATAAGTGTGAAACACACACGTAGTTTTCACTACCTACCTACTGCTGTGAATCACATCACTAATGTCATGACAGTACTTGACAGTACAGTACTTTACAGACATGACATGACAGTACTTAATTAATGTAATACGCAAATTTACCATTATATCAAGCCAGTCACTGTCATACTGCATTTTTATTACAACCTCAACACATGAAGACCCGTCTTCAACATTGGCAATCCCGACGAAAAAGCGGTCCCCAGGCGTTTTTCGTTCTTTTAGCTTTTCAGCGGTATATTTAGCTGGTATACGCCCTTATGGCGTCTGTAACCCGAAAATTATGTGACGTCTTATTGATCACTTATAAAAATTTTCAACTTTTGGACCTTCAAAAATTTCATATCACGGGACTTTAAAAAAAAATCCGGTGTATATTCATATTCAGGGTGAGTTCGACACATATACGCTATGTATACTTGGTGTGTACTGAGTATATACGGATCCACTATATCTGCAACTACCAATAATATGTAATGATAGGAATAAATGAAATTACAGTACGGTAAACAAAGTGTATTTTAATCTCGGAGGAGTGTCATTCTAATGATATTCTGATTGCCGTTAATACTTACAGACTTTTTTTGAGCGTCATACCAGGTGTATGGCGTGCCTTAGGATTAGTACTTTGACGTATTAAAAGTTGAAAACACTAAACCATACCAAACATTTGTTTTATCACTACGATAATATGTTGACCATACTATTCTACTAAACAGTAATTACAGTAAACACTTAAACAGTATCAGTTTAGGCACATCACTAGTGCTGTGTCAAATTTGTTTTGTTTATATGTCACGTCTGGAGAAGTTTTACTGATTTATATTAGTTAAAAAATGTGCGATATAAACGATAATCCTATTAAACTTAGCGTTAAATGGAATGGTAAGGAGTACGAAATACCAGAACTATGGCCGTCGGACTCCGTTGCAATGCTCAAAGTCGCCATCGAAAATGCTACAGGCGTTCGGCCGGATAGACAAAAGTTACTCAATGTTAAATTTCAGGGTAATTATTATTCATTTACTGTCATATTATAAGTTTTGTACGCAACGGTGGTTGTATTTATATTTGTAAAATCAAATGTTGATGTTTTAATATATACAAATACAAATTTGAAGACGTATTTTTCTGCTTCAATAATAATCTTTACATAACGTTTCAGTCTGTGATCTTAACACGTCGTTAGATATTCCTATAACTGCATACAATGTTCTACATTTTTCTGCATAATTACAACATTGCAATTGGAAAAAAAATCATAAATTCTTATTCAAAAAAGTTGAGATACATCTCTAATACACTTATATCATAACTGCTATCTTCCTGCCATTTCTTTGCGGCTTGAATCTAAGCAGAGAATCCATTGTGGAAAGGAAGTGGTCTTCTATGTTCAAGTTTTAAACATTCAGTATTTGGTGTCACACACATTTTCAGCATTAAATAGTATGCAACACTGTGCATACTACTTAATACCAAAAATATTAATATTTAAATCATTATCTTCTGTAGGAACCCATAAGATAATAAGTATACTATAATATATTATTTTAAACAACGAAACAAAACTATGCCCTTCTTTCTAGGTAAAACTACAAGCTATTTTATAAACATAGTAATAAGAACACTGAAGCTATGTTAAGATTACATAATAAATTATAGTGGCATCAGAATTGAGGAGCATCAGAACAAAAACTGATAAATCCATTTTCTTTTTTTTTTCTCATTAGGTAATGCACACATAAATCTGTAATTCAATAGTTCAATCAGTGTTACCAACACTAATAAACTAGTAAACTTAATTTATACCTATAACCTAAATAAGCAATCCATTGACTTGTATTTATCTCGTAAATCGATTACATAAACAGAGAAAGTTAGAAAAACAAATGTACCTTCATTTTTTAATTTATATATTATGCAATATGTATACCAAAGACCATAGCAAAATTAAAATCTTAGGAAGACAGATCCAAATTTCCCTTTTAGTTAACATTTCTATATGTTTTAAAGGTTTTAATACCTTAACTGTGAGTAGCGTATTTCTGTGTTTGTGTCACAGAGATTGTTACACATACATACAATATTGACTGGCCTGTTGGTCTCGTGGTTAGTGACCCTGACTGCTGAGCCAGAGGTCGTGGGTTTGATTCCCACCCAGAACAAATAATTATGTGATGCTTATGATCATTTGTTCGGTGTCTGGGTGTAATCTCTATAACATGTATGTATTTAGAAATATATAAGTATGTTTATCAGCAGTCTGGTTACCATAGTACAGGCTCTGCCTAGTTTGGGATCAGACGGCCGTGTGTGAGATATGCAAAGTTATTATTATTAAATATATTGGACATATAAATATCTGTCCCATTTAGAGATAACTTGTAGTATACATGCTACAAGTTTTGGTAATAAACACTATGAACAGTTTGTAGTAATTTAATTGTAACATTAAATAAAAACAATCCATGCCAACTGCTGTATCTCTACATATTATATAACAAAGTCCCCCGCCGAGTCTGTCTGTCTGCCTGTTCGCGATAAACTCAAAAACTACTGAACGGATGTTCATGCGGTTTTCACTAATAGATAGAGCAATTCATGAGGAAGGTTTAGGTATATAATTTGTTAAGGTTTTGTGTAAGTTAGGTTTTCACAGGCAGGCTTCTGCAACTTGACAACGAGGTGCGTATTTTGCGTTGGTGGCAATAAAAGCTATTTGAGCCACCCTAACTCCCCCAAGAATCCCAGTAACCTCTTCACATTACCGACGATCTCGGAGAGTGACCCTGGCGAGCCAAGGTACTTAGCCCGGTATATTACCCCCGGACAGTCCAGAAGTACATGGAGGAGCACAGCAACGGTCTCCTCTGCCTCAATGCAAGCTTTGCATGGTGGGCTGTCCAAAGCACCTATAGCAGAAAGGTGTTTTTTAAAAGATCCAAATGTGTAAATTGTTTCAAATATGATGATGATTGTTTAAGATGTCTCTGCTACCCATGCGAAGCTGGGGCGGGTTGCTAGTAATCAAATATAAATTAAAATTCTCCAACTCAAAAATCCTTTCTACAAATTACAAAAGAACAACCTTAAACAATTTTCTTGAATTAGAGCTAAGAACATTCTTTATTAAGTCATCTGCATCATAGCTCCTAAGCTATGATGCCACAGGCAGACACAGCTTCACACGTAAACACACCCCTCCTGTTGGGAGTAAATAATTACACAAGTGGGTCGAATTCAATTATTGATATAGGTAGTGGTATAGGGTGCCAATAGGTATGTTTGTTCTGTTGTATTTTTGTTATTAACCAACTTCAAAAAAGGAGGAGATTCTCAATTCGACTATGTTTTTTTTTTTGTTTGTTATCTCAAAACTTTCGACTGGGCGAACCGAGTTTGATGATTCTTTTTTATTTGAAAGCTGGTGCTTCCCGTGTGGTCCCATTTCAATTTGGTCCAGTTCTGACAATGGCATCCATGAGAAAACCATATATAAGTCTTTTATGGAATAGTTTTTTTTGTTGAAGTCGGTTTTTTTTTTAAAGAAAATTGGTGACCTAGCAACTTTAGACAAATGTTTGCTAGAATGAAAATTAATTTGGAAGTATCTTAAAAATGAATATCAAAATTTGTATTGAAAAACAGAGTAAGCAATATGTCTCTTAGTACAGTAGTACTTAGTTTATAAAGTACAGGGTTCATACCCTTATAAGTTAATTATAAGGCATGTAATGTGTAAGGAGAGGAAGGTGGGATGCTCACCAGCCAGATGGACCGACAACCTGAAGACGGTAGCTGGGATGGATTAGATGCGAAAAGCGAAGGTCCGGGCCCAAGGGCGATGTCCAGTGGATGGATGCAGTGGACTGCAGCTGTAGGCTAATTAATTGTTTTAAGAGAGGGAGATGATACGTCTTGGATTCAAGTCGAATAGAGAGTTTGCTGTCCTTTATTTACTATAAGCTTCTTGTTTACACCAATGTGAACACAAATTGTTGCCTGGGAACCACAGAGTATAATAATAATATCTGGGAACTGAGGAAGAGTTGCATTCCTATTACTTTTCTTTTTCAAACAAATTTTTCGACTTAGTGGTTCATATTTTCACTAACTGATAATTATCTTTTAAAAAAAGTATCACCAACTTCAATGTGCCATAATCATGATCATGCTAGCTATGGGAGAGCCATGCTTCGGCACTTATGGGCCAGCTCGACCGGAGTGATACCACAACCTCACAGAAAACCGGCAGTGAAGCAATGTTTGCATTGCTTTTCGCCGAGTGAGTGAAGTTACCGGAGGCCCTAACCCTTTCAACCACCCCCTCTCCCTCTTTTCCATCTTCCCATACTCCTACCTTAAAGGCCGGCAACGCACTTGTGACTCTTGAGTTGCAGGTGCCCATGTGCGGCAGTAGTCACTTACCATCAGGTGCTAAATTGTAATAAACTGTATTCGTCATGTCTTAATGTTCTACCCTTAGAGGTGGAATATTTTCTTCAAATTTAAATGGGACCAACTTTGATGGCAACCAATTCAATTATAATATAAAAAATATAATATAACAATAATTATAATATATAAGAAAGATTAGTTCAAATCAGTTCAGAAATAACGAAGATATCAAATTGAGAATCTCCTTCCTTTTGAATTCATCCTTGTTTTATATAAAATCTTTTAATTTACTCAAAGTGGTTAAAAAAAATAATGATTTGAAGGGTTACCCTTTTTACAAATAATAGACTCAATCTAATTTAATAAATAACTTCCATCCTGTTCCAGGCAAAGTGGCAACAGACAACTACACATTGTCAGAGCTGCAGCTGAAGCCAAATCTGAAAATCATGATGATGGGGTCTCTGGAAGAAGCTATAGCTGGTGCTCTGACCAAGCCAGACGTGGGGGATGAAGTTGTCAACGACTTGGATATTGAGGAGGAGGAGGTTGATGTGGAGAATCAGGAGGTAATTATCTTGTAGACGATGAAGGCAAATTTCTACTCAAATTGAAACAATCATATTGAGAAAGTTCCTTCACAGTACACTATGTAGTAAGTAGGTCACCTTCACAGTGTTGTATGTCTGCTGTATTTTTTTTATGTTATAGGGGCAAACGAGCAGACGGGTCACCTGATGGATAAGGTCCAGATAGGTCATCGCTCAGCAGTCAAAATTTCTTTTGAGTGGAAAAAAAGTTTTCTATCTTTTTGAAGTAAAAACTTCTTTGGCGGCGTTGTGCACTTTTTGGGATTTGTAAAAATCGTTAAACTCGCGTCAGGACACGTGACCTGATCGAAAATTCGTAAAGAGCTGAGTTTCTTATATTTTAAAAAATATTTTTACGCCATCTGTGGATTCTGCGCGATACTACTGTAGTTTGATATATACTTATGTATTATATGGTATAGATCCACTAGAGGGCGCTAATTTAAACATTGAGTTTTGTCAGCTCCTTATTAATTAATGTTTAAAAAATGTGTTTTCACTTCTGACGTGCAATCCTACGACTGAGTTTTTTTTTTCAATGATTACACTGAAGCTCAACAATAGCTACTAAATAAAATTAAAGAAAATCAGTAGACAAACAATGATGAAAAAGGTGATGAACTATTCTGTCTTTGCCTGTTTATATATCACTACATACTATAAAACAAAGTCCCCCGCCGCGTCTGTCTGTCTGTTCGCGATAAACTGAAAAACTACAGAACGGATTTTCATGCGGTGTTATAATAGACAGTGATTAATGAGGAAGGTTTAGGTGTATAATTTGTTAATATTTTGTGTAAATTGATTGAAATATATTTATGCTGCCCGTGCGAGGGGCGGGTTGCTAGTAGATTAATAAACAGAAAGCACCCTCTACCCCTTAAATAGACTTGGGGTACTGAGCTGTGTACGATCACTCAGTAATTATAAGTTGCCAAACTATTTTACTCAAATAGTTGCACTGTTTACGGCTTACCTTATGAAACAGTGCTGTTGCGATAGCGGGAGTTTCCCCTATCGACATGACCTTGAAAGTCGATAGTGATATTTTATCGATATTTTCAATAGTATCGATAGACAACATTAAAAAATACTATTGCTGGAGATTGATAGTATCGATACTATCGATAGTAGGTATTATTAAAGTCGATATTTCGGATAGGATATCGATAGTACGACTGTATTGATTTTCAAGGCCACGATAGTATTTTTTTAAATTTATTTTTTAGCAAGACACAATTTAAGTTTATTTATAAATAACTAGCATCGCCCCGCGGTTTCACCCGCATAAGTCCCAATCCTGGGGGAATATCGGGATAAAAAGTAGCCTATGCGTTAATCCAGGTTTCCAGCTATCTACATACCAAGTTTCATCGCAATCGGTTCAGTGGTTTTTGCGTGAAAGAGTAATAAACATCCATCCATCTAAACTTTCACATTTATAATATTAGTGGGATATACCTCGCCAAACTTTTACGTTACGATACTATCGCTATCGCAACGACACTTATGAAATCACTCATCATTCTCAATATAACCTTTCAGATATACCTGGCGAAGATCAACAAGCGTGTCCGCGACTACAAGATCAACATATTGAACGAGGCCCGGGAGGGCAAGAAACTCCTCGTTCTGGACATAGACTACACACTCTTCGACCACAGATCTGTCGCTGAAACTGGTATATTAGCTAATCTATATATTTATAAAAATGAATCCCTATTTCCCTTGGTCACGGCATTATGCGTGAACGGCTGGACCGATTTCGCTAATTCTTTTTTTGTGTTTATTAGTGTCAGGAGAAGGTTCTTATGAAAGAAAAAATTACCACCCGCGTAAAGTAACGCGGGGAGAGGGAAGGGTTAGAGCCTCCGGTAACCTCACTCACGCGGCGAAAAGCATTGCAAACATTGCTTCACTTCCGGTTTCCTGTGAGGCCGTGGTATAACTCCGGTCGAGCCGGCTTACACGTGCCGAAGCATGGCTCCCCACGAACATACTATTTCATATTCTCTAACACTCTTCTACGTTTAAAGGTTACGAGTTAATGCGTCCCTTCCTCCACGAGTTCCTGACCTCCGCATACGAGGACTACGACATCGTGATCTGGTCAGCCACCGGGATGAAGTGGATCGAGGAGAAGATGCGACTCCTTGGCGTGTCCACTCATCAGGATTATAAAATCATGTTTTATTTGGACTATTTGGCCATGATTACCGTTCATACGGCCAAATATGGTACGATAGATGTAAGTATATATTATTTTTCTTCTAGCCCTGTTCAATTAATCAATTAATTTACCCCTGTTTAAGCAAATTTTGCGCACCGAGGGATGTGAAATTTAAAATACCTAAAGTTTATATAAGGTGTAAAAAAACGCAAAAAAGTGTGTGTACTTATGTACGCACGTAAGAAGTTATACTTTTATCTAGTTAAATAAAGTTTATTTAAATATCATAATAAATAATACATACCGTCAACTAACCTCAAATTCTACAAACGTACTCAAAGTAATATGTAAAAACCATTTTTATCACTTAAAATCACAGTAAATTATCTTTAAATCAATAAATTGCAGTCACCACGATATTTTATTTAAAAAATATATATATTTATGTATATGTGTATACAATATTATAAAACACTTGTTGTAGGTTCAGAAACACTTGAATAAATATCGTGAAGTTGGTAACTTTTTTTGAAAAACTAAAATGTTGACTAGCTAACTTCAGGGTGTCGGTTTTTCGTGACGGTGTGCGCGCGCATCGTAAAAATTTACTCTTATCATTTTCCCTTAACGCGCCAAAAGAAGTATAACTTCAAGAAACGAAAAATAACGCATCAAATTCTTAATATGATTTTATTACTAAAAATGTAATATTTTTGGATAAAGTAACTTTAAGCACATGCTCATATTTTATATTTTACGTTTTCATAACTGGTTTTACAAATGAAACTTAGCTTTAAAGATATTAGTAAGTACTTAACTAATTTTTAATTACAATAATGGACAATCTATATCTCTTTTATTGCCTCTTCAGATTCAATTCCAATTGAAAGTCTTAGTTCTCACAGTGAAAGCTGAAAATGGGAGTAACAAATCTCATTTTAAAGAGTTCAGAGTGAGGTTACCGGAGGCCCTAACCTCCTCCTCCTTCCCCTACTCCCACCTTAAAGGCTGGCAATGCACTTGTGACCCTGCAGGACTCCATGCACGGCGGTAGTCACTTACCATCAAGTGACCCGTAGGCTCGTTTAGCCCCTAAGCCAAAAAAAATCGCATTTATAACATTAGTTTGGTTGTTTCAGGTAAAACCGCTAGGCGTAATATGGGGCAAGTACCCTCAGTACAGCTCAAAAAACACGATAATGTTCGATGACATCAGAAGAAACTTCATCATGAACCCCAAAAGCGGACTCAAAATCCGTCCCTTCAGGCAAGCACACCTCAACAGGGACAGAGATCGAGAACTCTTACATCTCTCGGCTTACCTCAGAGATATAGCCCAATACTGCGAAGATTTTGATACTTTGAACCATAAAAAATGGGAGAAATACAAGCCAGATAAAAATAGGTCGGCTATCAAAAGAAAAGCGGACGATAGTACACCCTCTACACCCAAAGAATGACGGTAGACCGACCTCAGGCCGATTTTAAATCGGCCTGCAAATCGCCTTAATCGCTTAATAAGACTGTTGTTTCGATTAGTGAGAATAAGTATAGAGAAGTTGACCAATTCTGTCTAAATAGTTCGTGACGTCACCAACACAGGCGTCAATTGTATCTAAATAGTTCTTGACGTCACCAACATAGGCGTCAATTGTATCTAAATAGTTCGTAACGTCACCAACAGGCGTCAATTGTATCTAAATAGTTCGTGACGTCACCGACATAGGCGTCAATTGTATCTAAATAGTTCGTGACGTCACCAACATAGGCGTCAATTGTATCTAAATAGTTCGTGACGTCACCAGCATAGGCGTCAATTGTATCTAAATAGTTCGTGACGTCACCAACATAGGCGTCAATTGTATCTAAATAGTTCGTGACGTCACCAACATAGGCGTCAATTGTATCTAAATAGTTCGTGACGTCACCAACATAGGCGTCAATTGTATCTAAATAGTTCGTGACGTCACTAAAATAGGTGTCTTGCTTTCGTTTCTAAACCTTCGGAATCAAATTGACGCAGTTGTCTTGTTACTAAAACTCGGAGAATGATACGCAGAATGTTAGAATGTTCAGCGAGGGAATCGGAATTATGCGAACCTGTCATTTGACGGAACAATGCGCTTTGTGATTTAGGAAGCCTGTAATAAAACTGGAGAAATTTAATTTTATTATTACATTTTTGACAACAACATACAGTTGCTGTCAAAAATCAATCTGACCACAGACATCATCATCTGGAAAAAAAGAAACGCTTAAAAATGAAAAAAAAGTGCGCTTTTTCGAACGCATTCGATTTTCAACGTAATTAACGTATTCGAAAATCGAATGAAACAATCGAACGTGTGCGCGGCCTTAAAAGTCTATTACCATTATTATCTTACGACTATTATAAATGCAAAAGTTTAGATGGATTGGTGTTTGTTACACAATCACGCCAGAACGGCTGAACGGATCTGGATGAAATTTGGCACAGAGAAAGATGAGAGGCTACTTTTATTCTGGAAAAATGTACGGTTCCCGAGGAATAGATTTAAATTTCCGCGCGAACAAAGTCACGGGCAACAGCTAGTGTTTATATAATAGCTCTAGTTCTTGCCCGCAATTTCGCTCGCGTATAAATAATTTTTCCACCCCTCAAAAACTTTTTTCTGGATGAAAAATATCCTATGTCCTCGTGTCTCTCTGGCAACGTGTATGCAAACCTTCATGATGATCGCATAAACGGTACAGCAGTGCATAAAATACGAACAAACACACATTGATTTTTATATATAAGATTACTGGTAATGAAGGCACATTACATTAGAATGTGAGATGTGCAAAATAAATATAGAATAAAATATTTTTTTTTTTATTCTTCTATATATTGAAATCAAGAAGCAGTTTTTGACTAATACATTACGCTAGCCGTTCCCGCAGTTTCACCTGCTTTTATGGTCACTGCTCCGCTCCTATTGGTCTTAGCGTGATGATATATAGCCTATAGCCTTCCTCGATAAATGGGCTATCTAACACTGAAAGAAAGTTTCAAATCGGACCAGTAGATCCTGAGATTAGCGCGTTCAAGCAAACTGTTCAGCTTTATATATTAGTATAGATAAAATTGCATATAACGTCATGTTCATTTAGACTCATAGAATTCGTTTGAAACCGTGCTATGGCATACAACTTCTCTCAACTTATTCTTTATAGTTTCTACTTACACATTAATTATCCAATTATTGGATAGCTAAGTCAAATATATAAATGTACGATAAAAGTGTTAAAGAGGCGATTTGCTTTATTTTTAGTTTGTAATTTCGTTGAACGTATTATCGAATAAAAAAGTAATTTTGTGTTGCTATTTAAAAATTAATATGTTATTATTTAGAACAAATTTGTAAACATTGTGATTGTATGATTTTCACTCAAGATGCTGGTTGAATGCAACTGAATATTATCTGTCATTTACTTATTAAAAAAAAACATTTCTTTCTTAATTAAAATATGGTATTTCTAAATTAAGAGCATAATTTTCAATGAAATCTAATATTTTGTCTCTAACAAGCTATGTGTAAACATCTTTTGGCAGTTATTTGGTTGATCTGCTCGAAAGACCAAAATGTCGTACATTTTGGTCTTTTGAGCATATTGGTATTCTCTCTATGGCTGGCTATGCTATTCTAGAAAGAGTAGCAGTAAATAAATATATAGTAAGCTGTTACTGGGTGTATGGGAAAAGTACAATATTATAACAACAAAGTATTTGGCCAAGGGACCGTGTACCATGCAATCGGTGCCCAACTTTTTTGATTATTTTATTTATACCATAAACAAACGTCTAATGTGCTCTTAATTTGTAATATCTGACAACATTAATAAGGAATAAGCCCTATTATGTATGTAGCATTTTGTATGGCTTGGTAACTGAAAGGTAGACAACAAGGGTGATGGTTTTCAATTTAAAATGTATCCAAAAAGCTCAGTGCTTTGTTGGATATATTTCATTTACAACATGACACATGATATGCACACCCTGATCATAGTTTTAAGACCGACTACTGCATCTATTTGGTCGTTATTAATAAAGGAATTTATTATCCTACAATTAAAGAAATTATTGTCACCCTTTCCGTGAACAGTTCGCATTTGACCTGCGCTAATTTCCTCGTGCCAGGCCAGGTTCACTCCGCACTTTATACATAAAGCTATAAGTACGCCGCGGGCTCGACTAATCGTGCCAAAAAATCAAGAGTTGCCACGCGCCAGCCGGCGAGTACATTAGTTCGTTGTTCACTCACGCTTTGCCGCTTCATCCGTTCGTATCTAGACTATTAAGTGAATTAGTACCTAGCCTAGGTTTATCCGTTTACAAAAATAAAGTAATAGGCACAGAGACAACTTCTAGGTGAATGTGACTGTAGGTAATTAGCGCTGTGCTACCTGAATTACGACTTTATTGTGACAGAGCAAGAGTCGCTATTTATTTAAATGATTTTGCGGAGTGACACTTCGAGACTTCGGTTTGTAAAGTGACAACACCTACAAGGGTATCAATAATTTCTTATATGAACAACGTTTGAGTAAATAAATATAAAATTTAATACATGTATTGTGTTTATAACATGATATTCTAATTGGGGTGTCTTAGGCTGTGCGTATATATGTTGTAAATGGTCTACCCTTGACCCTAGTTCTCGACCTTAAACACCTTTATTATATTATTTGTAAAATAAAAGGCTACGGAAACATGACAAGGCCAATACAGGTAACGAATATTGCATTTAATGCGTTGTATTTATTTAGCGATAATGTAATTAATATAAGAATATATATGTTTTAATAAACATTTCAATATGCGTCGTGAAAAGCCCTGTTTTAACTACAATCTTTTATAGTAACTGGCAGTTTACCAATATTATGTGGAACAAGGAAGTGGGACCCTTGAGGTGAGTTTTTCTATAAATCAGTCATATGTAAGACGACCCACAAATTTAGTTAATAGACCTGTTAATAAAACGGCAGTTATATGCGTTAAATATAAATAATAATTCGACTATCGCAAGTTTCAATAAAGGAGCTTTTATTAATTACGTTAGCTTTTTTTACCTCCGTAAGATTTTGCCTATAGCTTTAAAAGGATTACCTACATTTATTTCCATAAAACTGGAAAATATTACAACGTTAAGGTGTACTAATATCGTACAAAGTTGACATTTTCAATTATTTTTGTGCTAAAAATGGCACACGCGGTTAATGGGGGCACCCATTGAATAAAACTCATCATAATTGAGTAAAAATGGCAAAAGCACAAACCGTGCGAAGCCAAGTCATAAAAAATATATTGAGTAATAAAACATTTTTAGGTACTGAAATAACGACGTCTAATAAATATCAAAGATCATCAATATCTAACGTGTTATGTAAAAAAACTTATTTTATGTCTAATCTGTGTTAGTGGAATATGATAATATTCATGTTATTGAAACTTATAATTACTAAATTTACATAAATTTTTTGTACGTCTAACGAAACTTGTGAACGCACATGTCTGACGTTCGTTGTAACGGGTCTCATAAATCCTCTTTTCATACAATTTTTTTTTTATATTTTTTCTTCAATCACCACCAGAAAAAACGTTGGAACGCCGCATACGTAGAATTTTACTCCAGAGTAATATTATAGTGGTTTTTTTTTGGTGATATTGGCTGAAACAGAACTCATTTGATTCCTACTCTCAAAAAAGTATTGCCTGTGAACTGCTTTTTAAGTGATTGTGTATGCTGATGGAATAAGTGTATTTTTGAATATTTTAAACTCGAGCCGTCGTTAAGAACTAAGCAGTCATCCGTCAAACATACATAGACAACTATTGTTCACTTTCTTCCAATGTTTAGGTTTAAAAAGAATTAATAGATATTGTCCATTTTTTTATTAGATCTTAATTATACTGGCCATGTTTTAAGTGTCCATTGTAAATAACTACTACATGACCAGTATGTAATTAGAATATTATATTTTTAATTTATGAATAAAATATTGAAAAATATTAATTACTTTTATTTGCGTTATTTTATGAATAATCATATAAGAGGTGTCCCTAAGGTCTTTTTACCCCTCCGGAGCAACTGGACAGATTCTCATCTGAACAGATTAGAAACTAGGCCTACTAATAAGGATTTTTATACATACATAATTTTTTACACATCGATAAATCACAGCCATGCTCCCATTAAAAAAATAGGCAGTCATGGGACTGCCGACAGAAGTGAAAATTTAAGCGAAACGATGAACCTAAAACGTCA
Organism: Euplagia quadripunctaria; assembly: GCA_963859945.1. Lineage (NCBI taxonomy): Eukaryota > Metazoa > Arthropoda > Insecta > Lepidoptera > Erebidae > Euplagia > Euplagia quadripunctaria. Next base: position 2,562,332 of record OY982582.1, read on the forward strand.
CATTAGCAGGTTGGAGACATTAATTAATAAGGCGTTGACATAACTCAATGTTTAGATTAGCGCCCTCTAGTGGATCTATATATGTATTATTAGCGTGAAGGTCACGAGTTCAGTGCTTTTTCCCCATAGCAAACGTGCATAAAGAAGTTTTCACTTCAAAAAAATATCGTATCGTAATGCCATCGAACCTCAAAAGCTGTAAGCTCCTATGCAACCTTCCTTCCTTTAATATTAATAAGTTTCACTAAAATGTGTGTTTAGTACCTACCTACCTGTTCAAATACTCTTACCTCGTAATAAACAGGAAAAAACTCAATAGAGTAAATGTCAATTACGTACATAAATAATAATTAAATTTTGGTTACAATAGTATTTTATGGTATAGCGGGCGCACGACCAGACGGATCACCTGATGGTAAGTGGCTACCGCCGCCCATGGACACTTGCGACTGTGTGCGACACTTGCAAGTGCGTTGCCAGGCTTTAAGGTGGGAGTAGGGAAAGGAGGAGAGGGGGGTTTAGGCTTCCGGTAACCTCACTCGCTCAGCGAAACACAACGAAGCATTGCTTCATCACCGGTTTTCTATGAGACCGTGGTATTACTCCGGTCGAGCCGGCTCATACGCGCCGAAGCATGGCTCTCCCACTAAATAAGTGTAATATTGGTAAAAAATAAGATTTTTTAATGTAAACATATAAATAAATACGTTTGTTTTCTCCAGACTCATTTGGAGGCAATGGATACAATCTGTCACAGATGACCAGCTGGAGCAATATTAACCCTTAAAAGCAATGGACAGGAACCTCTACAGATATGCGAGGAAGACCCCTGTAAAAAAAAATTACCCAGTTTTGATAAACCGGTTCGCTATTTCTGGATTTGCTCGAAGTAGATGACACGGTTTGGCACCGCTGGCTAACCAAGCCGCTAGCCTGACTAGCAACAGATAAAACCTTAGCTCTTCAGGGCTGCAAAGAAGCAAATCGTTGTTTCATGAAACCATCTGATGACAATTGACAACGCCCTCTAAACTAGGATAAATCCGTAGAAACCTGGACGGATGGCAGCCCTAGGTATTTCTTACTTAAGATATCTACACAGGCTTATAATATTATTGTGGTTCTTTTTTGAATTTTGAGTGGATATGGTTGCGGTACGCGGTTGTAGTGCTAGCTGAGGCCGCCTGAGGCGCATGTGCTGAGGAAAACAAGTTGAATTACGATTTGATATTCCGTTCTACGAATTGTCTGACGAACAGGAAATAGTAATAAATCTTTACATATAAATTACCATCCACGACTTAACAGGACAAGTTTGGAAATCATTTTATAGGTTTCCTGTTTAAAACATGAATCAGTTTTTTCCACATACGCGAATAGAATAGGTACCTAAGTACATACACGAGATAAATGTATTGAAAAACGTACAATACTTATTTACGCTAAAAGTTTTATTAGAAACAATCAAACGGTCAGTCAGTCTAAACATCGAATTCCATTTGTATTTTATCAAAACGATTTATGTCTTTGGATATCTATTTCGCTTTTGTTCGTCATAGGCCCGCGTCATCGCTACAAATCAGTCAGCTTTGACGTTTACAATATAGTGTTGCTAGAAAACACTTTTCATTTACCGAGCTGAACACGAAGCGTTTATTTTTTTCAGATGTATTTTGAAAGTTTTTATCAGTAGGTATGTGTACTATATATGTGTAATATACTGGGTTACTAGTAATATATTGCCAATCCATTAGGGCAATGTAGAGCGATCATTTGCAAACTAACTAAGCAGAGCCTGTACTATAGTAACCAGACTACTGATAAACTTACTTAGGTATAGTCACATATGACCCTAAAAGGGTATAGCAATAGGAGATATATATACTTAGGTATATATTTCTAGACACGTACATAAGTATCATCACTACACATTATAATTATATTATATAATATTATAAATCAAAGTCCTCCGCCGTGTCTGTCTGTCTGTTCGCGATAAACTAAAAAACTACTGAACGGATTTTCATGCGGTTTTCACTAGTAGACAGAGTGATTCATGAGGAATTTTTAGGTGTATAATTTGTACCCGTGCAAAGCCGGGGCGGGTTGCTAGTTATAGATAATTTACACCCAGACACAGAACAAATGATCGTGATCATCACTAACCACTAGACCGACAGGCCCGTCAATATTGTTGTTATCTAGTGAGTGTATTATTGCGTGTTCCACATCCATATGAAAGTGTTCCAATATTGTGTTCCGAAATCTAATAGATGCCTATCTTTATAATACCTCCAAAGTGGGGTAATTTACCAACACATCGGGGAACAACATTTCCCGTGTTTATGCGATTTATTTAATGACACAGTTCCCCGGCCCCACCCTCCCAAGCCAGATCAGTGTTGTTGTCCAGTGACTAGTGAGCGCGCATGGAGCGAGCGACGTGTCTGTGTCTGTACGTGTTGTTGCTTGATAGATTAACTTGTTGCATTGCGTCATGTATCATTAATATACAATTTGTCTCAAAATAATTAGACGACATGACTACATTTGGTTTAAGTCAAAATAAATACAGTCGATTGAAGAACTTTTACTTGACCGCTTACAGAATGTTAGTGTTTGTGAAGTTATGAACTTATGCTATGTGTTAACACGTACCTATTATTGAACATAATTTTAAGGTTATTGTAAATTGTGTCATCCAAATAACGTGTATAATGTAAGTTCATTAGTGTTTAAACTGGAATATATAAAAGTATGAGTCATTGGGAGCGGTTTATTTAAATAGAATAAAATAAAAAAACATAGCTGTATATAACCAAAATGTCACATGTTATCTCTTCACAACCATCTTCAACATCGCCATATCAGCCGACTGAGATTCAGGAATCCGCCAATGGACATAATTCAAGAATAATATCTACCATGGAAACAAGGCAAGACCGAGATGACTGCTGTTTTCGAGCTGATAAAAGTCAAGGATGTTTTATATATTACTGCTGTAATTTTCTATCTAGTGTCTGTGGCGGTTTAAGGGATTGTACAGAAAACTGTTTTACCTGCTGCGCTGACTGTCTAGCTGACTGTTGCGAGGATAAACCCGAAGACAGAAATAAGCGCAGAAAGTACAAAAATAGAGGTAGTCAGGATTACAATGATTACGATGATAACACTTGGGTGGTTGGTGCTATTCAACATCACAATACGGTTGTGGGATCTGATGATCAGCCGGAAATACTACCTGTAACACTCGACTCTAGCGTACACTATTCTAGCAATCATGACTCGGGACATCAAAAAAATTCACACTGTTATGACTCTCATACCACTGGCCATCATTCGAGTGGACATGATTCCGGAGGCCATCATTCGAGTGTCCACGATTCTGGAGGCCATCATTCCAGTGGACACGATTCTGAGGGACATCATACCAGTGGACATGATTCTGGAGGTCACCATTCCAGCAGTCACGACTCTGGCGGAGGAACGTGCGACACAGGAGGAGATTACGGAGGTGGAGGAGATTCCGGAGGCGGAGGAGATTCCGGAGGTGGAGGTTGCGATGATTAATTAGTAAGTGAATAAACAATATCGATGCCCGTAATATTAATACGGTAGTTGATTTTCAAATCGAGTCAGTATTTTTTTACTAATTGTTAAAATAATAGGTTTTTAAAAACTTGAATGAAATAAAGGTCTGTGATGTCAAAATTTGGTATTGTCAAATCTTTTTTTTTATTTTTCGTTTAAAAACATTAAAAAACCTAAAAATAGTAGAATTTAAAATCAGTAAGTACTTAAACGACGTTATACACTTAAATTCTAATGGAATGCTATAAAACAAATAATTCGACATTTTGCCGGCTGGCATAACACACAAAAACTATTCTAGTTTTTCGAGGCGTTTTGGAACCAAATAACAGCCAAAGCACTCATAATAAATTTATCAATACTATCGACCAATTCCGTACGTATTCGTAAGGGAATTTTTATACGTATCCGTTGTACCTACCTAATTGAAATCACGGGCATTGAAACATTATTCACTTTAGTTCTATAAGTACGCCTATCACATAAGCTTAATGATGTTTAAATATTGTAATGTAAATTGTAATTTTATACACCTAGAGTAAGGAATATTATGATTTCGCCATGACTCATTAAGGTACAATAATTATCATGTTAAGTGTTAATTGAACTTAATTGGTAGAAAAATACTGAAATATTGAAGTAACGATGTTAATTTTGGAAAATATGCGCAATTTTATACAACAGTTAAACATTTGGTAACAAAATTTCAATACCTAATCAAATGTACGTCAACAAAAAATGTCTAAAAGCAAACAAATGTCAGATTATCTAAAGAATATAACTTGCCTTTTATTATATACAGTTAGAAAAGATTTTGAACATGGCTTCGCGCGAACGATAAATTGAAAATATACTTACCTATTAATAAATGAGAAAAGTTTAGACTAGGTAGAAATTCCATCGAAGTGCTGTCTGACCAGAAGCTTACGTGCTTTGCCCTCGATCACAACTCAAGCGACGACTTCGACAAAATTGAAAAAGAAAGAAATACAAAATTCGAACAACTTAACTTACCAAATGGAATATTAACACTTATTCATGTAAGTTGTAAGTGATTTTTTGACCTGGAAAGTGGAAATTATCGTTTAACGTAGCTTTACCATACCATAGTACCTACCTACCTACGTACTTAGTGAAACACTCCCGAAAACGAAGACAGACGATAGTAATGGTACCTTTAATGATGGGTCAGAAAAAAAATTGGTCGTGATGAAAAAAAAACAATATTTTTACGGTTTTTTTATAAGCATTTTTTATGCTCCGTCATGTTAGTACAAGTAAATGAAACGATAATTTCATAAACAATATTCAAAAACAGCTGCGGCTCGTGACAACGGACGCGCGGGCGTCAGAAGAAGGAATGCCTCTTCTATGTAATTAATATTCTCAGGCTTTACCTTTAAATACATTTTATCGACTCAACTTTGATTTGTACTTAGTCTAATAAGTAACCAGATTTATTATTATCTTAATTCATAAGCTTTCTCCAATAATATTTTTATAATTGCACATTTACTTCATTTATTTATAACATGAGAAACCTAAACAATATGTATGACAATAACATAGTATGTTATTTACCTACTATAGTTTAAGTCCATTTAATAGACACACAACATAGATAAGCTTGAGACAAAACGCAAACAAAGTACCTACCATCATACGTAACAGATAATTCCTTTGCTATAAACTGTCAAAGGTACGTACATATTAATTTTAATAAATAAAATTAATTAAATGTGTGGTTTAAAGTTGTTTACATTTTCTCTCAAGTTTGCTTGAACAGAGTATATATAGCTTTATCACAATGTTAACGTTAATAAATAAGTACTTATAGGTACCTACGCATAAATATTTGTCGCTTTAAATTTTGTATACCTACTTATATTACTCGAATTTTGTACTTATGTCCTGTCATTGTGTAATAAAAGTGTATATTTTGTTTTTGTGCTTTTATACTTACCCGTGATATCATAAATAAAGAAAAAACTCAGTCGTAGGACTGCACGTCAGAAGGAAAACACACACATCTGTATATAATACGTATCTGAGCGTGACAGTCACGCGGGTTTAGTGCTTCTTCCCCATACCTAAAGTGTCCAACGTGCCTAAAGAAGTTTTCACTTCAAAAATACTTGTACATTATACCTACTACCTACCTATATTCTACAGTTCATATAATGTATTATCTTAGTTTGGCTTCAGTAATAATTGTCTGTACAAAAAAAAAACAGAACCTACCAACTCATAGAAGGTTTTTCCTACCATTGAATATTGTCAAAATGCGGCCAGTCTCTACCGCAGGACTAGATTTGAAAATAGGCGGTCTATTTTCAAATTAGGAACGGCGACCGCTGCCCACTCTCAGCATATTTTAGACGACCTACGCTCAGTTTCCTGAGCCTTTTAGTTCGTAGGCATTTATGAAAATAGTGCTAGAAGAACCCACACATATATCTGTTAGGTACGTTTTGACATTTTTATAGCAAATGTTGCATTTGGCCAGCTGTAAAAACATCGTTACTAGCTCAGTGAAAAAGGAAACTTAGTTCCCTTTTTTCACTGAGCTGTTTTGTTCAATTCACCTGCATAAAAGTCGTGTTTTCTCGAAATACCTGTTTTTGTTTTATGGCACTTTTTTGCCGGGTGGCGATATACTATAGCAACTCGAAGATATAGCTTTTTCGGCTTTTTTATTTTGGGAAAACTAACAGTTATAATTGTTATAAACTAAACTAATTTAATACATATAAACAAGTTTGGAGAATACAATTAAGTTGGTATATGTACCTATAATTCACAACATTTTCAACATATTATGTGACTATACAATACAATCGATAGTAAAAGCACAGATTACTACGTAAAAGTACTGGTAAAAGTCACATTTTAACCGACTTCAAAAAGGAGGAGATTCTCAATTCGACTGTATGATTTACAATGAGATTATTTCGTCAATTATGAATCGATTTTGATGACTCTTTTTAGTTTGGTAGGTCTTACTTCAGAGGTGGTCTCATATATTATATTTTATCAAAATTGATTTAGCGCTTTTTGAAAAAATCAACAAAAACAAAAAAATATAAACACAGATGACGTTTTGGTTTTTTAGTTTAGGTTTTTACATGTTGGTCTTGAAGCCGGTTTTTGGTTTTTTTTTATAAAAAAATATTTTGTAATACACTTATACAAGTATTAAAACAAGTTAGAAGGCTCGGACTTCCCGGCAATAGCACAGAAAACATAATAGTACAGGTACAGAAGTCCCACTCCGCCAAATCATTTAAATAAATAGCGACTCTTGCTCCGTCACAATAAAGTCGCAATTCAAGTCGCGCAGCGCTAATTACCTACAGTTATATTCACCTAGAAGTTGCCTCTCTTTCTATCGTCTAACTCTTATCTGTTCTGACGACGCCGCGATGTTAGGGTTGTCTTTTTGTTTTATAATTAATCTGAAAATTTAATTAGGTACCAGTAAGTTATGTACTATGCCTGTTACTGTATTTTTGTGAACAAAAAACTCAGGCTACGTACTAATAACTCGATAGTCTAAATACGAAAGGATGACGCGACGCAGCGCGTGAGTGAGCATTGAACTAACGTGCAGCCAGGCCGGCGCGCGGCAGCCTACTGAATTTTGGCACGTTTAGTCGACCCCCCGTGTACGTGTAGCTTTTATACCTACACTGTAGAGTAGCCTGGCCTTCGCCTTCGAGTCAGAGGTATGCGAACTATCATCTCATATGTGCCCTGACCTGCATATAACTGTTCTGTTTAAGTCTTTTAGTAATCATATTCATACTATTTTGACTCTTTCTGCTACTGCAATCGAAGTTGACGGTGAATTAGATCAACAGACCGTCAAGACCAGCTTCCCCTACATAGGGCTACCATCCGTCCGGGTTTCCCCGGCTTTGTCCTAGTTTAGAGGGCGTCCGGGCGGGGTTTTCAAAAAGTGTCCGGGTAAAACCCTGTGCTCTGTGCAAGGGGACAATTAAAATTGTTGGATGAATCGGATGAAAAATTTAAATGGAATCGGCCTTTTTTAAGGTGTCCGGGAAAGAGTCTCGATTTCACCTATGTGCCCGGAATTTTTTAAGTTTTTGTCCGGCGCCGGCAATTTAAGTGATGGCAGGCCTACCTCCACAGCAGCAGACTGTGCCTGGTTGAGCTATTAGTTGCCAACCTTCCCATTTCAATATATTGCTGTGTCTGTGGGGGGTAGCATGTACCGGAGACGATAGGGTTGTTAGCTAGAGGAGAAGAATTGAAAGATTATGCAAGCACGGCTGGTACTATAGTGTGTAACAATGGTAAAATACAATAACAATTATACTGTATTTCACGTAAATTAATATTTCTTGAGTCGACCGTGCACATCGTACGAAAGCTGTCACCGAAGTCCTCACGAGTGTCGTCTTTTTATTCCAGTTTTACTCTTCTATTCTATTCGAGTTACGCACCATCAGCCAAGACCTCTGTGTCTTTTCAAGGAGTTTCCATTCCAATAGAAGGAGGATACAAACAGCGCGGAGGTCTCATCATTACAATATCTACTCCCAATTTTCCATCTTTAATTCCCAAAGCCTACTGCCACCTGTTACGTGACTTTGACCAAATTATGGATGGCTAAGTGTAGGTGTTTAATACTCGTCTACCAGGGACACAGGCGTTAGTGTACATATGTATAAAACAAAAAATCGATAAATCGTACTAGGTAATATTATAAACGTGAAAGTTTGTGAGGATGTATGGATGTTTGTTGCTCTATTCCGCAAATACTACTGAACCGATGGAGATGAAACTTGGTATGAAGATAGCCGGACACCTGGATTAACACATAGGCGATTTTTTTATCCCGATAATCCCACGGTACGGGACTTACGCGGGTGAAACCAACAAGCATTATAACAGCAAGTATTATAAACGTGTATGTTTTTTATGTGATATAACAACAAATTAACGACTTTCGGGTTTTTTCCTTTACTTGTGCTGTGAGATCTTGCTTGTTACCAAATTTTAAGATTCTAGGTCAATGGGAAGTACCCTATAGATTTTGATTTACCTGCAAAATGTTCAAATTTAGTCAAATCCAATGCTTAAGTGGCCGTATCTTTTGATTGCGTTTACTTAGAAGCTTGATTTTTTTACAGCTTTAAGGGACCGCAGACATAAGTTTTTGGTATTAATTTCAACTTGATGCGTCTACGGGTTCCTGAGAAAAAGGGTCTTGACAGACAGACAGACAAAGTGATTCTTTAGGGCTTTCTTTTTTCCTTTTATAGAATGGAACCCTAAAAAGACTTTGTATGTAAATATAGGTACATACATACAAAGTTTTCTTTCGATACAACAATTAGATGTAGGTTTTTTACCCTACTTTAATTTACTTCCAAGATGTGTTATATGTAGTTTGGATAAGTACTTTTTACTTAACTTTTAATTTGGAATCTGGGAGTCAGCTCCCCGATTCTATACTATGATGGAGCCAGGAGGTGAATGGTGGAACTCTTCAGCGGCTAAGTAGCTACTAATAAACCCTGTTTGGGCTCATATGATCCGTTTTGACAAGTCCATGAACCTATCCTAGCCTGATGAATAGTGGAGCTCTTTTTTATCTTATAACTAGCAACCCGCCCCGGCTACGCACGGGTAGCAGACACCTTACTTTACCTTACCCAATTTACACAAAACCTTAACAAATTTTATACCTAAACCTTACTCATGAATCGCTCTATCTATTGGTGAAAACCGCATGAAAATCCGTTCAGTAGTTTTTGAGTTTATCACGAACAGACAGACGCGGCGGGGGACTTTGTTTTATAATATGAAAATTCGGTTCACCATTAAATCATGTCTTTTTAGTTTTATTAAACTATAATAATTGTTGTAAAAAAAGGTAAACCCTGTACTGCAGCTGTTTTGTGATAAAATTAACTAAAAACTTTCATATTTCATACAATTTTCATGTGACTACGTAATAAAGTGACTCCATTTAATAAACTGAACTCCGATAACCTCAAAGTGTATGCGTATATAACGTTTTTATTTACAGACGCACGCAGATTGCGCGCTCTTGATACAGTTGCATTTCCTCAGCTTTCTTGGAAGACTGCCAACATTAGAACAAGTTATCGGGTAAACCTACTTTACTGTAAGTGCACTCGATAACACAGTTCAAACGTTCAGACACTAACAAGAGTAACAAGGTACGAACTAAACAGCTTTGTAGAGCATTATAACTTTGATTTAGCGCCAAAAGTTATTGGCGCAATAATTTACACAATATATATGTAGATGAGTGAGTAAGTACGCTAAAGGCGTGTGTTCATTTTAGACGGCTATATTTAGATCTTGTTATAATTATAAAAGTACCTGGATGACCTGGTTTTTTTTTTACGATTTCTAAAACTGACACCTAGCTAGATCGATTTATCGCCCCCGAAACCCCCTGCATACTAAATTTCATGAAAATCGTTGGAGCCATTTCTGAGATTCAGATTGTATATATACATACATACATACAAGAATTGCTCGTTTAAAGGTATTCGATGAATGAAAAGTCTATTTTTCAACAAGATCGTTGTAAAGAAAAGAACTATGTGTATTTGGTAGTAACTTTATTTATCTTTGCATGAAAATACTTTGAAATTATTAAAGGAAAGAAACTAAGAACAAGACTATGTTTTAACTTGTTATTAGGCTCAAAAATAAAAAAGCGATGGCAGAACGCAGCACTAGTGACGTCACGGACCGCACAGCGCTCACATGTCGTGCCTCCTAAAAAATTTATTTACTCGCTCATACTTTCCAAACTTTGCTTCGCCGCCATTATGTGTTGTTTAATCAATAAAGCATAACTTCCTTTGGTGGAAGGAAGGAAGAAAAGATTACGAAACTGACATTTTATTTCAAAGCCGAACGTAGGCAACAATGCAGTCGACTGCAACTGCAGGCCGCTATGCCTCCCGCCACCTTAAACCGAACATTGGAAATGCGAGAATACAGGGCAGAACTAACCTGTCGTTCATCCAATATCCACACGACGCTGTGGTCGGTGATTAGATGATATTACTGGAATTAGAAGTTGAATTTCACTGGAATGATGCAGCAGCGGAATGATGGATGATGAGTTGATGACTGACGACACAGGTAATGAAACTCTTAGAGTAGGTAACCCAGAAGCCCTTTTCCAAGTGTAACTTAATAATAAAATCTATTGATTCACGTAGATAATCTCCTGTCAAATTCTTACTCTGCCTAGAAGGTAGGGCATAGAAAATTTTAACTCAAATAATTACGGCCTACTAGAGAATGTCTTCACTCACTATAATAAAAGTACTCTGTGAATCACTCGAAAGGAGGCCATGGTTAACCAGCGGTACTAGCAAGTGTATGGTCACCAGACCTCTTTAAAAAAAACACTAATTTTTTTAGGGCCTAGTTTAGTTCTTTTTAGAGGTCTCTGTCTTTCTGCCAATACCCAGTACCGAGTTACAGGTATGTTGATCCTGACCTTCTCGAGCTTACACCCCTAAACCCTTCGTATAGGTCACGAAATTTTACTGTATACGAAAATGATTAAGTTTTAAGAACAATTTTGTTTTTATAAGGTAAATTACAAAATATAGTTTCATAGGAATTAATAAAAATTCCTATGAAGCTATATTTTGAGTTTTCGACACCAAGACCACCATTAAATACGTAAATTGTTGCACTCCTTTCCATCCAAAAGTTGCCTGGAAGATATTGTTTCTTGCGATAAGGCTGCCCATTGTGCATTTTATGTATAACTAGCAACCCGCCCCGGCTTTGCACGTCTACAAATTATTCACCTAAACCTTCCTCATGAATCACTCTGTCTATTAGTGAAAACCGCATGAAAATCCGTTCAATAGTTTTTCAGTTTATCGCGAACAGACAGCTGAACGCGGGGGAATTTGTTTTATAATATGTAGTGATCTGTTTCTGTATAACTATGTTTCTTTTGTGTTGCGATTAAGAGTAGGTATTTATGTATATTAATAAATAATACTTACTCGTAAAAACTAGGAGAAAAAAGGACTGTTTGATATATTGTGTTTTATTTCGTTATTTTCTGTATTCTAAAATAAAATGCTTATAATGTCACCGCCGACCTTAAATACCTCGGCGCTCATATCTAACCGGTACCAGCAGCAGGTACATACGTATCTTTAGAATTATAGAGACTTAATTTAAAAAAACCCGTTTTTTGAGGAAACCCAACTAAAGATTCGTATGTCTATTATTCTTTCATTTAATATAGATTTTTCGACAGACGTTAATAGTAAATCGTTGTATATCATAGGTCCTTGTTCCCTGTTTTATTATTAGTCGATGAATAAAATCGATTGAAGTCGATTTATGTAATAAAATAAATTTCCCAATTTTTCAAATTAAGTCTTTATGATTCTAAAGAGGCCATATACTTAAGTAAGAGATACTTATATTGTATCTATGTTTACTATAAGTATCGTCGAATTTTGTGATCGTACATTATTTTAGTAAGCAACATTTTTGTAGACGCCTGCCGTTCTGATTAAAAAGTACGTAGGTAGGGATGTAAAAATCGACAACACGCATCCTAGACTTAAAGTATAAAAAGTCATAATAGGGCTTATAGGGTATTATACTAATATTACAAATAGGAAAGATTTGTTTATTTGTAGGAAACTCTAAAATTACTAAACCGATTTTAATAATTATTTCACCATTAGAAAGCTACTTTATCCAGGAATAACATCTAGGTTATATTGTATTCCAGTACCTAATAGGTACCTATAGATAATAGCGGGCGAAGCAGCACAACTAGTTTAGTACCTACACGTTTAGTAAAAATAAGTTGCGCAACCGCATATTCAAACCTGTACGCTTATTTAGTAAATAATGAATAAAGTTCTATGTTTATTTTAATGAGTGGACTGGTTTAGAATTTAAATGAAACACGTGGTTCCCCTCCCCTTCACTCTCAGTCTACACAAAAGGGTCATCATCAACTCAACGCGTCAGTCGCCTGTAGCCTCCGTACCACGATCCACGCACATCGTGTTTTAACTACACGAACGAACCATCTCTTATTTTTTAAAACTTCTCAGACTTAAAAACCTTGGATTCAGTAAGAACGATTAGTAACCGGTTTTAAACATGTCTGAAGAATCGGAACAAGTCATAACAAATCAACCTTTGAGTAATAGAAAATCGCAGACACAAAATCCACCACAAGTGGTGCAGGATGACGACAGTACTGAGGCCTGTGTGGAATGCTGTTGCGCCGTCACTGAAACAAGTGCAGAAATCGCCAGTGATAGCAATGATAATTGTGACTGTGGCGATTGTGATTGTGACTGTGGTGATTGTAGTTGCTTTGGTGTTGATTAATTTCTTTTTATTTTGTTTGGATATTGTTGATTATAGGACTATTATGTTATGTTAGTATCGAATAAGTAAAATAAATATTAATAATATTTTTTTTATATTTTTGGATATTCATTTTGTGTGGTTATCAACCGCCAAATATATTTATCCTAATAATATTATACACGTGATAGTTTGTGAGAATGTATGGATGTATGTATGTATGTATGTATGGATGTTTGTTACTCTTTCACACCAAAACTACTGAACCGATTGCGATGATACTTGGTATGTAGGTAGCTGGATGCTTGGATTAGCATTTAGGCTATTTATCCCGATATTCCCACGGGATCGGACTTACGCGGGTGAAACCGCGGGGCGCTGCTAGTATATAATATAATAACGATATTTTAAATCCAAAATATTTTGATTAAATGTAAGTATATTAGTCAGTGAAGCGGTCCAAAAAATCTAATAAAGTGGCAAAGTAGTAATGAAAATTTAAAGTGGCAAGTGGCACAATTTAGTGGCATTTATTTATTTAATTGTACCCTTACAGATTACTGCCATTACATAACAGAAAACATTAGGACATAGGTACATATTAAGTCAAGACAGTGATCCAAATATAGCATACACAACATGATAAAAGGCAAAATACAAGGCACGTGGCAAAATACAAATACTTGGCATGCTTATTTAACCAAGACTAGGGCTGCCATCACTTAAATTGCCAAACCCGGACAAAAACTTAAAAAAACCCGGACACATGCGTGAAATCGAGATTCTTTCCCGGACACCTTTAAATGGACGGATGGCAGCCCGACGCTACTCAAATACATGTATCTACAGCATATAAGATTAAAACTATATTTATAAGGAAATACTACGAACCTTGTGCATTTATTATACGTGTTTACTGCATTTATAATTCGATGTTCATATCGAATTATATAGATAGGTATAATTCGATGTAATCTCCCATTGTTATGTGATCGGCGTTGTATTTGTTTAATGTCTTATCGCCAGTGCTGTATTCGGAGGATACATTATACACACTCGTATCTACACTAGCTGTGCCCCACGCGGCTTCGCTTGCATTTTTGAAGTGAAAACTTCTTTAGCGGCGTTGTGTACATTTTGGGATGGGTAAAAAATGTTAAACTCGCGTCACGACACGTGACCTGATCGAAAATTCGTAAGACGGAGCCGAGTTTCTTATATTTAAAAAAATATAACATTCGAAATTCAAACATTTATGAGCGGCCAGGAGCGCAGAACTTCCAGTATACCCTATGTATACATTTAGGTATGTTATTACCTACTTTTTATTTTTAACCTAATTATATATATACAGATGTGTGTGTGTGTATGTATATGCAAATACATTGTGAAGTTATGTTTTCACTTCTGACGTGCAGTCCTACGAATGACTGTTTTTTTTTGTGGTATAGAGGGCATACATACATACAGTCTCATAGTGACTGTGATAAACTGCAAGAAGACCTTGATCGCCTCACTAATTACTGTGCAGATAACAAACTCCATCTAAGCATTAATAAATGTAAATCAACAAAAAATCACCAAAAAGATTAATACATTTCATAAAACCTATTTCCTCTGTAATAATGCACTGGAAAATGTATCACTGATTATAGACCACGGAATATACGTGGACTCAAAATTGCATATTGATGTACATATTGATCGTATAGTCAACAAAGCCTTTCAAATGTATGGATTTGTGGTGCGCACATGCAAACCTCTTAAAAACCAGTTTCTTATCTACTCCTTTACAAGTCATTGATTAGATCACAACTCGAGTATGCAACTGTTGTGTGGAATCCTCATTACGCTAAATATATTGATCAACTAGAAGTAGTACAGCGTAAATATCTGCGTTCAGTAAACTATAGATGTTACCGCAAAAACTCTTTTTATTACGACTCATTAGTTAAATATTCTTTACTAACTCTTAAAATGCGAAGATGGTCGATGGATTTATCAACATTAAATAACATTTGTCGCAATAAATTTGACTGTAACATTGCATATGCGCACTGCGCATCCTGGTGGCCTGTTTGCACCCAGAATCTGCAGAACAAATGCGGGTGAACGAGCCCCCCTCCGCCGCATTATCAAAATTTATAACGATTATTTCACAAACATCGACCTACTTATACAATCACCTGCACAGTTTAAGGTATGCGTGGTGGAGATGCCATCAGAGATCTTTGAGAGACGAGAGTAATTAAATGCTATAGCTGCTGACTCATGATTACCTTCTTGTCTTCAACCAATTTTGGCGATTGTGATTGTGACTGGTGATTGTAGTTGCTTTGGTGGTGATTAAAAAATGTTTATTTTGGTTTGATATTGTTGATTATAGGACTATTACGTTATGTTAGTATCGAATACGTAAAATAAATATTAATAATATTTTTTTATATTTTTGGATTTTCATTTTGTGTGGTTATCAACCGCCAAATATATTTATCCTACTAATATTATAAACGTGATTGTTTGTGAGGATGCATGGATATATGTATGCAGTGCCGGATTTAACCTTAGCGCCGCCCCTGGGCAATGTAAAAATGCCGCCCCATTTTCGAAATTTTCTAGAACATGAATGAAGTTTCGTTTTACAATTTTTAAATAAATGAAATGTAACGAAGTATATCGGCGGGTAACTGAGTTTCGAGTGGGAAGTGGCAGTCGGCCCCCGCCCGAAGAAGTGCGCAAATGGCGTGAGGCCGCTCGCCGAGCCACCATAGGTCGTTGGTCGTCCCGGTTGGAGGCTCCACATGCTGCTTTGCCGCCATGGGAGCACTCCAGCCGGTTATCGTCGAGTGGGCAGGGCAGCAGCACGGGAGCCTTTCCTTCCGCCTGACGCAGTTTCTTTCCGGGCACCGCTGCTTCGGTAAGTACATGCACTCGGTCGCTAGGAGGGAATTGAGTCCCGCCTGCCACCACTGCTACTACAGTGAGGGCTCGGGCCAGGGTCACGACACGGTGACGGTAGTGTGACCTTAATTCGCCACCGGGGGCGTAGGCGCGCTTTCCAGCGCCTCATGCCGCCCTAAGCGACCGCGTGTCCAGACGTCACCTAATTGAAAGGTTTTTACCTGAAGGTGGCGCCCGCCCTTTTGCGGGCTGGCGCTAGGAGGGATCCGAATGCCTTAATAAAAACTGTTCCCGGATCTTTTAAGTGCAGTACAGCACACCATGTGGTTTTAGTTGGTTTGATTCCGACACCCCGCCCCACCGAAAATCCGGGGTGACGGCCCGAGGGGGTCCGGCCAGAGTCCCATGACTGCCATTTTTTTATCAATGACAGTTGATTTATGCAAAATACATTGCTCGCAATGTATTAGCCTACAAATCATGTCAACTAACCTAACTGAGCCTTTATTTCAAAATAACTCAACCTCATCCTTTTTTTTGTGCGTGTGGATACCCCCACGGGTCATCGCCTCGCCTCGGCAAGTGGTATGTCGGAATCGAACCGACTAAAACCACACTTATGTTCCGTCACAAGTGAGTCTATTGCAAGGGTCTCGGGTATATCCTAGGAAGGAAGTCCCCGAGAACTTTGGCAGACAGACTTCAACCAGAAGGCAGCCACACCATTGCTAGCGGAGGGCCTAGCTCTTTCCGTTTAGAGTGGCACACGCGGAACATGTCGCACCAAACAGTGAATGTACAGTATGTTTCTGTAAATAAATATTTTCTTTTTTCGTGAAAAACACATCTAGCTTGAGAATTTTACACAAAGTTTTTGACAACTAATTGTTTTTTTAAATGCAAAGAACAAATTTATAGATGTTTCACATTTTTCGAAAATTGTATTAGATAAATTTAGCTAATTATAATTTTTTTTGAAAATAAAAAAGCATATTCGATAACGCGAACAATTATTTTTTTCTCACCCTCCGAGTCATGCCGCCCCTGATTATTTGCCGCCCTGGGCACTAGCCCCGAGTGCCCCTAGTGTAAATCGAGCACTGTATGTATGTATGGATGTTTGTTACTTTTTCACACTAAAACTACTGAACCGATTGCGATGAAACTTGGTATGTAGATAGCTGGTGTCTCATAATATAACTATTACTACAAACACTACAAATCATAAGTATACTTACCTTGTTCTCCTTCCCCAAAGATCTGGTATAAAACTAAACGGAGACTTAATTGTAGCCAAAATAAAATCCTCAGGACACAAGGGGGGGGGGGAATATATATCTTAGGGGCCGTCCATTAATCATGTGATGTTTTTTTAACAACTTTTTAAGCCCTCGCCCCTCCTGGTGATGTTTTAGACTAACCCCACCCCCCTAGCCAACATCACGTGTTTTTTTTATTTACAAATATATTCAAAACAAACCAGAATATTATCTTTAAATACAGATATAGATAATATATAAATAGCGCGTTTTACGAAAAAAATAATAAACGTCACAACTCACTGCATCATATATCAGCCTCTCCCTCCCTCTCAAAAACCTCATTCTATTTATACTTATCACAATACTAAAGTCAGTTCATTATAAAAATGCGAGATTAAGGATTTATAGTCATTAGCTTCATTTGGCGCTACGCAATGTACGCGGTATTCTTTTTGTGCGTGCGCGGTGAATGACCTTAAACGTTCGGCACCGTCGAAGCAGCTGATTGCATAAATGTTGTTTAATTGGTTGCATTGCAGTTTTTGGCCGTATGGGGTATTTATTAATTTTTTTCGGTAAAATGTTGTTTACTCATTTTGCGGTCGTAAATGAAAACACAGTAACTCCAATTACTGTATAACTGTAGATACTGTGTTTTCATTTACGACGGCAGCATTTTGATGTCACTATGAACCAACAAAAAAAATATATACATGAATTGTCCGGCAGAAAATTCCAATGATTTTCGACTAAGCATGATGGTCTTAATACACTATTCCAGTATTCGGTACGGTGTTTCTTATACCCTGTATTTGTCAAAATGTAGAAGTTTCATACGCCTCTGCCTACCGCTTCGGATAACAGGCGTTAGTGTATGTATATTATATCAACAAGGCAACATTATTTCACTAAGAACTTGATAGTACAGTTTACATCGGATTTTTAATCCCACTAATATTATAAATGTGAAAGTTTGGATGGATAGATGTTTGTTACTCTTTCAAAAACTACTGAACTGATTGTAATGAAACTTGGTATGTAGATAGCTGGAGACCTGGATTAACATATAGGCTACTTTTTATCCAGATATTCCCATGGGATTGGGACTTACGCGGGTGAAACCGCGGGGCGCTGCTAGTTAGACATATTTAAACTGTGTCACATTCAAAACATTCTACCTCCATATTCACTATTGATGAGTCATGGGGATTTATAGAGTAAACCGAGCCCTCTTACGCAACTCCTCGTCAACCTAGCGTACCTACTCCGGGGGGTACGACTATTAGTGGCGGGACGTCACACGCCCATCTGCGTGCTGGCACGGCGTGCGGTGGGTGTTCTAAACATATTTAAAAAAAAAGTGTAACCGACTTCAATGTGCTGTTGTAATGATGATAAATTATAATTAGACTCGTGGAAGATCCATGCTTCGGCACGTATGGGCCGGCTCGACCGGAGTGATACCACGCGCTCACAGAAAACCGGCAGTGAAGCAATGATTGCATTGCTTGAGTGAGGTTACCGGAGGCCCTAACCCTTCCCTCTTACCCTATTCTCACCTTAAAGGCCGGCAACGCACTTGTGACTCTTGCAGGTGCCCATGGGCGGCGGTAGTCATTTACCATCAGGTGACACGTCTGCTCGTTTGCCATACAAAAAAAAACGTAATAAGTCCTGTAGTAATCAGATCCTGACTAGGTGACAATGGGACCAATATTTATAGAATTATAAAACAATGCCGCGAGGCTATGTCAACAATATTACCTACGTAGGTATCTACTCACCTAGTGTTGTGCGATGGCGATAGCTTCCCTATCGATAGTTGACCTTGAAATATAGTTAGTTTTTCGATACTATCGAAATTGTGATAACTTTAAGAAAATACTATTACTATGTCGAGAGTATCGAATAGTAATAGTATCGATAATATCAATATCCTCGATTCTAGCAATAGTATTTTCTTAATCTAACTATCACTATCTAAAAAGTGACTATTTTTTAAGGCCACGATAGTATCACAACACTTTCGATAGACTATCGCTATCACAACACCTACTTATCCGCTTATCAAGTTTGCGCGCTCATTCGCTCACACGCGACCGTAGGAAATTCTCTTCAGTATTCATTCAGAAGTACTAATCTAACTTATCAGTCAAGGTACCTACTTATGTTGTAGATGATCTGTTGTTCCATAAACAATTAAAAAAACACGATAGTGGGGACGACCGCACGCGATAAAACAGTAGCAGGTAGCTTAATATTGCTTTTTTGTCGATCTAAAACTCTTTTTTGTACTTTCTTCGAATAGGAGCGAGATGGTTAATTGTAGACGTTGTACCCCTATAAAACCAAATACAAAATAAATAAATACAAAAATGTTTTAATTCAATTTATTCACACCGATCACAATACACATAAAATGACTAGATATACAGAGATACAACAATATAATAGCTGAAATTGCTCATTTAAAGAGTATTATAGACATAGATTATAGTTTTTTTTTATTATCAAGTGACTTTTGGCATATTTCCGAACAGACTTATTCAAGTATCAATCAATCAATCAATAATATAATCAAAATCAAGAACTTTTCAAGATGGACGAATAGACGTCTTGTATAATTATAAAACACTTGACATTGGCGGAATTCATAATAAAATAATATATATATATATATCAAAATCAAATAATAAATCCACCATGTCGACTTAAATGTTTTTTTTTATTGGCGTAATACTTCCTACGCATTAGCAATTTATATGAAAAAAAATTACAGTTTCAAATATACATACATTTTGCAGCAATCGACTTTGGAAATATGTTGACATCTCGCATTTTAACATGTTTAACTTGACAAAACTTCATGTCAAATTAACGATTCAAATGATTTTGTGAATGAACATTGATATTTTCTTATATCAACTTACACTCAGTCACCAAAATAATATTCGTTATTTAAAATCTCAACGTGATCGCAACCGGTAAGCTAATACTACATTTACTAACCGGTATAATTTAATTTAACCGCCAGAATGAAAAGACGTATAGGTTTACAAAATAGGTTTTCTCGTTTTGTCTAAGTATTGTTTGAAGCACGCCACGATTGTAGAGGATTGACTGGACACCAGTGGTGGATTTACCAGCAGGCTGAGTAGGCTGAAGCCTAGGGCGGCAAATTTGAGGCCTACATTATTTTTCAAGTCTTGTCCTGGGGTATCGAATTAGATAGACCGACCGGGCGGTGAAATTTTAATAGCCTACTGGCGGCAAGTGTGTAATTCCACCGCTGCTGGACACAGACTCTCTTGTCAATACTGCCGGATGATGGAGTTAGTCACCGGACAAATTGACTTCTCGATTTCCTCATCTAATAATTATCCATAGGTACAAGTCATTGTCATTTAAAAACGATCAATTTCTTAGCTGCTACCTACCTACCTACACATAGCCTACATATCTTACGTGTTACAGTTTCTGTGGCTCTCGCCGACTTTATCTTAGTGGCAGTTTCGTTAACATGTCACATCGAAAAATATTTTATTACTTATGGCGGAGTTGTAGTCAGCACGAAATAATTATCTTGATGTAAATTTTTTGACATGTTACATCGAAAACTATGTAATTACATAAAGTACATTAGTTAGCACGAAATAATTATACTGATGTAGACGGTAGGTAACTAAAAATATCACACTTGACATCTCTCATATTTACGGAATAACTGCTTCGGCACGTTTAATGATTTAAAAACTTACAACGTAAATACATACCAAAACATAAACATATAAGATAAGACCGCGTTAGTAATGGGACTATCGTATAAGTGGATGCAATAGCTCGATAAAAAGAGAGCGCCGCTATACGTGGTCTCTCTATCCTTGTCTATGGCGTTTATGTGGCGTGTGTGTATGTTCATGCGCAATTATCAATGTTCGTTAATGCGCAAAAGTTAAAAAGAGACAGTAGGGACCACGTATGGCAGAGTTTTCTTTTTATTCATCTATCGCATATCACGCCCCCTTCCGCGGTCTATTCTTATGTCTCTAAAAAATAATCATACAAATATATTAATTATCCATGTCACTTGTTAATAAAAAGTAAGTAGTAATAATTAATCGAATTACTAAAGTTTAGGCATGTCATATTTGCGATTTCTTATACTTTTTCATTTGCCAATATTAATTACACTACATTAATAACACGTCTTACGCTGTCGACTTTGGTTACCTTAATGTCTTACTATAGGTAAAATATCACCGATACTGATGCCGGTATATAAAACCGATACGTGGCATACCGATATTGGGCCTCTAATGTAACTTTTAAACGGATTGTCCCATGAAGCTGTATACAGTGCCGGCCTGAGTACTTGTGGCGGCCTTAGGCGAAAAAAAAATGATTTCTCCCCTGGTGTCATAGCGCCCCTACCAACTGGGCGCCCCTAAGCAGCGCTTGCCCCCCCCCCCCCCCCTCCTAAGGCCGGCGCTGGCTGTATAAGTGCGTGAATTGAAACTGCCGACTTACTTCCTTAATGATTTAATAAATTGCTTGTGCGGTAATTGCTATAAACTTATTATATCTTTAACGGCACATCGGTATGTTACTCTTGGAAATAACTACCGATGACGAGACAATGTATGATAAAATATCGGTATTGCCTTAGATTATATAAGATATCAGTGTTATTGATGATATCTGTTTCTGTGGTAATGTCGAAGTGGGTATTAATATGGATTTGAGAATTGACACGTATTAATATAAGGGAACGTACCCATACTACGTGACCCGGTCTGGGGGAGAGGGTCTTCAAAATACCACGCTTGGTCACAGGGGCGGAGTGGGGGGGGGGGGGGTTTAGGTTTTCGTCACGTAATCAATATCCTCAAGAGAAATCTCATGCTTTTTCAAGCTATGTTCAAATATGGCCCGCAGCGTTTAGCGGTTTTTAAACTCACAGGTGGCAACAAGCAAGCGTTTATCGCTTTTTAACTTTCTGTCGGCAAAAAATCATTTAAGCCATTTTTATAAATTACTACGTGAAAACTAGAGGGGGAGCGGGGGGTCTTGGCACCTACGGGTGATAACCGAGGGGGGGGGGGAGGGGTATAAAAAATTGTAAAAAAATGGGTCACGTAGTATGAGTACGTTACCTAATGTTCTTAACGTTTTGTATAATCTGTTAATCTTGGTCGGCATACTGCTGGACAACTATCTTGTCGCAAATAACCCCTGAACTGAAACCCTTGATTCGCAAATGTCACGCCTAAACTGTACATAAATAACAGCACAAATTACTATTAGACTATAAACTTTCGTGTGTGTGTGGGCCCGTGTGTTATCAAGGGGTGAAACGACGCGCAACGTGTCCGAAACTAGTCGCTCATCACCGAAATAAACACATGAGTAAAACATTGTATCTTTAATTAACTAGTAGCTATTGTGAATAACACGTAGATAAATGTGATCTATTTCTATATAAACATATAAATATACGCACTATCCCTCTATATAAAACAATTCGGTACTTTGGCAATATCCAAATGCTATTGCATAATTATTATGCTAGTTAGCGTCTAGTTTACAGACCTCAAATTTAATATTTTCTATAAAATTTTAATCGTACAAAGGATACACTGTAGCATGGGCGACGGTAGTCACTTACCATCAGGTGACCCGTCTGCTCGTTTGCCCCCTATAACGTAAAAAAAAAAATATATATATATATACAGGATGTTAGATAAACGCTACGCTACTTTTTTATGAAATTATCGTTTCATTTAGGTGTACTAACATGATGGACCGTGAATAATGCTAATAAAACATAGTAAAAAAAATGTTTTCATCGGAATCGATTTTTTTTTCTGACCCATAAAAGGTGTCTTTAGTACTATCTTCGTCTTCGGGAGCGTTTAGGAACACCCTGTATAATAGATTTAATGGCGTTTAATGTACGAGATAAATTAGTGTCGAACGCAAGTGGAATGCACATTGAATACTGCTATGATATAGAAATGCCAGATTTGATTATTGGTTTAAATAGCACAGATGTTTACTTCATATTTGATAGGTATACGAAGTTTTAATTGCTTTCGTCATTTCTATTAATTTGTTTTAAATTTGAGGTCTGTGGTTCTAATTTAACAATTGGCTATCTATCAAATGTTACAACATTGATATATTTAAAAGTATCAATCTCTCACTTTTGGTGTTTATTAAGTTATATTATTTTAAGGGCTGGAATAGTTTAGATTTTAGGATTTATTGAAGTTAATTAAACAGGCTGTAGTGAATAACTGAATCCATATTATTTGTAACGTTATCGTCTCGAATAAGGTACCTACGTTATTAATGTTATAGGTATTTTCGGTTTTTATCCACAACTTTTTTGGCAGTTAATTGTTTTGTGTAACAATATTGTTTACAGATATTTTATACATAAATATATGTCGTACATATGTTTCTAGTGCACGTACCTACTGGCGGTTTAAGTCAAGACATATCCTACAAACCTTTATTTCGTATGGCAATTTCTTACCTTACTAAATAACGTAACTATTTATTAATTACAAATAAATATTTTACACACAGAAAAATTGTTTAAAAATATGTTTACAAGAAAATAACCTACAAATTGTAGGTAAATCTCCATTGTATTATTTAAAAATTCAATAAAAATTACGTTAAAATTTATACTAATTAGCACGCTACATAAATGTACCTTTTTATGACACGGCGTCTCATTCACTGTCGCGTTTAGTTTGGCTCAATAATCGCGCTAATGCACCAAATAGTTGTTTTTGGCAGCGTTTGACAAATATTCTTATTACAGTTTATTTTTTATATGGCAAGTAATTAAAGTTACAAACGTCTATGGTGTAACTCCGACCACAGTTTTTTATGCAACGCAATACAAGGTATATTAGGCAGTTAAATGGTGTTTATTATCCAGCAACAAGAGTCGGTTTCGAGCTTGTAATTCACATTGTATCATCTACTCTATTCTATCTATTTCAATTTTTTTCCCAAAGCTACATTCAATTTGGTTTTTGACGATTGTTATTTACAGACTGTTAGGTAGGCTTAGGGATTGTCCAATAATCACCTGAGGCTCGAATGGGGGGGAGGGAGGGAGTTCGGAAAAAATTACGAAATATCACAACCAGGGAGGGAGATTGAAGTGAGATATAACGTGTGTTTATGTTTATTTAAATATATTTTGAACTAAAAATACACGTGATTTTGGCTAGGGTGGACAGGGTGGTTAGTTTAAAATTCTCCCTGGTGAGACGGGGGTTAAAAAGTTGCGAAAAAACATCACGTGATTAATGAACGACCCCTTATGTTTATTTTCTATGCGAAGCCTTTTTCAATTACGGTGCCTTTAGTACCACTTTAAAATCAACTGTACTGTTTTATATTAAAAAAAATCTTTATTATTATGCTTCACAAAAACCTGCTCACAAAAATCAACGTTTTTCTCAGTATACCCACTACAGTTAAGATCAAACTTCTACAAAAAATTGGTTGTTTGTAACGTCAGTTTAGGGACGATAATTTTACGTGATAACGTCATAAGTAGGCCGATCGTGCCTCTCTATCGGTTGTTCCGCGCTCTCGCTTGCACGCTCGGCTCAGGCGGAACGTGACAATGAGTCATGCTTTTTCGTGCGTGCAGCCAGCTTTCATCGATTTATAGGACGTTATCACGTCAAAAATCCCCAAAGTAGCTATTTTCGAGATTTGAAAACATTACATGGTCAAATCGGGACTTAGCGATAATCATTCCAAGGTACAATACCTTATTTGGTTACCCGAAGTTTCGATCGAATTGCAACGATCGTGGTCACGTGTGATTATCGCGATTAAGTCCCGATTTAAAGATCTAATATGTTAGTCGCGAAAGTTTAAAAAAAATTTTCACAAAACACACCAAAATAATTTTTGTGATGGTTATGTCGTGTTTCGTAAATTTCAGTACCTGCTACCCATGAAGTTTAGGGGTTTACTAACTTATTAAGAAAAATTGGTTGTCTGTAAAGTCGGTTTACGGACGATAATTTTACGCGATAACGTCACAAGAAAACAGTGGAAGAGAGATAGATGCGTCACAAGCCGAACGCTTAGGCCGATCGTGCCTCTCTATCGCTTGTTACGCGCTCTCGCTTGCACGCTCGGCTCAGGCGGAACGTGACAATGAGTCATGGTTTTTCGTGCGTGCAGCCGGTGTTTACCGATTTATAAGACGTTATCACGTCAAATAAGTAACTTAAGTCGTTACAATTCAATAAAACTTAGTAATGAAATAGGGAAATAACATATCGTCATATTGATGAAAACGATTTTGATTATAAAGACGTACCGTAGGTAAATTATGAATATTAAGTATATTGATAATTTACCTATACATAGTTATTATAATTATTAAAATACCGGTATTTTACCGGATTCAAGGTTAAGAACATCCTACTAATGTTATATACGTGAATGTTTGTGAGGATGTTTAGATTCTTGTTACTCTTTCGCGCAAAAACTACAGAACCGATTGCTATGAAACTTGGTATATAGATAGCTGGAGACCTGGATTAAAGCCTACTTTTTATCATGATATTCTTGATGAAACCGCGGGGCGCAGCTAGTAATTTTATAATTTTATTAGCAACCCGCCCCGGCTTCGCACGGGTAGTAGAGACATCTTCAACAATCATCATCATATTTCAACCAATTTACACAAAACCTTAACAAATTATACAACTAAACAGAAAACCGGCAGTGAAGCAATGATTGTGTTGTTTGTGACATTAATTAACAAGGAGCTGACGCAACTCAATGTTTAGATTAGCGCCCTCTAGTGGATCTATATATGTATTATTAGCGTGACGGTCACGAGTTCAGTGCTTTTCCCCCATAGCAAAAGTGCACAAACGTGCCTCAAGAAGTTTTCATTTCAAAAATCTCAACCTTTAAGGAAATACACGAATCACAATATTAATGGCGCATTTTCTACAGATAAATAGCAGATATTTCTTAGGATCAATAATGCCGCGTTCCAATAAACAAGAAACGATTCGCTTTGCTTACGGACGGTAAAATTTTCATTGAAAATTCAACGAAATTTTACCGTCCGTAAGCAAAACGAATCGTTTCTTGTTTATTGGAACGCGGCATAAATGATTTTGAATGTAACTATACCGAAATATCTTCATGGGCGTACCCAGCTTTTGGCAGAGGGGGGCTGATATTTTGTCCGTCTGTCCAGGACGGAGAGCAAAATTTTTCGTCAACCCGGTGGGAATGGCCAATTGTTTTGTCGGTCCAGTGGGGAGGGAGGGAAACTCTAAAATTTGAGTGAAAATTACTTTAACGCCAAGGGGGCAGCTGCCCTCGAGGGAGGGGTAGGGGGCCTCGATACGTGCATGTGGGTGAATGGGTAATCATGAATTACCCTTCCACCCACTGAAAGTTCAGTGGGTGGACGGGTCGGGACTCGCATGCATATCATATATAATATGTATTAAGTAGCTAGTTCACTTCTTAGCATAATTATCGACATTTAAAACATAATAATAATATATTAACTACAGTATTTTTGATACCTATTTCTAGTTTACAAATAATCACCGATTAATGTGTGTGTTTTAAAATGATTAATGTTCCTCGTAAATATTTATCAATAATAAATAACTTTTAGAATTTATTACTAGGGCAGGTACGTTAAAGTTCACTTTCGTTTTAATGATATGGCAATAAGGTTCCTTGTTAGCTGAAAAAGTGATTGAGCGAGGAATAAGCTCCATTATGTAACTTTTAGATAATGTAACTCATTAATTTTAGTACACCATAAAGCAGTAACCATTAACCTTCCTTTAGATATAACTAGCTGACCCGCGCAACTTTGTCTATGTTTGTAAATTTCCCCGTTTTTGCTATATTTTTCATTGATGCTCGGCTTGTATTGGTCATAGCGTGATGTTATAAAGCCTATAGTCTTCCTCGATAAATGAGCTATCCAACACTAAAGATCGAGAGCTCGAGAGGACAGCTCGAGCAGGTCCTACCGTATAAGTATAATTATTTTCCTTCTATTCTCATTCCGTCTTTCCAACTTATCCCTTTCAACAAAATACATACTACCAATTAATTCTATGATATCGATTTTTTATACGGACATTTCATACAGTATTAAGGTCACAATTTTTTCAATTCTTTTTTTAAATCTTTTCGATATTTTCTGGGTCTTCCATGCGACCCTCAACCCACTTTTCTGTAGAACCTCGTAAAGAGCAATCTCTTGTTTCCTAACTACAATAGGATCTCGAAATACTTATGCGTGATCTAAGTTCTATTTAACTACACAAGGTCAGTTAATTTTACGTTCCGCATAACAATGAAGATGGTCAATATTCTGCTCGCCAACTATACATTAATATGTTTGAAAATGGATGTAATTTAACTATGAACTTCATGGTTTACTAAAATAATGTCATTAAGAGATTCTATAGTTATAAGTACGATATTGATCAAGTATCTGGAACGTACATAAAAGTGTCAAAAAAATGAAAAATTCAGATTCCTTAACAAAAGTTAAGGGGTTTTTAAAAGCAAAAAAACTGCCTTTTTTTCGATGACATAGGTACTAATACCAGTTTTAGAGGAGAAAAGTGGCATGACTAAAGAAATATAGCACTATGTCTATTTAAAAGTTAGCAACTACCCACATAGAAGTATGTAATTTAGTAGGTACCTACTAAGAATTGTGATAATTTATATAACACTAGCAACCTACCCCGACAAATTATATACCAAAACCTTCCTCATGAATCACTCTGTCTATTAGTGAAAACCGAATGAAAATCCGTTCAGTAGTTTTTCAGTTTGTTGCGAGCAGACAGACAGACGCGGCGGGGGACTTTGTTTTATAATATGTAGTGATATGCGATGAGCAGTATACGTTAACCTTTGGATGGTATTTAAGTACTTATATATAATTACATTTTTTACTATTTATTGACAATAACAAATAGACACAGATCACGAACTATTCCTAGTTATACATCTAGGTAATATAATCGCTCTAAATTTACATTTTTGCTTCTGAAAAGGTAATTTTCACACTACACACCATTGATACAATTTTTTCAGAACCCTTAATTTAGTTTTTTTGGTTAAGAATATATTTTCTTTTCGAATTGAGTGGAACAAAACGAAATGTTTTTTTTTATATACAAATCAATAAACTCACTGCCTTGTCAGATAGTAAGTTTTAGATGTTTTTATTCGTGTTAACCTCCGCCCGTGAGCATCTAATACTAAGATCCAACTTCCGTACTTTCAAAAGTTTAGAAATACCTAAACTAATATTGTAGGCAAAATTATTTTTTTATTTTCTTGATATTCTACCCAACAGTATCTAATCTATCTAATTTAATTTGACTCGTAAATAACGTACAAAAGTTTTGTTATTCATCAGTGGCGTGACTCAGTGGCGTAGCGTGCCTTGGAGGGGCCCTGTATCAATATTAGTTGGGGGGCCCAAATGAAGGGTAAAGATTTCTCACAAAAGAAACAAACGCAAAAAATTTTCCCGCAATAACCGATGTAGGATGTTGCCAAACCCGGAAAAAAAAGAGATTGCTTTTTTGACTTTTGTCATTTCTGAAGTGAAAACTCTATGGGCACGTATGACAGTTTTTTTATATGTTTTTTTTTTCCCCGGGAAGCAAGAGATTAAGTGACATTGTAGATTAACATTTTACTAATTTTTGCTTACACACGTTAGGGGCCTCTGTAGACCGGCGGCCACGTATCATTGATACGGCGGTAACTACGCCCCTGGCGTGACTATACCATCTAAGGCCCGTGGCTAAATCATCGGATGAGGCACAAGTTCACTGTTGGTGCCTCGTGTGCTTAGGGCCTTGGGGTAGGGGCCGGGGCCCCCGTAATGCCATGGGCCCGTGGCATTTTGCCCGCTCTGCCACCCTATTGTTACGCCACTGTTATTCATCCTAATTGGAATATTAGCAACAATATATACCCTTTGTCCTAAAAATATTTAAGCAATATTACTTTAAAATATGCGAATTAATCAGAACGGCAAATTATTTACCCTGTGATGTTATTTTGCCTATTTTTTTTACTATTTTACACTAATAACCAAATAAATAAATTAAAGTTATATGCCTAACAAAGCGAATATAGTGTAAGCAACGAAAAATACTTTTAAGACTAGATGAGTATTAAGTATTTTAGAATCAGTATTAAGTATGAACCATACTATAGCAAAACGTGGTTTAGCGAAAGTACTAGATTTAAATAAACCTTCCTCGGGGACTTCTCAGATTATACCCGAGCCTTTCCAATAGATACACATATGACAGAAAACCGTGTGATTGTTAGTCGGTTCGATTTCAACATATATTGTTATTTTCCACTCAGCCCCATTGAGGTGATGAGCCGTGGGGTTTCCATACGCCAAACAAAAGAAGAATTAAATAAAACTAAATTGTTCGTTTAAACCTAGTTCTTTTGTTAGACCACGTTGTGTAATACGGCAAAAAATTATTATTCATAGATTACATTTATGTATACTCAATGACAATGATACTGAAAATTGTTATAAAATAATAACTAATTATTATTAAACATTACATCTTTGGAATGTCACTGTAAGTTATAAACTAAAATTAAATTATTTAATGTAATAATGTTCATATATACAACAAAGATGAATATATAAATATAATAATAATAATGTCAGCGTATTTTCATAATGTAAAATACTAGATAATGAAAATACTATACTGAGTATGGTATACTCAGATAAATACTTTTATATATCAGTTTCTTTAAAAATATTATTAGGGCTATCCATACTGAAGTGTATGTACCGGGAATTGGGCGAATCACCAACAGGTTCTGTCAGAATGTCATGCTCTTCTACCTTGATATGTTTGGGCGACGATTCAGAATGAAACTCCTGGCGAAAATTGCCTGAAAGAAAGAAGACTTACCAATAATAAGAAAAAATAAACACTTAAAAATAAAATGATACATATTGAGTCAAAAACAAACAAAAATTCTCAAATATACAAAGTTATATAAACATGCTGACAAACATAAACGGATGCTGAACTATTATAATTCTACTTTTTAATAGTGCTACTTTTAAAATACTTGTTTAAATAAACTAAAAGCAAAACAAAATACTTACAAGCGAGGCATACGACACTACACTGTAAAATGAAAGCCGATTTGCACAAAGTATTTTTGGAGTAAGTCTCGTGCTATCTTTGTTGTTCGCATAGATTAAAATAGAGATAGAACGAGCTTTACTCCGAGGAACCTGGCACGAGGCAGAAACACAACACATTACAAAAAAAAGGAAAAACAAAGCTCAGTGCATATAAACGTTTATTAACGTACACACCACGTCAGTGGTTTACAAGAAAATACGCGAATTACGTATCGAGTATACAATGGCAACACCTTACAATAACATTTGTAAATTAAAAAAATACAAATTGTCTAATATTGAATTCAATTTACAAATAAAAAATAAACGTGTTTGTAGAGTTTTTTTATTATAACAATGACCTGCGTTTTGAATTCACCTATTAGAAGTATAGACGAAAATAATTGTAATGTATTCGTTAAATATCACTGAAAGACGAAAAGAAAAAATGCTATTCTATTTTTTCTATATGGCAATGCTGATGTCGACATTTCTACCAATATAGTATTTTACTACTAGAGTCAGACCTGCGCTGGAGTGTGTTACAAGTAAACGGAAACCACTATTGTCAAAATTGGACTCGTTGCGAATCTTGTTTTGGAGTTAGTACCCAAAATTAAAACATTTGGATGATCGAGTGTTTCCACTTCAAAAATATTTGATATTTTTCGTCTGACAATTGAATTAGGTACTTCAGTTCAATTTAAAATTAAAAGTAGATTGAGGTTTTTTTTTATAGAGCGGCCAGCAATTCGAGAGTATTGCACCAGAATAATTGCCAGAATGAATATAGCTACTAGAATAAAATAGATAACGTCTTTACAGAGCATAGCTTCGAAACTATTATATAATTAAGATTAATCTTGATTACGTGTCTGTGTTACGGTCTAATTTTTAGAACCAACAAAGATGTTTTTTTTTGCACACAATTATGCATCAACTTAAAGATGGACATATGATGGAATATAAGTGTTAGAAACTTACCAACATACCGAAATAAAAAATAAGATATTAGCTGACTTTTACGGAGCTGACCCGCGCAACTTCGTTTGCGTTCGTAAATTTTCTGGTGTAAGCGTATAATATGTATATTAAGCAACATATTATGAATTGCCATGTCAATTTTAATGATTTTGTTTTCATGTTTTATACAGACATTTTCAGAAAAATCAGGACATTCGCTCAACATCCTTGTCGTTAAATACCCATCGTTCATGTCAGTCCTTTTTCTTACGAAATTTTAGCTTTATCGGTAAATTTTCAAGTTCAATTTGTTGGTTTCCAAATAAGATTTCTGTATTAAAAATCATTTTCCAAAAAATGTTAGCACTTAACGTCATTCACGGGGTGTTAACGCACGAAACAAAATTTACACCTAACGGCATTCGCATCGGACCGTCATCGCATTGTCCCACGCAGCCCGCTCGGGCTCTCGCCCGCCGGGCACCGCACAAGACGCACGTACTAATAGCGCTCACCATAATTAATATAATTTCCTCTATACGCTCCTAAAATATAACCACACTTTTTTGTAACAGCCTGTATAAAAAAAGATTAATTTTTTTTATCGATTTAGTTATTTATTGGCAATACAAGAACCGTCACAATTTTCTGCAACACGATGTATATCGAAGAGAATTAGACACGCACACACGGTCCTTATTCCAATGGAGTAATACCTAGATTAGTTTATCTGTACCAGACATAGACTATATAAAATTACTCTTCTTAAATACTATGAATGAGCGACACGTTTATTTTAACAATAATCAAAAAGGTAAATTTAGAATTTAAGGTGTTGCCAATGAGAAAACTTTTAAGTTATAATAGTGTTGCCAGTCTTAAATAATATAGTGACTTTAAAATTAGAACAAACAATGGTAACTAAATGATTGCAGATTTTAGTTAATTAATTAGAATGATATGCCGGTTTAGACTTATAATACTTTTTAAATATTATATAACGTTCGAATTTAGTTGATATATTTAGTGGCAATTACTGTTTGTGTAATGTACAAGTAGTCAGATCATAGATGAGAAAAGTTATTATAAATTAACACAGACAATTTTTTTTTTGTATACATTAAGTGTAAACATTCAGTCAATGTATTTAGTAAAAAGCTGTTATTACGACATTACAAACAAACAAGAAACTTAAATTTGAGTTATTTGTACAAAAAGAATTGTTCCGACGATCTATTTCTTTTTCTTCTTTCTTCTTCTGTATGTAATGGGAATAGGTGCTTTACCTAATTATACTTTGATCGAATACTCAAAAACCATGTTATAACAATTATTATTATAAAAACGTACGACGTTAAAGTTTCCCCTGTCAATAAAGAGACAGCACAGAATACATAACAGAAGTCTTACTCCACCAAATCATTTAAATAAATAACGACTCTTTCTCAGACAAAATAAAGTCACAATTCAAGTCACACAGCGCTAAATACCTAATAAATATGTCTCTTAACTGTTCCCACAACACCGCAACGTTTAGGGTTGTCTTTGAAAGAATAAATTAATCTGAATATTTAATTAGCAGTAAGTTATATGCCTATTCCACTATTTTTGTGAACAAATAAACCTAGGCTAAGTACTAATAACTCGATAGTCTTGATACGAACAGATGACGTGCTCGCCGGCCGGCGTGTGGCAACCCACTGAAGTGTTGGCACGATTAGTCGAGCCCGCCGCGTACTTGTAGCTTTATACCTAAAGTGCGGAGTGGCTCTGGCCTTATAGCAACACGACAGACTTAAGAACATCTTATAATTGAGTAGCCTTTAAGTACAAGGCCATTCGAGTATCTTAATGGAAATGTCAAATAAAACTTGTCAATAAATGTATCAACTAAATTCGAGTAAAACTCTCACCATTATTACATAACGTGGACTAACGAAGAACTACCTTTAATCCATGTAATAATAAAGTACAATATCGTTCTTTAATCCTAGTTCTTTTAGTCCACATTTAATAAATCAGTTTATATATACCGATGAGAAATACCATAGCGAATGTATTTACAAACACTTGAGCATACAGACTAGATTTTATATAAACTATTTGGTATACATTTATTATTACATTAACAGAGTATCACCTGT
The DNA here is from genome assembly GCA_963859945.1 of Euplagia quadripunctaria. NCBI lineage: Eukaryota > Metazoa > Arthropoda > Insecta > Lepidoptera > Erebidae > Euplagia > Euplagia quadripunctaria. The sequence continues at coordinate 2,595,808 of OY982582.1, forward strand.
ATCATATTAATTAATTAAGTTTTAATAAAATAATATATTGCATTGAAAACTAACACCCTCTTTGTACCTTATTAAAGAAAAAAAATACTTTAAAAATCAATTTCATGTTCTTTTTTTAAATAAATACTTTTAAAATTGATCGCTTTTAGTATTGCAATAGCAATCTATAATTAGTGAGAGTTCGTTCGCTATCTTATTATGAAACATAAACTCAGAAAATACTAGGTTTAAAATCCTAAAACCCAGTAATTCTTAGGTCAAGTTTAGTAATAAGGCGGTAGGGGGGTTTAGTCGATTAATTAAGACGATTATAATAAAGTAGTCGACTAGTTATAAGCACAAAGTTCATATTTATATACAATAGTGAAACTTAAACAATAAGATTCAGACATTGACGATATAAAAAAAAACATGCGCTAAATTCCATGCGTGTCAGTTTACGGTAGTTTTCTACTATACTGGTCAACAACCAGGTTGACAGGAATAATAAAAATTATTGCAAAGTGCCATAAAAAAAATAAACGATGCATTGTCAGAGATAGCCGATTTCTAAATTTGAAATGTTTATTGTCAAAATTCATTTAGTAACGAGTCAAATTTATTTAGTTAATTAATTTCAAAGATATAAATCGACTTAATAAAAAATCGACTAGACATCGAATCATACAAAACTACAAAGCTCAGGAGCAACACTTGGTCAAGCCAGTACAATCACATTTCACTTTGCGGGCTCGCCTTCTACAAAAACCGTAACATTTTAACGCTATACAACACAAACCACCCTTTTTACTACCCTCGGACTTACACGACTCCCTACTATTTAATCTATGCAACTCTGGAATAGATTTTACTTGATCGTCTTTATTGTTTAGTAACTTGTCTAATCGAGACTTTAATTGTGTAGGTGAAACGCTTCTATCGCGGGTTACTTTAGTCGATATTATCGCGGCATCGGTAATTTTCGTTAAATCGGATCCAGACGAGGCTTCGACGTTTGGACTGTGGGAGTCTATGCTCTCTGGGGTGTAAGGGTCGAGGCATTGGCGCACGCAGAGTAAAGTATTATCAATATCGTTGACGTAAATGCCATCGTAACTGCAATAGTCTGCCGAAGTGATTTCGACGTGAGGTATTCTTAACATCGTTTCGTTCAAAGAGCCGGTCCGCGTTCTGCGAGTGAGTTTGGACTCTTCAGTGAGTTTTTCTGGGTGAGAGCACGATATGTCGGGAAGTTTGAATTTCTTGTGTGCGTATAAATTCGGGTCGGTGGGTATCCGAGACAGTCTGGAGGGTAGTAAAGAGAGTGTGGAGGGGAGGCCGTTGGCGCTGGCGCATATGGTGCAGGGGAAGGTTGTGTCGCAACAGTCTAATGTACCTCGGTCGCTTTGGAGCATCACGCGCAGGTAGATCGGCTGAAAAAGAAATATTTTTTTTTTAATATATATAGTATGTGTTGTTTTTTAAGCACATCAAGGAATTATTATTGGTTTATTTCGGTAAATTGCGAGAATGAAAAAATGCGAGATTAAGGATTTAGTCATTAGTTTGATTTTACACGCAAGATACGTAGGTATCATTTTTGTGCGGTACTGCGAATGACCTAAAACGTTCGACGCCGTCGAAGCAGCTGATTGCATAAATTTTAGTTTAATTGATTACATTGCAGTTTTTAGCCGTATGGGGTATTTACTGATTTTTTTTCGGTAAAATGTTCTGTTTACTCATTGTGATATCACTTTGAAGCAAGAAAACTGAAAAAAAAAATAAAAATTCCAATGATTTTCTACTCAGAACGATGGTCTGACTACACTATTTCAGGATTCGGTACGGTGTCACTTACATCTGATCATGATCACTTCGCCTTGTCGGAGGATCCCTTTGTGTTGGAGGGAAATAACACCCGTTCTCCACACACTTATCTATCTTTTCCTATTCCTTTTTAACCGACTTCTTATTATTTAATTAATTATAGTGTAGATATCAAGAGTATATAAAAGTAGAAGCATTGCGTCACTTCCAAAGTTTAGGCAACGAAGACACACTCTGGATAAGATATATTTTTCTTCTTTTTTTTTTGAAGTGAAAACTTCTTGGCGGGCGTTGTGCACTGTTTGGGATGGGTAAAAAATGTGACTCGCGTCAGGACACGTGACCTGATGGTATTCTGCGCGATACTACTGTAGTTTGATATTTACTAATTATCCATATATTAGTTCAGGCAAATTTCACAGATTGCGCAATTTTAATTTCGATTTTTTTAAATATTTACTATAAGTATTTATTTTGGTAAATTTATTCAATCCATTAAATGTATGTATATGAACTTCGTTCCAACCGGGTGTCCGAAGGATAACTCACGCTTTTTGAAGTGAAAATTTCTTTAGGCACGTTTGTGCACTTTAATACATATATATGTACTAGCAGCGCCCCGCGGTTTCATCCGCGTAAGTCCCGATCCCGTGGGAATATGGGGGTAAAAAAGTAGCTTATGCGTTATCTGGGTCTCCAGCTATCTACATACCAAGTTTCATCGCAATCGTTCAGTAGTTTTTGCGTGAAAGAGTAACAAACATCATCCAAACTTTCACATTTATAATATTAGTGGATTATATGGTATAGATCCACTAGAGGGCGCTGATCTAAAAATTGAGTTTTGTCAGCTCTTTATTAATTAATCTTTAAAAAATGTGTTTTCACTTCTAACGTGCAGTCCTAAGACTAAGCTTTTTTTTTTAAATATACCTTACTGTTTTATGTGTACTGTGGTCAGTTGAACCATCGCCAGGTGAATGTTCACTCGTAGCATGTTGTCTTGGACCTACCAGTTATTTGGGATACTCCTTCCATTCAGTTAGTAGAAAGTTGTAAGTACCCCAGGCCCCAGGCCCCAGGCCC